>OW804102.1:12553508-12816299 GCA_942159475.1 Sthenelais limicola
ACGACTTACTCTACTGATAGAGAACAGTTCGTAAAAAATGGAGAATTTGTTTCTAGCATCTTGCCTTTAAAAGCTGGCGTGGCTCAAGGAAGTGTCCTTGGGCCATTATTGTTCGTCTTATATATAAACGATGTATGTAAAATTGAATTCACTGGTAACATCATACTCTACGCTGACGATTGCGTACTGTTGCATACTATGAGAGATGACAGCGATCTGCGAGAAATACAGAGTGATGTGTGCAAGTTTAATGATTGGGTGAAGATAAATGGATTGAGTATAAATAACAGGAAGACCAAGATGCAAAATTTTATTGGGCGAAGGGGAAATAGAAAAAATTTAATCATATATAATGAGGGTATTCCGATAGATTGCGTTGATGAATTTAAATACTTGGGATACTTATTGGATTATCACCTGAACATGAAACAACACATAAACTCTGTATGTATCAAAGCTGGTGTTTTAAAAAACAGGTTGAGACGAATACGACACTATATATCAAAGGATCTGGCCTGTCTAATTTATAAGACTTACATTTTACCAATAATGGAGTTTGGTAGCATTACAATTGATTTAGCTTGTAGAGAACAGTCTCGTAGGTTGCAACTAATACAAAACAGTTGTTTAAGGGTTGTATGTAATATACGGTTGAGAGAAAACCAGAGAATAACTACTGTGGACCTGCATAACCGATGTGGGGTAATACCGCTATGTTATCGCAGATTGTGTCGTTGCTTATGTTTATTTTGGTCCGAAAAGAATCAGGTAGAAGGACAATTAATACATGAATATAACATGCGCGATCCGACCAGAGTACGTGTGAAACAATGGAGAAAGGAGAGTATCAGGAAAAGCGTGATAGGCAGAATAGAATCAATATGGAATGTAGTACCTAGAAACATAAGAAGGATAGATGATAAATCTGCCTTCTCTGAAAGTATCAAAAAATTGTGTTTGGAATCTTTCAGAACCACTGAGGGTGTATGGGCTATCCCAGATCCCATGGTCTTCTGAGAATATGTAGATAGTTATACGATTTGTCATCAACTCTGCTTGTGCGAATACATTTGTTGGATTATCAGAATTATATAATGGATTTGTAAAATATGTAGGAATGTCATGAATTTGAACAACGCGCTCGTGTTTGTTTTTATGTGTCTATATATTTTATTGAATTTTACCTTCCATTTCCATTTCTTTTTGTTAGAGATAACTTTTATGAATATAAATTAGCAAACTATGTGAGAACAACATCATCACTCTTAGAAATTATGTAATTATTTGTTAAATTAGATCAGCAAACTCTGAGAATAATGTAATCTCGTTGCACAATGTTTTTGACTGAATAAAAATCTTTAAATACAAAAATAATTATGATTTTACAAGAATTAACGAACAAACATGTTTGTCGGAGGACAAACACACTCATATTGGTAGACCTATTTCTTAGCCTTGCCTTATACCCAAGTGGGTAAATCTCCAGGGTCAGACGGTTTCGGAGCAGGATTTTACAAGAAATTCTGGCCAGAAATCAAAGTTATATTCACGGAGATGGTAAGGGAGTGCTTCGCAGAAAGTGAAATGTCCAGCGACCAACGTTAGGGAATCATATGTGTGGTCCCTAAAAAAGATGTCGATTCCAGAATGCTTTCAAACTGGAGACCAATAACCCTTTTAAACACTGACTACAAGTTAATCTCAAAAGCCATTGTTTCTAGGATTATTCTGTGTCTACCGAAATTAATTAATCAAGATCAATTGGGCTTTGTTAAGAATAGGTATATTGGTGAGGCTATCAGAAGGTTGGACGACATCATATGGTGGGCGGAGGATAATAACACCTCTGCACTTGTATTGTCGCTGGATTTCACTAATGCCTATGACTCCATCAGCTGGAAAGTTTTAGAAAAATATCTTATTTCTCATAACTTAAATGATTATATAATAAGTTGGATTAAAACACTGAACAAGAACAAGATTATCAGAATCTAAAGCATGCTTTAGTAATGATGGGAGACAGTCCCCCTGCATGGTTTCAGATCCAGAGGGGGATGAAACAGGGGGCCCCGTCTCGTCTTCTCTGTTCATCTTAGTGGGTGAGAAGCTAGCAGACAGCATACGAAATAACGAAAATATAAAAGGTATCAAAATAGGCGGACAGGAGAATAAAATCATCCAGTTCGCCGACTATATAACTCTTACCCTAAAAAATGAAGCATCTTTATTACAAGCCTTGGAAACGATTGAGAACTTTGGTAAAGTCTCTGGACTAACTATTAATGTCAAGAAAAAACGCATGGGTTTAATATTGGAGATTTATTCGAAATATCAAATGGGTGTCAGTCATGAAGGTTCTTGGTATAAAACTAGTATACCCAAGAGACAATACTAAAATGTCTGACGTCAACTGTAAACATTTGCTGAGAAATATGAAGTAGCTACGTCATGGGCAAATTGCAACCTCTCGATCAAAGGGAAAATACACATTTGTAACTCCTTACTACTTTCTAAGGGTCCCTGATCCTTTCTTATATAAGTATAACGGAGAAAAAAATTAGAGAAATAGAAAAATCTCTACCTGAATTTATTTGGAACAGCAGATCGCATAAGATCGGTGCACCCTGGTTGTCACAAAGCATTGAGAGAGGAGGCCTAAAGCTCAGAGCTATCAGAGATGTTATCTCAGTGAACAGGGTTAGATGTGAGCAACGAGTATTACAGAACCCACACAATAAATAGTTGATTCTGTTAAAAACAGTGGAAAAAATCGATTGAGGAAGTGTTTCTCACGCGCAGCAAACCACAAAATAATCTAGACCCTTTCTACCAAGAAATGTTCAGATATATGGACAAAAATCTATCATTCTCAAGCCCCTGAGGGTAGTGGAGAAATACTTAGAGAAAGAGTGTGGGGTAATACACACATTTGGTGTAAAACAATCCCCTTTCCAAGGTGGAGAAGAGCTGGTATTACTTGTATTAGAGATGTAGAGATGTCTTGGATGATAGTCTCCAATTTATGTCGACAGAGCAGCTCCAAGTCACATATAATCTGAGAACCAATTTTGTAGAAAGATTACAGTTAAAACATGCCATACCAAGAGACTGGTTGAGAACAGTCGCTCAAGAAGGGCAAGGTGTCGAAATTAGAAATGAAATATTCATTAAGATTGGTACAGAGAAGATTAATATTGAAGGGGCGTCAGCCAAGAACATACATATGGTCTTGTTAAAAATTAAAAAAATGAATATGAACAAGCTTAAAAAATGGTCACAAATTCTTGGGACTCAAGATCCGCATAGAACCGAAAAAGAATGGAGAATATATTTGTCTTCCCCCTATTTTGCCACACATGATGTTAGGCTAAAAGTCTTCTAATATAAAGTCTTACATAGAAATATATGTTGTAACACTCTTGGAAAGAATTAAAGTTAAAGGTAGTTCAATATGCTCATAATTATTGTGTCAAGGAGGATGACATAGTTCATTTCTTTGTAAGGTGTGAACCGGTTAATATCTTTTGGAGTGACTTAACTCAGTGGTTAAATAACGCAAGTGACTTAAAACATGTCTTTGAAGGAGCCTTAACCGCAAAGGAAATAATTCTAGGCCTCCAAGGTGACAACTCAAAAACCCATTAATTTTATTTTACTGGCAGCCAAGCCTTACATACACAGACAAAGGCTGTTCGGTAACAATAATATTGAGCTGGAACTCTTTTTAAAAGAATTCAAAAACAGAGTTGAAGCTATGAGAATAGCAGCCAAGTACAACCCATCAGGGAGCAAGCTCTTGGATAACACACTATGTATTTTAATATCTGATAATTCTTGGATAACACACTATGTATTTTAATATCAGATAGTTCTTGGATAACACACTATGTATGATCATAGAAGAGTAGCGTAAGAATGATGCCATTATGTGAATCGAGTCCGATGAATAAATACCAAATGAATAAATACACTCACCAAATGAATTAATGATTCATTATTATTTATAATGAATTTATTAATTCGGTCATTAAACCATTTAATTCTGCTTATGTTTTTATAAATCCTGCCACTGCATTTATTTATTCTGTCACAGCATTTATTTATTTGGTGTCAGTTTAAACAAAATTTTGTCTGGTTATTTATTAATTTCGTCTGTACCTGAAAAAGACTGAATTATGTAGGTAACACTTGGCGCCTCATAAGAAACACCCCTAATTATCACAGCACTACAATGAGTGAAAAGATTTCATCTTGAGAACTCAGACCCATTTGCATGATATGTTACCCAAACTGATGTGAAATCAGTGTGAAATCGTGCTGGAAAAGATTATTATTATCATTATTTGATTTTATTTCGATTTTATTTTAATTTGATTTTATCACAAAGTGCTGTCTCACACATATATATAAACTGTGGTTCGACATGGCTTAAGGTGATTATGAGTCAGTTCTCTTGAAATTATATAATGTAGATAACGGGTGTTAAATATACTCTATGGTATCTTTAAACTTAAAACGTGTATTACAATACTTGTACTAGTGTATATGAATTTTTGAATAACTTTCTACTTGGCAGAATGAGAGCTATCACAAACTGTGAATGTTTTGTCAATAAAATTTATTAAAAAAAAATAAAACATTTCCATTTCACATACAATCGTTGTCATACTTATTTAATACATAGAGATAAAGAATGGAAAAGGAATATTGTCTGTGACTGTCATAGCTCTTCCGAATACCCCCTAAATGTTGATTAGTTAATGATAGAAAAAAACGGTAGCAAATGATCTGAGTCGACTGGTAAACTAGAGTAAAAATTATCAGATACAGAATAAAACATACAGTATGAAATACGAGATATAACGAATGTGTACAGAAGTGAACATCTATATACAGTTGGATGTGTAAGCACCCGCTCCGACTATTGTCGGTATCTCTATAGTTATAGCTACAGGTAGCCATGCAAAAATTATGGATCTATCGATTTTTTTAGCTTTATCCAAATCAATGAATGACAAAATCAATCGTATGAGACAGATTCGCTTTATTATCCACCATTTAACAGGCCACGGAAATCTGTCTCAAAACCCATTTATTCTGTGGGAGTAAACTAGAGCAGGGAGGTATATACTACCCCCTGACTGGAATGAAGCACCAGTTCCACCTGATAATGTATTCTTCTCTTAATCTGTGACGTATAAATTGATATTTCCAACCCAGAATCATAATCAGCTTGAATCCCAAATCCCACTCATGTAGCTTTCTTCTAACATTAGCGATTGAAATTTGGCAGGGTTAATTCATAATCCCGAGGAGGATGCCAATAGCCACCATGTTTGTTACGGTCGTCATTACACCACGGGGACATTATTCTCAGCAAGACAGATAAGTTTGGGTGCAATGTTTCGTACAAAGATCTCGAGATGTAGAAAATAGTCGCAACGTGCACATTTAAGATTCCCACTTCAACCCAAACATTGTGACAGTAAGACCCATATTTCGAATTATTCTAAATTAACACCACATCATTCCCACTGAGATGAAGAGTGGCCGGGTTATACAAATCGAAAGGTTACGCTTGCAACCCCCTGATAAGTTCCGATATGAATTTTCATGAATCATTATATCCTTCTATTCTATTATTTAAGTATCTAATTTGGTATAATTCTGCTTAGAGATAATCTTAAAAGAGTTGATGTGCCCATCGCCCAGCCTAATCCAGCCTTAATTCCCAGTCTGGATTTTGAAATCTGGCTTTGCCTCCATCTTATCTCCTGTGTTTTCTGTTCTGTGTACGCCTCAAATTAAATCTATCATTAAATCTATTAAAATGATTAAAGTGACAGCCACCGAATTTCCCTTCGGAGATCAAGTAAACAATTGTCAATGCTCTATTTCTGATTTTCTGTAATCTTTCATGAGAGAATTTTGGTCCGAGATCAATCCAATAGTACTCCTAAACATTTAGGGTTATTCACAGGTTGGTGGTTCATTATAAAATCCCCTCGTTTGACTGGTATATGGTTGGCCCTTTTCCGTTTACTATTAATTATTGAATATATTTTTTTTAAATGAATTTTAGTTGGTCAGTTAAGTTTCACATTTGTGATAATTCTCATTGCCAAATCAAGAACCTGTTGATATGTTGATGTTGATGTCATTTATACGTTGATGACAATATTTGATTTTACTGTTAATTTATATAATATTTATATACATGTATATATATTTTGATTTCCAATATACAACAGTTACAGCAAATGGAAAAAGGACTTTCACTTTTGATGACTCTTCTGATGAGTTCTTCCAGAGTGCCCTTAACTATAAGGCAAAAATTATAGTTTTGATCGACCTATATGGTCCACATTTGACTAACGATCTCGTTGTTTTACCCTTCTGCGGAATTATTATTTGTGTATTTTAAACGGCAGAAAACCTTTTAAAAATGTAGTTTGGATCTATAGTTCTATGTAGTAGGTGATGTATAAGCGATGCAGATTTGTCGGTTTTGTAGTTAATTGTTGGTCTAGCTAAAACACTTATTATGAATTCTTCTCATCTTTACATAAATTTGTTTCAGAATCAGTCCATTTTCGTTCAAATGAAATCTCTAAAAACAAAAAAACAAAACATATGAATTATTCTCAAAGACATAGTTCAATCAAATTCCTTTCCTATTGTACCGCTGTTACATATTCATTCTTTATTACATTAACGTTTTCTAAAGCGTTACTGCCATACCGATATTTCCGCATCATTACTCTTTATTATCCACTAGCAAAGTACCCGCCCTCTCTCCCCACAGTTCCCCCGCTCCCTCTTTTCCCTTCCCCTCTTCTGTCTCTCATACCTGTTTTTCTCTCTCAACCCCATCTCCGATTCCCCCTCTCCCTCCCCTCTTCCTCATGCTCCCCGCTTTCTCCCCCTCTCCTCTCTCCCTTCCTCTCCCTCCCCTCTTTTTCACTCTCCCACTCCTCAGCATTTTTTTTATAAACTTTATTGACATAATTCACATTCGTGATATGTTTCACGAAGCATGTAGTCGGGTCCCCCTGGAAGTGACATAGTATCTCCCAGGGGCTTTCCCAGGCTATAAATAGAGTGTGTAGATCCCATTAAAAAATGCTTCAAAATCACATTTTCACCCCAGATACCTTCACAAACCACATATAATGTCCTCCAGACAGGGTCGACAGACCTGTACAGACCAAAAAGACGGATGGGGAGATCACAGCTTCCCAGAACATGCGTGACAAAAAACCCTTCTAGAGCTTTATATATTAGATATCTAAGTATGGCCTATCCTAATTATAATTATATAGTATCATAGATTATAAGTGCAGAAATAAATACAGAGTTGAACAATAATGTGAAATATCTTGACTATACCTTCATGTACTCAGGTATGATATGCAGCTTACCTGTCATACACGCCGATGTATACAATCATAGTCATATGTTTATTATGTAGTTCTTATACTCCACAATATATATTCTTATATTGTGTGTCTTTATAATTATAGTATCCTCTTTGAAACAACAAACAAAGGAGCGTGGGGCCAAAAATTTAACTGTCATTTATAAACATGTGTTTCTTTGTGTAATAAAGGAAGCTTTTGGCTCCAGTTTATACTTTTAGTCTTTTTAATATTTAAGGATAAATATCTATTCTTTTATAATATTGAAGAATTTGACTATATTGATATTGATGTACTCTCTGAGATAGGACTGAAAGTAAGGAAAGCCCTGTAGCAAACTGGAGGGCATATCCAGTTATCTACCCACATGTCCATGTGTATTATAAATCCATTTTTGCTAGTGTAAAATTGTGCCTCCAAGTCTATTCATTTTACCATAGATAGGAAATCGTTTCCAAATCCAAACTTCTTTTAAAGCTTGGAACAATCATGTCCTGTCAATGGAACTTTTACAAGGTTATACATAATTAAAATCCTACTTAAATATGATAAACTCTATAGAGACCCTAAAACTATATAGAATCTCTTTTTCTCTTTAAACATTTTTATCACATACAATTATCAATTTACACCTTAAAATCTTAATGTGCCATTATGTACCTTACGCCACAGCACACGAGACATAGTGCAGACACATCTGCTTGATTAACTAAATCTCTGTATGCCTGATAAACTTTGTTTGAATAAAAGCTGGCTCTAAGAAGGACTTACCGTGTTTTTCTACTTAACTCCATCTTTATATACTTTAGCTGATAGTGTCTGCTTCAGGTCTAGTACAAAACCATCAATTGTTGCATAATACTATCCATTGTTCCTTATTCATCCTTGGGCCTTTTCCCCTGCAGTAAGACCGGTTAGACCTGATGAGGTTCAACACATCTCTTACTCAAAATTAGCACAAACTGAAATTATGTGCTCTTTATCAGATGTCCCGAACATTGGCTTACCTATATATACATTAGGAATGCAATGTGATATAAATGTATTGATTATCCGTCCGTTTTAGCCCCGTCCAACAATGGGCAGCAGGACAGTCTATATATGCTAAGACCCTGCTGCAATGATGCCGTGTTTCTTTAACCATCTTTCGTGTGACAGTTAATCAATGGTAAGATGGAGCGACTGTTTACCAGCCCTCAAACAAATATGTGATCACTGCCCTTATATTTCCAGCCTCCCTACCCTTCACACCACTAGGGGTCAATCGCAGGTCAGGGACTATTTCTGACTTCTTCACTTAATCGGGAGGAGACAGAAGTGTGTGGATGGTGTGTGTGGGGGGGGGCAAAATTCTTTTGAATCTATTTCTACATTTCTATTCATACAACTCGTTTACAAATAATTATTTTTCCCAATCCTTCAGGTCTTTGATAATAATTGACCATGGCATTTTCTATGACGGATATGAAGTTATCACACTTTATTATACTTACCAGACTAGATATCACCTCACTGATGGTCTTGCTCTAGTAGCTAATGACTATGGAAGGGGAGTGGGTAGCTGAAACTGCAGCTCCGCTAGGGTTCAAACTCGCAACATGTCACTCAACTCTTGCCACTTGGTATAACTAGATGACTTAGTTTAGGATAAATCAGGTGGCGAGAGGGTTGAGAAAATACTAATCAAATCCATTACAAAGTTGACAACGATGATTATATGACTATGCTTATATATATATTGTATCATATTTGAATCACTACCATTATATTTCACCTAACAGACCTTTCATCGGTGTATGAACAGAATCCCGCCAGCCCCCTTTAGACCTTTAATTGTGTCTGTCTTTTTCTGAGTAATAAATAAACTTTCATAAACTCAGCACGCACTGAGAATGATTGTAGATACTATTTACAAAATGTCGTAGCTGAATAAAAATCTTAAAACAAACATTATATGCGATGATTGTGTTCTCTGGAGAAAGATGAAAACCAATTAAATTCCAATAAAACCAAGAAACAACGAATTTTTGGTGGCCAAAAGAATCACAAGAAGATGCCAATTTATACTCTATTGAACCAGCAGATAAAAGAAGTAAATTTCTTTAAATACCTCAGGGCTCTGATCGAGATTTAAGATTTGACAAAATGGTGAGCTATCTGTGTAAAAGGGCACAATTTGAAAGTGGTAGAACCAGAAAAATTGTGCCTTTTGTTGGTAGTGATATTCCAATCCGCCTTTATAAAAGTTTTGTGCTGCCCATACTTGAAAACTGTATTGTTTGTTCTGATGTATGATATCCATTGTTTTGGAGGAGATACAGATATATAGATTTGTTATCAGCGAGTTAGAAGGATGCAATATAGCATTGGTTTGCCCTTGGATGCGTTGCGTTTGCGCATAACATATCGGCTTCGCCTCGGAGTTATTTACCAAAAAGTGCCCAAGCAGCCCTTAATGTCAGTCATTAATGCTTTACCAATCAAGACAACAATAATTGCATATGTTTACAAAATGTTAATGATGTCTTACCTTAAATGGCGCATCTAAATCAAGGCAGTGTTTGATCCCTGCAAAATATGAACAAAGATATGAAGAATTGTATCGTCAAATCAGTTTTATATTCTCCTCATTCAAACATTTGTTGATGGGTGGGGCATTGGCGAGGCAAACCAGGCTGATTGGTGTACAGATGTATCCTAGAGATGGCAGTGGTATAATGCCATAAAATCTAACTCAATCTTTCTTTCCCTATGTCAATTATCGCGCATATAGGAGGAGAATGAATAACACTGACTAAAACTGTCTAATATTCTTATTCTTATTTATTGATACACCCGAACTACACATATAAGTAGTGTAATAAAGATAAGCAGTTAAAAATTGAAAAGTAGCTCCACCTTAATTCTTGATAGGTATATTCTTCTGTGTTTTGAGGCAGTTACCTCCTAAAGTTATCTGGCTTGTTCTAATAGTCAGCTGATATGATACAAGCATGGACGAGATGAAAGATTTAAAACAATAGCAATGTCAACAGGTATATTTTATATTTTTTCAAAATATTTCGGCTTTGAAAAGAAATCATAATCATTTATGAAATAGTTATCCTTCAAAGACAATTATTGATATATATTTTAAATATTTATCTAAATAATATTTTGCAAACGCTTCTTTTAATTTGGTCTACTTACAATAATTGACAGCTTCTTATGATATTATACATTTTGGTATGAGTTTACTGTATTGATAGAAAGCATTGGACTTGTTTGAACATCGAAATACATCATGTCACTGACAAAATGTTCCTCAGTAAAGGATGCCTAGTACCTCAGAGGGAAGAGAGGTGCTACCCCATTGCTACAGGTGGCGGAGGCCCTGTCGGTCCAGAAAAGTGACCGCTTACTGATAGGAGAGCTTAGGAGCGTTTTGCCTTGTTAGTTTAGTAAGATTAAGTTTGTTATCACCCTCCTCCCTCCTACCTAGTGTCCCACACACACCACCACTACCCGCCCGCTGTTTTTTTTTTGTTTTTTACAAATCCTTTATTCAAAAACACCTGCCATCTGGGCATATACATTGCTAAATCATCATTATTAGCAATACTTAAAAGAAATGAAATGGTAATATCCCAGTATTATTTTCACATTTTTAATGCTTTTGTTTTAGTGTCTAATACAGTGTTGGTCAAACCTCTGCTGAGGCATGACCATCGGGTATGACGTAATTGGTGCTGAGGATCAGCGTGGCGGCTTTTTCACGGAAGCAGCACCATGTTCCAGTATGACCAACACCTGGGGGATACAACTTTCTGCCGTAGGTAGCAGAATGGCGACTACTTATAATATCATTTTTATAGAAAATAAACATTATGGAGCCAAGTGAGACATTTTTATTATTGATTAACAATTTGAATAAGAAAATACGTATCACCGGAAATTAATGACAGGCTGCCATCCACATGAAGTTGCGCAACAAATTGTGAGTCGTTAATAAAAAAAAGTCTAAAAAGATGTGAGTTATTAATCAAATATTCAATAAGGTTGGGACCCCCTGCAAGTAGTTAGTGTTTGCGCGAGTCACATATGTCTGCACAATTTGTCAGTTCTGGTTTACCTGCTGTGCAAGAGTTGTAATGAATATATGTCTAGGCTATAATGGTATAATGGTTTCAACATCATCATTTTATATTTATTAAAATGGTTGCCCTGGAAGACGCAATCAAATCGACATTCAGGATCAATTCTATGCGGGCAACATTATGACAATGTTAACTTCCTGCCATCTGTATTTTTAGGCAGTGGCTTAACACTATGGGGTGCCATTCGTAACATCCACCATTTTGTCACATAAAAAGGACTTTTATCACAAAAAGACAACAAAATATTGTCAACAATTCCTTTTGTGACTTTGTTTTTTACAAATAAATCCAATTTAAAAATTTACTACGTTCCTGATGTTTGATTTCGTTGCGAAATTGAAGATACTTTCCAAGAGTCCATGCTTTTGCCAATAGATTTGTTTATATATAAATGTATCACCAAACATCTCATCAATTTTGTTACAAATTTGAAACCAAGCTGCAAAAATTATGTCCACAAAATTCGTAACACCTCACATACAAACTGATGACTACCTGATGTGTCAATGAACAGAAGAAAGCTAATTAATTGTGTATGGAAAGATATTGGATATTTTATGATATCATAAGAACATTGGGAAATATCAGACAATTGGACTTCATAATATTCATAAAGAATAGAAATAAATGGTACAACGTTGTTACCGCTTTAAGTTGACATAATCAGACCATCTATAGGTGGCATTATTTCCTATTTAATGTCCTCAGATACCCCAGGGTAATGCGATTGAACAAAATCCTATCAAATGTTCTTAAGAGGCAAATTACTTTTTATTACATCAAGGCCACCCGGCAAAGGAGCATATAATTATATGACCTGACTTGCTATTGTATGTTTCGTAGGATAGCTTACATACCCCTGTATAGAGTGGCATACTCACGGCACATCTCCTTTAATGTCATAAATACTTAGATTGCATGAAAGAAACAAATAATGTTATCAACCCCCAATATCTTTTTGGAATATTCATTGGTCATTGATTGCTTTATATTGCATTATTATGTAGGCTAATTAGGAAGTTCGTTCATTAAATAACATCACCTCTATATTATCATTATTTTTTTTAATTTAGTATGTTTATACAGCAATCATCAGACAATACAAGAGATATTACAGTAAGGCAAGTATATCATTGTATATCATTAAGGCCCAATGCATACCCAATATGTACAACTAAATTAGTGATTAATGATATATATATGTATTGGTGATTGCACTGATACATATCAGTTATATGTCAGTTATATTTTGTCTGCAAAAAGCATAGCTTCATTATAGAGGTTTACAAATGATGCCACATAAATCTGGTTCATCGCCATTCATTACACCTCCCCATCTTTCTCCGCTCATTTCACACATTTCCTCCTGGAAGCCCTGATTTTTTTACTATATTTCCACTTCAATAATAGAGTTTGACAAATCATAATGCTCGAAACAGTTTTTAGGTGTCTGTAGCAAAAAAACCTAAATATGTACAATAATTACATCATTGATGCGTGGGTACACAAATAATGCCAATCAGAACCAATTAGCCCTAGCCTTGGAAACCCTGATCCCGGCCGGGACAGCGCATGCAGCGTCATGCATGCGCTGACTAGGGCAGGGTGTGTGTGTGTGTGTGGGGGGGGGGGGGGTAGAGGGAAGACAGTGCAGGCAATGAACGAACAATTTCCTCATTATAATGACTAAAGCCCAGTACATAACAAATCTTTCTTGGCAGTATACTTCTAGTCTCTCATTTCTCACCCTTCATACCTCATATCTCATCTCTTGTCCCTCAGCTCTCACCTCTTGTCCCTCATCTCTCGCCTCTCATCTCTCACCTCTCGTCCCTGAACTCCTGTCCCTGAACTCTCACCTCTTGCCTTTCTTTTTTGTGAGAACTAAAGTTCAAAATGTAGTGGGTCTACCCCATCTCATCATCTATGCTGCCGATTATGCCAATACCATATGACGGCAGCTCTACTAGAGCCGGACCTACCATCAAATGCCTGCCGGTTCCAGCAGGGGGCGACATCTTGACACTACGGGTTTTGTGCCGCCCGCAGTCCGAAAATCTGTTGTTCAAATCAAGCTGTTGCTTTGACCTGGTGTTTGAGTAATAAAACCTGGTGCTAATCAATACCGCTTTGTTACTGTTATTCTTTCATGAAAGTCTCAATTTCCCAGTCCGGCGCGTCCAGAGCCAAGCGAGAGAGTGCCTGGACGCGGCGGGAACCCCTAGCAACAGTTAACAAACAATTCAGGTGTGGGGACAATAATATATATACATTATATATGAAGTGAACATGTAAGGGTAAATATAATATTATTGGGTTTATGCCTCGACATTTCCACAACTGTGGTGTACAGGGGGAAAAGTGCCACACTCACTCAAGTGTGGCACGTCCAAGCCTGACTAGACTGTAATAACTGACAGGGAGGAGCCATGGGCTCTCTGAATTCCCATGTGCTGTGTTAAAATAGTGTTATGCCACTGGATTGATTAATTGTTTACTGTGATATAATCTAATATATTAAGATTAACTTAAAAAATTGGGGAACAATTATTCTCTCCCTACATCAGAATTTGTATTTTTAAGATATTTAGAAATTGAAATGCACATTTTTATGCAAATACACATACTAGGATCTTGATATTATTGTACGTTATAGCTTTCTTGGGGAATATTGACGAATAAATTGAACAGTCTGTTTTTTTTTGTTTTTTTTTAAAAAAATCCCTTTGGGCCTCACAAAATAGGGGCCCCCGCCCTTCTTTCATACAAATCCTGCCTACTCCATAATATAAATTGAATAAGCGTCGTTCTCCTTTATTGTCTGAGAATCGTGACGAGGGCCTGCATCATCATGGATATGACATGCGAGACGCGGCACGATTGATAGTGGCCAACTAGAAAAAGGAGTGTATAAGAAGAAGTTTGTTAGGGAAGATAATGGTAATCTGGAACAGAGGTACAGCAGTTGGATGATAACTTATCTTGTTCTACCCATACAAAGAGGTTATGTGAGAATGCACTTTTTGGTGCATAATTCAATGGTCCGGAGGTCCGGGCCGGAGGTCCGAAGGTCCGCATTTTATGTACTATTTAAATGCGCTTTCCATATTATGATAATGTTCCCATCATAGGTATGTTACAGACTATGGAGTATACCCATGCACGTAAATATCAGAAAATAGCATAATTATATAGTGTAGGGAAGCAAGTCTGTGTAGCATGGAATAGGAATGGGGCAGACACCAACGTGCAAATATTTCAAAATATATCGTCGCCTCCAGACATTGAAACCTATCGGGGCATGGTAAACATTAATTATACTAGCCCGAGTAACAGAAGGGAAAGGCAACCATTAATTCAATTTTGCAAGGCTAAGGTACACTATCAATCACACTTTCCAAACTGACCATAGCGGCCCTTCCTATTAGACCATTCAGGTGTATGACAGCCTCCAGTGAAGTAAGATGCGGTTTAAATGTGATACCAGCGAACCATTATCCTTATTCATTGTTTGGTCAAAGCCCTTGAGGCAAATGGAAAAACGTTTCAATGAGTCATTCTACATTAAATTACGACTATTCAATAATTTAAAGATACATCCATTAGACGGTTTTATTAGTGTTATTTGTTTCATAAATTGACGTTTAAGGAGATGTTTTCTTTGACACACGAAGTCATCCCAAAACATCTGCATACCGGCTATATATCCTATTATCTCAAAGATGGAGAGAAAAATATACCAACAATTTTACTTATTTCATATATTTGAAAGAGCAGTTACCATTAAGTGCCTTGATGTAATTTTAAAATACAATATTAACTATAGTTACATCAATGATGGAGAAAACAATAGTTATATCGTTATGGGTCAGAAAATGGGTCGTTGGTCGATCGTGAACCAGAGACCAGCTGTATAGTTCCTAAGAATAGGATATTGTTGATTACCCATTGCGAACTCATATAATATATGTTTTGCTCTATTTGGAGTACACTCCCTTTCCATTGAGGTATTTAAATATAAATAATACTTTCGTTTTGTCACTGTCTTAATGAACGTTTTAGAGTCTCCTAATGGTCCCTTGGTAATCAGCATACATATTCCTCTTATATCAATACTCTATGGACGTTTTTGTGGGGGCGACATAGTCGCTGTGTGCGCTGTAGTCGTGCAAAACACCTGCATTTTTACTTTCTTTATTGTATTTTTACTCGTAATAAAAAATATTTAGAAAAATGTTAAAAAGAATATCAAAATAAATGGTTTCACACTTTAATTTCATAGAAATAGTCTATATTACATGGGTTTAATACTGAAGAGTCACAGTTTTGTTTAAACGAGTCATATTTGAACTTGGCACTTTCAAGTAACATTCTATATTGACTCATTGCATTTGAATCGGTTATATATTTAGCTAAATATACTCCTGAAGATAACTTAGATATGCATAGATATGCATAGATATATTCAAACCATAGCCCTCAAAATTAGTACATGTATTCATGCTATTGGAAGTGCCGACAACGAATAAAAACATTTTGAGTAAGGGTTTTGTAGATAAATTAATTTGAATAATATAAACTCTATTTATCAAAACGCATCGCATTTTATTGTCCTTGGACATCGTAATAATAATCTCTACTGAACCAAGGTGTACATATTTAAAATCGTATTATCAAACAGCAAAAGATATCCTTGTAGAGGCTCTGACCATCTTTAGTTAATGCGGCAATGATGCCTTAGCATTTAATTCCATTTTTAATGAATATATAAGATGCAATTGTCAGATATTTCCCATCTCTCTTACAATGGTATGCATGGTATAGGCATATGCATGGCATGTTTCTAATTATGATCTTGGTATTTATTCTAAATGTGTTTTGGCAACATAAAAGTGAGATACCCTGTTTATTACCTTGAATAAGGGCCGAACTGTATACATGTTTAAAGTTGAATATGTTTATTTGCTGAGATATGGCTATATATATATTGCATACACATGGTATGCAGAAAGGTTAACTAGAGTGGATATCTCTTTACTATTTGATTGATGAGTAGAAAATGCTGACACATTGATATTTTTTCTGGTTTCCTTCAAATCATATCATATAAGTATATAATATTTGCCTAAACAACCTTTATAATAATTATAAAATCGTGAAGACAATGTCAAGGGTATACGCCTAGATATATGCCTAGGGTTGACTATTACATACCTATAAACAAAAATATAAAATATGCAAATAGAATCTAAAAAAACATCATATAATATGTAAAAGTAATTTGGCTACAGAACTATCACAAATTTGATGTACATATATATATATATACATTTATTATGAAATACATTCATTATTGAAATAAGCTGGTAATGCAGCTTTAATTAGCACGACTACGTCGCACAATTTTTACCCACTTTCAACTAAAAAATATAATCATTTAACAGTTATAAAAGATGTTGGGTCTGAAACAGATGGTCGTTCAGCATAGAAACCTATAATAACAATAATAATTAAGTCTATATCATGGAAATTATGATGAATGGTAAAAGGTACCCTCTGAAGAACTGGTGCACTATATACTGGACATTTTATTAATTTGTGGGCTAAATATCGAGAGGCCAAGAGAGACCACCTTCATTCCGAATAATATTCACCAAGGTCCATATTTTTAGAAAAACTAAAGAAAGAATTCAAATTTGGATACTCAGATAGAGATACTAGATTTTCTTAAAGGACCTATGGTGTGCGATATAGTCGTGCTGATTTTTTTCATCAAAGTTTTAATAGATGTAGCATCATGAGTAATCATCCGATTCAGTAGCAAACTCGGAATATTAAACTTCTCAGTCAGTAAGTATTCCCACCTAATTATGAACCTCTAGTATTACACTTTGTCAATTACCCCCCTCTGGACCAAATTGTGCCCATTTCGTGAGAAATGCTCATATATATATGGTTGAAAGCCTAGATCGTATGTGTGACGGATATAAATTCAAACAGTAATCGGTTGGGCTACTTGATTCTGACGTACAATTGCAGAAGCCTGAGAGCCCACCAAGAGGAAATTCGTGAGTGTATTCTAAAGGGGTACCCACACTGGATCGGTTTGAAAAATCGTACGATTTCAAAGTCTACAATTGATCGTGCTGCCAATCGTGCCCCAACTCGGGTAAAAATAACAAAAGCGGGCAACTGTTTTCGACCCACACAGGCCCAAAATCTGGCCCGATTCAGGGACAAAGTGAAATCGTGGTAAAGTCAACCCACACTGGGTTGATCTCACCACGATTTAGCTTGCTTCTTTTAAAAAATCTGTCCACAAAGCAATTTCAGAGAATCTATGCATCTGTTTTGGATGAATCCACCACCAATTAAAACAGAATTTATTTTTGCAGGAATGTGTATAAAGTATTATATTTATAATTAATATCTCACGTTTTCTTGAATACTTTCTTTTGATGTATAACACATGGTTGTACTCCCAAAACCTTAGAAGTTACAGAATTTTGAGTTTTCGGTAAAAAAAAGATATTGTGTCGGAAATTATTTTTCCCAGACAAAAAAAACATATTTTGAATAAATCGTGGGTCTGGCCACGACTTTCCATTAAATGGAATGTCTTAGGAGCTCTCCCGATCTGTCGTAGACCATTTTAGGAAAAGCTAAGACTGATCGTGACACAACCCACACTAGCTGGGAACACAAATCGTAGAACTGAAAAAAATACATTTTTTTCCTATGTCCAAATCGTACGACTAAATATCGGCGAATCGGCGGTGAAATCGGCCCTGTTACTTCCAAATCGGGGAACAAAAAGTAACACAATTGGTCGTACGATCAGTCTTAGGATCTTACGACGGATCGGGGGTTGGAATTAAATCGTAGAAATAATCTTATGGCCAAATCGGCCATAGAATGAGCTCTGTGTGGGTACCCCTTTAGTAAAAGATCATATAGTCGTAGCTCTCTGTGAGACTGGTTAGGAAGCAATGATAAGGATCCATATATATATATAACACACGACGGGTATACTTTATGGAGGCAAGACCGATATTGACTGGAGGTGGCAGCCTGGCAGTTTACGTTAAGAAGGGCATTTGAAGTTAAGGTGTTGAAGGTACAGTATGTGTATAGTCATGTAATCATAATATCAAAGCTGAAGTTTTAGTGATTAAGATTGGAATGTGGGGGAGTTTTGTCTTGGTAAATCTATACCGACGACCATCAAAGTGTATTGAGAAATGTATTGATTATGTAAATGAAATGTTGTGCACATTGAGAAAACATAGTAAAGAGTTATGTTGCCAAGCCTCATCATGGCAGAATGGGGGATTAAAGTAAATCTGAAATGCAAATCAATGGGGAGCCCTATAAGTGATTAGAACGTTACATTTGTCTCATTTTTGAGTCATTGAAAAAAATCAGGGACTCGGTTTTCTTTTAAACTCACACATTTAGTTGTTGATATCATTCCCTGGGGAATGGTTCTATTAGGGTCAAAATCTAGTGGGGGCACAATGGTGAAAGTGGAAATATTGGCTTGAATATAGTTCATTTATCCCCGATCAAATAACGTTTTAAAAAAATAACAGCTTTTCTGAACAATTCTAAATCACAACTATGCCTCGATCAGAACAGACATTACTTAGAACCTCTGCATCATACATTCATTCATTACTCATCCTCAACGTCAATTGCAATGTGTGCATACTAACGATAGTGGCCCCAGCAAGCAGTATGGGTTTGCATAGGGTAAAACTTTACTGGCTTCGACCTGGAACTGGGGAGACAGAGGTAGACTTAATTCTGGTGACTTTATAAGACTAACGCAGAGGTGGCAATGCAGAGCTTTTATTTTCTTTTGTGAAACAAAACATATCTAGCAATGCAGAGGTTAAAATATAATGAAGATTACTACAAGGTATACGTGTTAGGATATAATGGGTAATGGATAAATAATTTGATGGAGTATTCCGGTAGTAGTGGTTAATTCACATGATAACCAAGCACCACCTTTAAACAAGCAGACATGAACACAAGCACTTATTATACCGAAGGTAAGGTGTATATTTTTGGTAAGTGTTTTATGTCCACTTATACACTTCCCCTCTACTTCATTAAAGAAGGTGAGACTGAAATGGTCTCAGCGCCTATATGAAGCTCATTTTCCTCTTGTTTGCCAAATACTGGACTCACTGTATGAACAAATCTTTCAATGCATGATACCAAATTACCTCTCAGTGTGCGCGAAATCCTTTCATCTTTACTGACACCGTATCTAGTAGTTCCCTGCATTCTGATGCATTTATTATGGTGGAACTAGGCATAAATGACATAGCCATGATATTTGCAATATATGCAATAAACAAAAATCAATTTCAACAAAATGATTGACGGGAATATGCCACCATTTGTTTAGAGAATATATATTACATACGGTGGCAAGCCGACGACGCTTGGAACGTTTATGATACCTATGATGCAATAAAGTACCTTTACATCTACTCTAAAGTGAGTATATATAAAATGATATTTTTTTCATGATTTTCACTGTGGACACTAAAATAAATACATAAATGCTATCCGCAAAGATATAAACCACGAGGTGTTCAAGTAATTTTTGACCAGTTAAATATTTTATAGGGACTATATTCGAAAAAATTAACTAAAAAAATTCTCCGGTAATTTCAGGGTTTGCAAACGACCTGACCTTGACATTTGACCTTTGATTGCTTAGCTTGCTTACCTTTTCATAATCATGAAATGTGTTTTACCCACTGTACAGGGGCGTCGCTACCCGGGGAGACCTGTCCCTCCCCCCACTTTTGGTGGCAGCCTAAAAAGGTCCAAGTCCAAGGCTCTAAGAAATTTCGTCCCCAAATTAAAAAAAAGAAGCTCCAAATAAGCATTCAGCTCATTGATATCTCACCAATGTCTGTATCTATAATTAGAACTGATTTAATAATATATGTGTGACAGTGTATAAGTATAATCTAAAAGAAACATCTTAACCTTTTTAAAAAAGGCCAACTTGTATAGCCCGAAACCTTGGACCCAATAGACAAACCCCATACATTACACACAGCCATATATGAGCAATTCCAAAAATGTGGCATGTGGGTTGAAAAACTTAATGGAGAATAATTCTTTTGGTATTTTTTTATCCAGGTGACAATTATCTTGGGGGAAGTTTGTATGGTGTTTTTTTTACATTTGTCTAATCATGAGACCAAGAATATGCTCATTCTCGGGTCAGCACCACATATTAACGAAGGTTTTCATGAGGTTTAAATTGCAGCTCTACATTTTTTTCTTGATGAAACCAAAATTACTTATAACTTTATTTATGATTAGTACATTCATTGCATTCATTGAAGAATCTCCAGCTAATTCTTCCCAGCTCGATAGTGGAGGTAAGGATGCTAAGAAAGGTGGGTGGGAATACTAATGGTGCCATAGGGGGGGTCTAGTTTTCTAGTTCTCATCAATAAATAAAATAATATTAACATGATTTATTTTCTGGAAGCATTATAATGTGTAGGAAACACTGGGGGAGATAAATACAAAAAAATGTCTGTAATGCCTGAGATGGTAGCAATGAGCGAAAACAGTATGTAGCAATAAGTGGGGTTGGGGTGGAGCATCTGAAACTATTTTCTGAAAAAACTTTCCTAAGAAGTCTGCCTCTTGATCAGGACTTATGAACAACCTTCATGAACAACCAATACAACTATCCATGTAAACATTTCGTCTATATTAGCAGCAATATATCTAGTTTATGTACTGGAAAGAATACAACAATCAGTGATGTAGGAAGCAATTTGAACAGGGGGGGGCCAACATTGTCTGACAAAGTGAAGTTGTATAGTCGAAGGACAACAGCAAGGAGTTGGTTTGGGGATAGTTTTACCATAAAACAAGGAATGAGATTGTGTATCATTGGGAGTGACACAATTTCACCCTGAGTGTGATAAGTGCGTCTATATTCCATATATATATCACCTACCAACTACCCTGATTTAATGATGAAATTTACTTCTTAGTTGTCCACTTACATCAACCATTCCCAAATGCCATGAGATGGAACATAATTTGGATACATACATGTGTGTTTTTTCAAAACACAATATGCGAAGAGGCCAACATGATAACTAGCTAATTTTTGTTATAAAGTACAAAATTAGTTTTCTATGATTAGCAGCATTAAATTTGATTATTTTGATTATAACTCTTTAAAATGCATATCCAAATAAGGCATAAAGGCATAAATGCGGCATAATTGCACATGCTGTGTGCAATATTTGTATTCAATATATATAAAGGATGAATAAATTGATGGATAAAACATGTCTGCGTGTCTCCTGTGCATGTCTGTGTGTCTCACAAATACTCTGTCTGCATCTTTCCTATCTCTTTCTGTCTCTCTTCTCTACCACTCTCTCTCACTCTACCAAGAATCTTGAGAACCTCAGAGTTAACATAATTATTCATCATAGAACATCTACATTGGTAACGTTAACAGTTCTGGCCCATCATGAACAACATTTCAAACTAAACATCCATAGTTATATACTCCAAAATGGACTGGGACCACTGGGAACCACGCTCTCACAAGCTTTCTTTATTTATATTGTATTTATTTGCAAATCTCCTATATGCATCTCTATAACCAAATCATTCTTAACAGTTCTATCACAAATGATATTCCAAACCAAATCTGCACACATAACTACCATAAAAATGCTATAACTCAATGAAGGCACAACTTGCCACAATACCTGCCAATGCTCACTCACCTGGCATTCACTCACTGTCACACATATAATGCTATCTCCATATTAGCCAAATAATTATAACTTCTCAACTTCTCCCACAGACTTAATTCCTCTATTTATAAGTCTTCCCCATTGTTCATTGGAAATTGAATGACTAGTTGGATTGTGCCAATACTACGCCTGCCACTTTTTATGAGGTTTCTCCCACTAGAGGCATATATATGTACAAGAGCAAGATAGCTTTCCTTGCTCATAGCCAAATTCTTGTTAAACACCATTTCTACTTATTCTATCTGATCCTATCTTCTGAAAAAGTTAGTTTATAGACTTATCATATGAGCAATTCCACCAAAAATCCATCATTTGGGTTGAGAAATACAAGCTCAACCACAGGCTCAAATATAGAATTTAGTAGAATTGAAAATCAAAATTTCAGCTTAAATTCTCAGCAAATTTTCTCAGAATGGTGGTTATTTCATAGAAAAATGCAAGACCCTTATTGATTACCTCATAAAAGTTGAAACAAGATCCAGACATAGGATGTCAAATACAAAGAGAATACATTTGCAGCACAGAGGCAAGGCCAACTTCTCTTTTAATGAAATAACTTCCTGAACAAGCACACATTCCCCACTGTATTGGTATAATCAGAATTATCAGAATTTTATTGCAAAATTCCAAGTTGATACCTACTGTACTTCTTTTGAGAATGCGCATGTCAAGCTTGGCACAAACTTGCTATTGAAGGAAACAAATATCCAAATGAATTGAGGAAATAACTGCACAGTAATCAGTAATGGGCTCTGTATTGAGTTACTTCATTTGCCCATTTCGCCATCTGTCTGATTAAGCTACGTTTTTGTTGTACTGCTGGTGGTAAGATTTGATTAATCCTTTAAAACTTTAAATAGGACAAATTTATCGTGTGGGAATTGGCGTTTATCTTGAAAAACAGATTGTTCTTTCAATAAGAATTCCATGTCCCCGACGATTATTAGTTTCACCACTAGTTTGGGTGGTATTTTGCCTCTCTGCTGTCCAATTCTATAGGCTTTCTCAATGTTATCTTCGGTAAAGTGCGGTATAAGTGTTTCTAATTGTACTCTTCTCGAAACTGCACTGTCTAGGTCGACGATGACATTATTTAGGAAGTGAGTATTCGTGGCAATATTCATTTCGAGATCACCCACCTGAGTCACTGATTTTTTCTTGATTTCAAGAGCTGTTTTGAGGGCCTTTTGCTCAACGGTGAGTAACGTAACTTTTTCTTTCAGGGCGTCAAAGTCACCGTCACTATGTTCTCCAACTCCAGATGTGACGGAATTGAGAGATATATTATCTCTACGTCTTTTATTCCTTGCTTTCTTTGATCCCCTCGACATGATCAAGCTGATTTTATCCATACACACACAATGTAATGTCCAGTCGTCTGTTTTCACCGGTAGGCACAGGCGTATTCCTTTGTTAGGTTTGGCGCCACTCTCAGGTACTCCAATATCGCTCAGGTTCAGTAAAATATTTGCGATAATCCGATGTTTTTGCCCATATCGAATCAACAAGGTAAAACTATGCGATCCCTAGTCCATAGGCTTTAGCATAATCACCTATTTGGAGCAATCGTTCATATACCAGTATACTGGTGGAATATTCGACCCAGCTGCGCAGGACGTCAGCGCCGGTCGCCATCTTATAGACTCTGACAAAACTATATGTCATAAAAACACTCATGATATTTAGAATTCATATCTGATTAATGAAAATTCAAAAAATAAATTCTCCAGCTCTGTAGAGCTATACCAACCCAAAACACCATTTGCAAGACTTTTCTGAGAATGGCCCTTATGTTTTTGCAATAATAGTTTCTGTCTAAAAATAATGTCCACCGAAAAATGTACCTCAGGGGGTGGGGCATTTACAGAATATTCTTGCCCTGGGGGGTCGGGGATTTCATCAAATTTCCCAAAAGGCCAAGGACATTCCCGGGTCGGGGTTGGGGGTGGGTTGCAATTGACAAGTGCATAAAGGAGAAGTTGGAGAAACAAAATGAATGTGTACGTTCTTGAAAACAGGGGGATTGTGTGATATAGTAGTTGGAAAGATTTGTTTATGGCGAGCAGACTATATGCGGGGATTTCCCAATGTTTCAGACAATTCGGCTATTCCTCCCGACCCCACAATAATTGAATCGAAATATTCCGCCAAATGATAGTCCATTTGATATATGAAAACAAACATGATAGAATGAATTATGGTCAGGGAATTCCTCATAGCATTAAATTTGTGACCGTATGGGTTAGCATGATATAAACATTTAACAACAGTAACATTTTTCTAAACGTGGGCAGGTTAAGTCCACGTTAATAATATTCAACCAACGAAAATATTGATGTTGAAGAAGTGCGGTAATTTAAATTGAGGTTAATCCCTAAATTATCAATCAGCAAGGCACGTGGCCGGACACTGGTTAGCGTTGTATAATCCAACACAGTCCGAGTAACCCACCCCATACATGAAAAGACATAGAGATCGGCATCAGATGCTTTGATTTTCACAAGATAAAGTGCATTGTAATTGTCACATTATGCCGAATCGGTGTTCGTTGTGAGACAGTTTTGCAATGCCACAGTTGCATGATCGCATAACCGCAAGCCCAGTGAATTTCTGCTCTTATGGCCGGCCTCCACTATCGGCAAGTAGCGTTACCAATAGCGTTACCAATAGAGCGGCCCGTTGTACTAGCCTAGGCGTTGTTTACTGAGCCTTTTGCAGGGTTGTACTATACGTGGTAGAGTAGACAATGAGAGAAAAGTTTAGCTTCATCCCAGACTTCGTTTCATTTCAAACGGCCAAATACAACTGGTAAAGATTACAACCATAAAACTTTGGAGTGCTGCAAATGGAACCTGGCTTTTTATGGAGAGAAACAAACTATTCAATGATAGTCAAAGTGGATTTAGATTAAATCATTCAACAGATACAAGTATATATGATTTTCTTACCCCTATATCAAAGGGAATTAATGTAACGATTCCAATATGAACATTTCCATTGAGCTCCGGATAGCTCCAGATCTGGACACCTCCGTGATACATGCAAAATTATACTGCCACTTTTTTCCCATGCTTAAAACCACACTATTACAACACATGCAGGCCTACCATTGGTCCGCCCACATCTGCCAATGAGGTGCAGGTGATTACCATATGGTAATCACCTCTCCAATTTAACTTGGGTTTAACCAACTAATTATATATATATTTTTATTCAAGATTCTAATACATTTACAGTATGATTCATATTCAATAGTATTCAAAAATCAGGAAGTGGGTTAGGACATCTGCATGGGTTCATGCAGGTCTTCCAACGACCTCCCGAAAACCATATAGTAATAAAATAATCCAGTTCTCATTTTCTATTTCTTAAGTACTAACAAGCTGTTTTAAGTTTGCTTCATAATCCCTCTCGCGGTTGGAGTATTGATCAATCTTAATAGAGTTAGCTAATTATTGTGACAGAAATTATATGATGTACTTCATATAATTCAGAACAACTGTCCTGAAAGCTTGTCCATTCGAACAGCTTCTACTCGAGTGGATTGAATACTAATTGGTATTTTCCTTTCAACCCTCTTTTCTTCATTGTCAAAAAGTCTCAATCCCAATTTCCACCCCTCCCCTCCCTACATGGTAAGTCGACATGTCTTCAACTACCTAAATTATATTCCAATATCCCCTTTTTTCCTTTCCCTTTCCCTATCGCTGTATCGATCTTCACTTATTAGATGGGTTTACAATCCCATTACATAAACTGATTTATATACAGTACTGCCATACAACCTGCCTTAATGTATAACATTCAAAAATCAGTAATAAAGAGTCATAATTAACCCGTTACCTGTCGTACATCACCAAGGTTCAATATCATATACTTAACTTGTACCAGGAATAAAGATCAACTTATAAATAATTTAATACTTTGTTAGCTTTTACGTAACTCCAGTTGTAACACTTAGACAACCTGAGTGGTAGTTAAATAAACCCTAAATTGGCAGGCCTGTGAGTGTCTCTTGGTATATTTGTTCCTGTGTTGAGAGAATCTGGAAAGTGGTTCTGCCCATGACTAGTTTAACACATCCGTCATACAGGTTTTCCAGGGCAACCATATGAAATACATATTAAAATAAACCTGTCTTAAACTTTCAATTCCAGAATATGTTTGGCCTCAATATCATACTAGTAATCACAATTGTATTACAAACGGTTACACACATTCTTGGTGACGCATATATAACTGTTGTGCATGGAAGTTGTCAAATAGAGTGTTACAAAAGATTTGCAATATTTTGTCTATGGTTTTCTTGAAATCAATTGCTACAAGGCATTTAAAAGAAGCATATATCGACTCAAAGCAAGTGCCCCATGACAAGTTGTAATACAAAAACTGATTCCATTAGTGTTTTCCCTTCCATCATCCACCTCCTGTGTAAGCCTTTAATTTTGCATGATAAAACAGAAATTGTGTAAACGTCGAACAGAGATCAAATATCAAGGACGTGTACCTGCATATTCACATTAGGGAACTTTGTGATGACCAAATGGATGATAGTATAGTGTTAGTATCTTACTAACCTCATCTAAATTATAGGAAATCATATTGACTTGGCGTTACCCTCAATATATAAACCCTTGACGAACACCGTGGAATGAAAAGCGAGGAGGCGTGGTTGGCATTGTCAGAATTTAATTTTTTTTTTAAATAAATGATTGAAGTAATTATATAATGCGTGAGACACTTAATGATTAAGTTGATTATATGATTATATTGTAAAGAATACCCTTAGATTTCTTACAATATAATACTTTTGAATATATAATAATTTTGAATATAATATAGTAATAAAAACTGCCAGCCTCGTTTTGATGTGGTGTCGTGCGATAATCTATATATTATTATTTCTGTAAGAGCAGATGGCCGCCATTTACGACTTGGCCACAATTTGAAATAGTGGCGAGCCATTTCACTATATTATATGATAAATCTCATGAAAAAATTATTTGCAACCGCCGTTTACGTCTGACTCCCCATCAGCAGGGCCTCTGTATTGCCAAATCCACTTTCAGTCCTCCGACATCCATGAAAAGAGGTTCAACACTGTGTAGTAAGATAGGACGTGTTGTCATAGTAACAGTCAGTGACATGATGACGCTACTTGCTATAACTGTCTCCTCACTCTTCCTCCTCACTCTTCCTCCCTACTCTCCCTCCTCACTCTTCCTCCCCTCCCCCTCCTCCCTCCCCTTCCTCCCTCCCCTTCCTCCCTCCCCTTCCTCCCTCCCCGACCTCCCCCCCTCCCTCCCCTCCCCCTCCTCCTTTAAAAAAAAGCTTGGTATCAGACTTATTTCACTTCCAGTCCATGCTACATGCACATGGGCACTGGATGAAATAAAAAACCAAGATCATTTATTTTCATTCGGCCTCAAATGCGGGGAAATCTGGATTTATAGAAGAATTTTGCAACAATTGATTGTAATGGATTCATAATTGGCATGTAAAGACCTATCATAAGATCTTCAGCAAGTAACATCACAATGTGATCAGAACCCTAATAGTTATGGAATTTTAGCATTTTGTGAAGGGTGCATCATTTCTTATCACGGTTTATATTCCGAGTTTTTTTTCAGATTATATGGAGGGAGACTAGGAAAACCTGTGTCCGCACAGAAAGTTCTGAATCGATTAGATATCATTCTTCATCCCTTTTCCCAGAGGTTGCATTTGTTATTTATATGTATCTGTACAACTGGAAATAAAGTTATTACATACATACATACATACATACATACATACATACATACATACATATGAATATATTATTTCTACTGATTTTCTTAAACCGCTAGTACACTATTGTAATTTATACTTGACACGGCTGTAATAATCTACCTTTCAGCGAAATAGTATCATTGTACCTGAATGCAGTGACTATTTAAGAATTTTACAAAATTCAAAAATCATTAAATATCCCGACTATTCTATCTACTAAACAAACTATGATGCTTAGACATGGGGGCCGCCATCTTGTGCATGAACTCTCGTGAGAACCCATCTCATCCCAAGTCTTGTTCATGTCTTTTCATATTCTTCACACATTTTCCAATTGTTAGACATGAAATCTCATGAGATCTTGCCTCCTTTAAATCTTGTTTCTACCCTTTCGTCTTTTCACTTTCACACATTTTCGATTTCAATTTCTTTTATTACAGATATACTTTTTCTTATTTTCCCTACCATTTTCAAAAATATTTAGTGAACATTCTGGCCTTTCGTAAGTAACAGCCTTTCAAATGATTACTGTTATGGTTAGAGTGGTTTACTGTTAAGAGGTGTCTTCAGTATTTGTGTTGAAAATGTGAAAGTTTAAAATAGGGATGCACCCTCTTTATTCCTGTTCTTCCCTTCTTAATTACTCACTCTCTCTGTCTCTCATCTCCACACTCTTTTCCTGTCTTTGTCTCTTCCCTCTTTGTCGCAAATTTCCTGTTTCCTTTCCTGTCCCTATCTTTGACATTCTCTAAACGTTGACTTGCATAACACTGCATTAATTAATTTATTAAGTGATAATTAGTGTTCATGATAATTCTGAATATTCATAATAATGTGGTTAATCATTGTTACACAATCAATGCATAACATGATATAACTCTCTGTCCCTGTCTCTCCCCATCTCCATCCTTCTCCTTCTTTTCCCCCTTCTCTTTTTCAACCACATACATTTATATATTTTTTTTTTAAAGAAATTTTATTGAGCTGGTTTTAATGACAGATACATTAATATATATATATATATACATATATATATTCATTCCGTACCTTCTCCCCCATTTTCTTCTCTTTCGTCATAATCTACACTCGGTACGGTATCAAGGGCACACTACTTGAACTGGTCAAATCCTTTTGTAAGGGTCGTAAACAACATACTCTTTTTAATAATGAAATCTCTGACCCAATGATACTGAAGACCGGCATACCCCAGGGAACCATATTGGGCCCGATCATGTTTAGTTTGTATATTAACGATTTATCTGATCAGAACTTTAACAGTGACATACTTTTATATGCAGATGACTGTGTAATGTGTCTACCTCTTTATAATGCTAGATATGCCAAGCTACTTGAAAATGACTTAACAATATTTGATGATTGGACAAAAAAAAATGGCCTCATGGCTAACATTAAGAAAACAAAAGTCCAAATTTTACTTTCCAACAAAGCAAAATTCACCCGGGACATTGAAATAAGAATGAGGGGATCCACCCTAGATCGTGTTGCAACTTTCAAGTATCTTGGTATTACTATTGACGAGCAGATGAATTTCTGTAGCCATGTTAACATAGTGTGTGGTATAGCAGGAAAATATCTCAGAAAAATAATGTGTCTAGGTCACTTGATAGATGGGAAGATAGCCCTGCAGATCTATAAAAGTTTTGTGCTGCCTATTCTGGAAAATGGTGCTCTCTTTGTAGATTTTGGTTCGAAGAGTAATTACGGCCGCCTACAGTCTATACAAAACCGTGCCCTGAGATTAATCAATAAGTTGAACAAATTCAGGAATCTAAGCATGTTCCAATCACATCAAAAATATGGCCTGCTACCATTAGCCCTGAGAAGGGAAGTAAGAATGCTGACCCTGTCACATGGGTATGATGAAAAGGTGACGGATAATAGAGCAAGGTACAATTTAAGGGGTGGGGCCTTGAATAAGATCCCGGTAAAGAGATGGAAAAGGACTTCTCTAAGTCGTACAACTCTCGGCCGACTACCCACTCTGTGGAACGGTTTAAACGAAAATATTAGACTGTTGGAGGGGAAACACCAATTTAAGGCAGCCGTGGTTAAACTCTACTGGGCTAAGTTCAACGCAGCTGGTTTTATCTAGCCATTGATTGACCTGTTTATTGTGGTTCATAAGTGGTCTTGTATATTGAGTATATTGTTTATTATTTGGTTGACTGACCTAAACTGTATTTGTATGGTTTTTCTGGTGACGTGAATATAGGGATTTTCGTGTAAGGATGTAAACAAATAGTGACTTTTTTGGACTCTGTGTATGGATGCACGGCGTCAATGATCATCTAAATCTAATCACCTTTCTCAACTCATTAATATGTTTTACCTTATACCCAAAATGGAAAAAAGTTTACATGTATAATATTTGTGTCGTATTTGAATGATTGACTATTTGACTATGATTTAATTGCGTAATCAATTTGACTAGTGATTGTACAATTTCATGAATTAATTTGTATTACTATTATTTAATTATGTTTATATAGGCTGAAAATGTTGTACTTAGTACATGAGCTTATGAATAAAAAACAAACAAACAAACAAACAAACACTCTTGTATTGACTCCTCTGCCTCATGATTCTCCTTCTCTAGCTACCTTCCACCACCCCACCACCCCACATCAACTCCCACAACACTCACATCCCAACCCAAACTCCCGCCTCTGCTTCCATTTCCTCCACTTACACCACTACCTCCTCCAACCCTTCTACCTTCTCTTCCTCCTCCACCAATTCCCTTATCCTCCTGTATCCTTTGCCACCACTTCCTCCTCTGCCACCAGCACCTGCGCGCCCTACACCTCCTCCTCCTCCTCTGCCTCCTTCCCCTCCCCCTCAGAGTCCCTCTCTGTCGTTCTATGTCTGCCTCGCCCGGTTTATGTCTAATTTTGTTCATATTCCCTCTTTCTGTAATTGTTTGTTTCTCCCTGTCTCTCTCGCTTTGCTTCCCCTCTTTTTCTATCGGTACTTCTTGCCATGTCTGTGTCCATGTATCTCTGTGTGTTACACAATTTCATTTCATCTCAGCATGGACTTGTATAGGTTATATAACACTTTCTGTCACCCTCCGTCATTTTCCCTGTCTTTCTCACAGTCCCTATTCTCTCTCTCTCCCTGTCTCACCCTTTCTCTTTCTTTGCCTCAGTCTTGCCTGCATCATGACAGGGTTACATTTGCAGGGCATCTTAATAGGGTTGCATTTGAGGCATAAACGGTGATATGGGTACAGAAAGAGGTTGAAACAGAAAGATGACAGAAGTGGGAACAAGGAGAGATGACTGACTAGCAAATCCCGTGGATAGCATCGTTATTTGCTAGTACATTTGGGATCAAGGACCAGGGACCAAGTCTCTGGACTTGCAAGTGATCAGGGCCATTTTCAAATGCCTGAGTGACTCTTATAGTTTGTTCCCTCTTACATATAATACTGCCTCTCAAAGTTTAGTGCTGCAAAGTTACAGAGAGCAGAAAAAAGGAATGCATTAGCCTCAGATCCTGATGCACCCATGCAGTAGAAAGTATACCCGTGAAAGCCATCCCTTTGCAATCTGTCTGCTTTTTCTGTTCTACAGAACCAATTCATGAAGCATCTACTTTCTGCCTAGACAGTCGGGTGAGGCAACGTGCACTAGACCTTCGAGACCAGTGACTCCTGGCCAATCTGAGTGCTGGGGACCTGGTGGCACAGGATCGAGACTAAGTACCACACTCCCAGCCTTGCTGCACTGTAAAACAAAACAGAAGTTTGCAAGATCACACTGACCAAGAAGATCAAACTACCAAGGCCAGTTATGGCATTGGCTTTGCTGAACTGCTTTCATGTATTGAAGAAGCCAGAGATGATGAGAAGAAACCAGTCTTCAAACTTTCTTATCTTAACAGCCTATATTCAGCCTGTTTGAAAGGGCTGGAAGCACATGAAAATGTGAGCATCCATAGTACTAAAAGAAAATTCATGTCGCACAAGAAACTTGGATTTCTGGGTTTCGCAACAGTGATGAAACAAAAGTATCTCTCTCTATCAGACCCGGCGAACTCGTAAAGTGGACAATGCAAGGGCTGGACAATGTATAGATGCATACAAGTCCCTTGGGGTAGAAATAGGTTAATTTTAAGCGCTTTATTTGTGGTGAAAATATATTCTCAGTGTTACGTAATGTTAGCAGATTGAGTGTTAAAGCCATGTAACAATTAAATGGATCTTGTGATAAAAATATCTTATTACTCATGATACTGTCGATTATTGACCATGGAGTTCTACTGGATAGTTCAACGGTACAGAGCTACAGAATTCTGCGTTAAAAATAATTGTGAAATTACCAGTGTAGAGATATCAAATACTTTAGAGGTCGTTGTATTTTATGTTATTGATGCTAGTGTTTGGTTCTGCTGAACAGCCCCAGAGGGCACTACTGTTTGCTTTACTACTCTATCCAGTTGCTTTATATCTGATCGATCTGTCATTCTTACCTATCAGCACACAGCCCCCCCCCCTCACGGTTCAAACAAACAAACAAATTATACATTTTCAACACTGCCTAACGGGCTCCTGCTTCATAAAGGTCCACCTTTTCAGTTTAAATACAAAGGTATCTGTCATTTTCTGTTCTTAAGTCTTCACGTAGGGTGGTCCATAGTTCCCTACCCTTATAAAATACACTACTCTTCATTCTTTTTTTACAGGCTCTTCTTATTTTGAGTATATTTGGTCCCCTATTTCTGAGATCTACTAAAATATTCTGCACTTTTTCATACAAACTCAACCGGTTGTATATCAACTTCAAACATGAAATTTCATATCTTGATTCTGTGTTCAGTAACCCGGATAATTCCCGAAGCTCCGCAGATGCATAACTAGAGATCCTAATGCCTTGACATGTCCTGCAAAAAGTATAATCTCCAGTTTTAATCAAGTACTTGTTATTTAAGTGTGAGTTTCATAAGCTGTTTCCTACCATGCATATCCGATGTCGTTCAGTGCACCAACATGCATACAGAATGATCGTGCAGGACAGCGGGATGCTAGCAGTATTGAAGGGTTGTCCGTCTATGCAAAGTACAACATTTTGCAAGGAAAACCTATTCACTTCCACATTACCTTCGTCTTGGTAGTTTGTAATTTGGATTCGTTTGCACCTTAGCCATTATTTGAACTTGGAGTCAGCTCTGTATGATGACTTGGTACCGAAATCTTGTGTTCTAACAACGCCAACTTCGTGTTCGGAACCTGATTCGAATATTGTTCTGTTCATAAGAGTCCCAGTTCTCAGTAACACAGCCTAATCATTCCCATAAAATACCACCAGCAGGTGCCCAATGAAGCCCAAATATATATGTGATTGTATGTTGCTACAGGTGAAAGATACCTTTGGGTTTTACAAAGCGGAGACCCGAAAGTATTTGTGATTCATTTGTGAAGTTAAACGTACGGTATTGCGTAATGGGAAAGAACTTGAATATGGGTCAGGTCGCCCAGAAATGTACAATTGCTGTCAGAATGGCGAATTAAAAAAGTTGGTAAATTATTATGCTATCTGATCTTAATACATGGAGGACGTCTTCAATTTTAAGTGGATATAAATTATATCAATATAGTCTGAGTTGTTCATGTTTTTTTCGGGCTGTATTAAAAGTTAAATCAGGTTTTTCAGCTTTAGTTAAAAATAGACCCTCTCCACACATGTGATGATGATAAAAGGCAAAATAAGCCCAGTAGTTTTATATGAATGTGTCAAAGTAACTTTATCATTCAGTAAGTTATCTGATAAAGTGTATGGTCATAGACACTCCCCTTATGTTTGTATGTCACGTCTTAATTTTGGTCAAGGTTTAAAAAAGATTTTTTTTAAATTAATGAATTAAAAATGATTTCCTCCATTCATGATCTAGTACTGTAATAATACATTCAGCCTTCATGCACTAATGCATTAAGATACCTTTCTCGCTACTATGTTTACATTAAACCCCTTCCTTTTCATCCGATAGAGCATTTTTAAAAGGACCATAGGACCGGGGCCATGCTCAAATATTTCTATTTGTATTCTGTTAAGTGTCGGAATGACAATAAAATATAATAAAAACGTGTCAATATAAAGTCCATAATGGCCAGATACCAGAATCCAAAGTTCCTTTTCATTTTTATCCCATTAATTACCTTTTAATTTTCTATTAAAAACAATATAATAACTAGGAAATTGAGGTCCCAAAACTTTATTTTCGTCACACGTTTTTTAATGCTGGAATCACTTTTGAGCAAGTAGGACATCTCATGTTTGGTGGCATTTGATACATGTGTAGTGAACCTCGGTGGTTTATCGTACCAATCAGAGGCTGTAAGCTCTTCTACAGGCAACTATCAGTAAAATGTGACACTAGTTATCCAGCCCACGATAACCGTTGTGCTATTACTAGACAACCCAGGTTCAATATTCCTCTCAACTAAGGGAAAGTAAAACTGGACAATGATCTCTGTTTCCGTAGCTTTATTTCCCCCACAGTGCTTACACACAATGTACAAAGTCAAGGAGGGCGGGTAACTTTGGGGTTTTACCCGTCCGCATAATTCTTTACTCGCATTTGGCAGCAGGCGGGCATTAATTTCACATTATTGCTGGGCCCACACATTCAAGAACTCACAATTTGTACGAATTCTTAACAAAATTGGCCAATTCGTAGAGATTTGTGTTAGTTTTTCGTGGCCCACACATGGCCCACACATGAGGGAGGATGGGTATGAGGGAGGAAGGGTATGAGGGGGGATGGGTGGAGGGGCTGAGGGAGAAAGAGTATGAGGGAGGAGGGTATGAGGGAGGAAGCGTATGTGGGAGGACAGGTATGAGGGAGGAATGAGGTAGGAGGGTATGTGGGAGGAGGGTCTGAGGGATCAAGCTCTGAGGGAGGAAGGGTATGAGGGAGGAAGGGTATGAGGGAGGAGGGTCTGAGGGAGGAAGGGTATAAGGGAGGAGGGTCTGAGGGAGAAAGGGTATGTGGGAGGAAGGGTATGAGGGAGGAGGTTGTGAGTAAGGAAGATGTGAGGGAGAAGGGTATGAGAGAGGAGGCTGTGGGGGAGAAAGGGTGTGAGGTAGGAGGGTGTGAGGGAGGAAGGGTATGAGGGAGGAGAGTCTGAGGGAGAAAGGGTATGAGGGTGGAGGGTTTGAGGGAGAAAGGGTATGAGGGAGGAGGGTTTGAGGGAGAAAGGGTATGAGGGAGGAGGGTTTGAGGGAGAAAGGGTATGAGGGAGGAGAGTCTGAGGGTGAAAGGGTATGAGGGAGGAGGGTTTGAGGGAGAAAGGGTATGAGGGAGGAGGGTTTGAGGGAGAAAGGGAGAAAGGGTATGAGAGAGGAGGGTTTGAGGGAGAAAGGGTATGAGGGAGGAGCGTTTGAGGGAGAAAGGGTATGAGGGAGGAGGGTTTGAGGGAGAAAGGGTATGAGGGAGGAGAGTCTGAGGGAGAAAGGGTATGAGGGAGGACGGTTTAAGGGAGAAAGGGTATGAGGGAGGAGGGTTTGAGGGAGAAAGGGAGAAAGGGTATGAGGGAGGAGGGTTTGAGGGAGAAAGGGTATGAGGGAGGAGGGTTTGAGGGAGAAAGGGTATGAGGGAGGAGGGTTTGAGGGAGAAAGGGTATGAGGGAGGAGGGTTTGAGGGAGAAAGGGTATGAGGGAGGAGGGTTTGGGGGAGAAAGCGTATGAGGGACAAAGGGTATGAGGGAGGAGGGTCTGAGGGACAAAGGGTATGAGGGAGGAGGTTGTGAGTAAGGAAGGTGTGGGGGAGAAGGGTTTGAGAGAGGAGGGTGTGAGGGAAAAGGGTGTGAGGTAGGAGGGTGTGAGGGAAACCAGTATGAGGCAGGAGGGTGTGAGGAAGGAGGGTACATAGGTGGAATGTGCAAGGAAGGAGGGTGTGGTCCAATGAAATTGGATATAATGAGAAAGCTAAGTACTTTTACTATAAGAATCAATACAAAAATATTGATTTTGAGAAATCTTGAATATTTGACAAGGATTTGAATAAACCCATGTCTTTGAGCTTTGGGTGTGAACAAATTAAGATCATTTTCAAATGAAGTGCCTGACAGAAGAAAAATATGTTCTCTTCCAATTTTCAACCAAATGTTTAGTTTGAAACGTTAGCTTAATGATACAATAATAAACAAATATATAAAATTTAAAAAATTAACAAGAAATAGTTAACAGTGATCAGTTTACATTTATCTATTTATTTATTTATTTCCGGTTCATGTAGAAGATTACGTTTCCAAGGGAAACGGAGATTGATGTCAGTTAAATGTAAAGTTCGAGAGGGAGGGATAATAGGAGGGAGAGGAAGTGGAGACAGAAAACATGAAATCCCTATCCCATGTATGACTGGTCATTCCATGTGATTCTGTTGGTCCCTTTAACACCTTTGCATATGAGGCATCTTATTTCGCAACTTGCCACTTTAATTCACACATGGTCTACCCTTTAATTCACACCTAAACGCCATCCCTTCCCCCTCCCAGCCATTACCAGCATGATTCTGATCCCATCTGCTGATATCAGAATCAACAGATTCTTCACACTGATATCCAGGATGGGAGGAGCCAAGATGCTATCAATGATTGACAGATCTCACCCCAATCCATTTAGATTGATGATAACATCAATCTAAAAAATGGCCCCCATTACCTCTGCAATGTTTCCATCCAAAAGCATCGGAGTGGCAACATTAGAAAATGGATCCCCCCCCCCCCCCCACCCCAATGCACAGTTTTTAAAACTAGTGTGCCCAAAAACTAGTGCGCTTCAATATATATGTACAATCATGTGTGTAAATGGCAAGTAGTTTCAATGCATTTAAATTTTAGCCAAAAATACCCCCTGTGTAACCGTTTCGTGTGAACTGACTTTATATTAATTCCATTCATAAAGTTATGTTCCATTAATATTATGCAATAAAAATAGATATTGACGTTGAAATAATTTTTTTATTGATTAAATTTAATATTTCTAACTTTTTTTTAAAAAAAACGTCGATAATTACTTTTCCTCAAGAGTTACAGAGCAACCGTGGCATCTGGCAGATTTGGAATCAGGAGATTTTGGAGATCTAGAATTGATCCAAAAACATCGTATCAACGTATGACCTAAAACGCCAAGTTCACCCCTCCTGCACTGCAAAGGCACCGTTTACCGCATCGTATTCGTCCCCGGAAAATCCATCTTTTGGGAATTGTGACTCATATACCTGTGACACATCAAATTTCTAAAAAATAATGTTTTAAAAACAAAAAAAATGTCGGCCTGTGCAGGAGAGAGAATTTAAAGTCATTCAAAGTTGCCTGCCTGTTAGAATTACTAACATTTTAAAATCCTATGACAAATCGGGAGTGTTGCCCCAATTTTCCAATAAATGATCATCGGGAGAGGACTCCCGATCAGTCGGGAAGGCCTCCCAATTAGTCGGGGCAGCTTGTATTCTTCCATCATACCTTAACACTCCCTACTAATCGGGGGTAGACCCACACATAGGCACAATGTGCACCGATTTCAAAATTGAGCTCTGAAATCGGGGCAACTTAATAATCGGCCAGGATTTGTCAAAAAAATGGAATCGGGAGACAAAAATGCGGCAATATATCAAAAATGTATTCTAGGATTCGAAATGAAATCCTAAGACTAGTCGGGAGACCCAAATCGGCGCTAAATTGGCCAAGTGTGTGGACCCTTTTATGACTGATGGGTTTTGATTTTGTTTCTAAATGGCGAATAGAATCAAATAAAATATAAGAAGAGAGAGATCTAATGATGGCATGTGCAGAGGAGAAACTGCGCATTATAACAGTGAAACAATTGTGTTCATACTCCAAGAATTAATGACGTTATAGTGTTTCAAAGTAAAATTATAACTAACTCAGTTCTTCAGTATTTAGTGCGACCCACACTAGAGACATTTCACGGCCGATTTAAGTGTCCCGACTCTTTTTAGGAATTAAGATTCAGTCGGAGATCAATTTTCTTCACTCGGGGATTAAAATCAGCGATCGGGAGGTCTCCCGATTGCTCCAAGGGACCTTTCCTAAAAGTTAAATCCCAAAAACGGCCGATTTAACCGGTTTAATCGGCGATTTAATTTTTTTATTAATCAGCTACTAGTTTGGGTCTAGGCCCGACTGGTCGGGAGCTCCATAAAGGTAGTCGGCTGGTGTTCCCGATCGCTCGGGAGGGCCCTCCCGATTATCCAATATATTGGATAATCGGGAGAGCCCTCCCGACTGATCTGGGTGGGAAGCAAATGTTCATTTTTCAACTTTTTCAATTTTTTTTTTTTTAATTTTTTTCCCATCTACCTTGTCTAGGGTTTTGCTCTCAACTGCAAAATACCATTGAAATGCTCCAAACCGCAAATGTCATTAAAATCCCATTAGGACGGAAATTTTTTTTTTCAATTTTTTTTCAATCTACCTTGTCTAGGGTCTTGCTCCAAACCGCAAAATGCCATTGAAATGCTCCAAACCGCAAATGTCATTAAAATCCCATTAGGACGCATTTTTTTTATCATTTTTTTTTCATCTATCTTGTCTAGGGTCTTGCTCCCAAATGCAAAATGCCATTGAAATGCTCCAAACCGCAAATGTCATTAAAATCCCATTAGGACGGTATCTTTTTTTTTCATTTTTTTTTCATCTACCTTGTCTAGGGTCTTGCTCCAAACCGCAAAATGCCATTGATATTGACTATTTCCAATTAAAAATTGACTTTTTGATTGACTATTTTGGCTTTTTGATTTACTATTTTGACTTTTCGATTGACTATTTCAACTTTTTGATTGACTTTTTCGACTTTCTGATTGACTATTCTGACTTTTCTGACTTTTTGATTGACTATTTTGACTTTTTGATTGACTTTTTGATTGACTTTTGACTTTTTGATTGACTTTTCTGACTTTTTGATTGACTATTTCAACTTTTTGATTGACTATTTCGACTTTCTGATTGACTATTTTGACTTTTTGATTGACTATTTCGACTTTTTGATTGACTATTCTGACTTTTCTGACTTTTTGATTGACTATTTTGACTTTTTGATTGACTTTTGACTTTTTGATTGACTTTTCTGACTTTTTGATTGACTATTTCAACTTTCTGATTGACTTTTCTAACTTTCTGATTGACTTTGATTGACTATTTCGACTTTCTGATTGACTATTCTGACTTAACGAATGACATTTCTGACTTTTTGATTGACTTTCTGAGATTGCGCAGAGTATAAGCATGTGCATGAGGGAGAATACATTTTTATTTTTTTTCCAAATGCTCTCCATTCCCCCTGCCCTCCTTCAGTAGTTAGGCCTACAAAATGAACAGTCCCTAGGAATGGGACATGCACGACCGCGCCGACTTGAACTTGGCTAAGCAGAATATTTCTCTCATCTTCTGCATTATTTCCTTCACTATATAATCTCACTATATAATCTGAACTTGAAAAACTTAAAAGTTTGGAATCCATATAGGGAAGGTTTTGATTTTCAAAGTCATTTGATGTGAGATGGTTGACCAATAGAATTGACCATCTATAGAGATATTATTGTAAAGTATGCAAAACTATATATGGCTAGATAGAACTTGAGGAGATCTAGGCAATAGAAGTACTTTTGATAGTATATAACAATATAGTAAGCATTCCTTAATCATCCTATTTTAAAGGGGGGTGATCCCATTTTGTGAGAATGGGTCATATATATATGAGCAATTCTAACGAATTGGGCTCACTTGCATGCATGCATTTGAAATTTTAGCCAAAAATACCCCCTGTGTACCCATTTCGTAAGAACTGACCATATATATACACACAAAAACATATATGATGCAGACACTATGTATATCTATACATATTTATGCATACACCTGCAAGGAAGAGGGAGTAGAGTAACTCCCGATTATATTAGTCAACTCCCGATTATAGTGGTGAGGACACTATTCGGGGATATGTTTGGGTCAACTCCCGATTATACTGGCATTTCCTGCAAACGGCGCTAGTGTGGGGCAAAAAAATTGCCAGGTTTATTCCTAAAAGTAACCGCGCCGATGCATCGGGAGCACTTTAATCGGCCGATTTAACTTACTTCTCTAGTGTGGGTCGACCTTTACCAGATCGTGGGTACACCTGCGATTATCCAACGTGTTCAAAATTCGTAGGACTCCCATGATGAGTTGTACACTTAATATTGGTGTCTACGAGAAATGGTGTCTTGTTCTTATAAGACTCCTTATATATACTTGACTTTCATACACAATGACAACATCTGTTTTATCTGTTCATGCAAGTCATCCTCTTGAATAAAACTAGAGTAATTATAATCTGGACTTGTTCTATAGATGTTTTTATTCTCGTCCTCAACGCGATCTAGGCGCATTGCACATTGATAAGGAGAGTCCATTACCATAAATTGATTTTGGACACAAGGACTTCAAATACCTATTCTATATGCCTCTTTTCTGAAAATGCCATATATATTGAAACATATATCCAACACTATTTGTGTTGTTGTCGTTAATGAAATACTACTGACAGAAAGATGCGATTATACTGTGAAAAGGGATCTTACCCAAGTTTATACCCATAGACAATCATCTCCATGTCATGGGCAGGGTGTGCCCACAGTGAAATTACCTTAAGGTTACTTAATTTGCTGCCGGCGACGCTAAGGTATCTGACAATGCTTGGCTGAATCAAACCAATAATACTTCTTAATAGGTCCGACCTATATTAGTTCTGGTAATTAGGTCCTGGTTTGCTTAATACCTAATTAGGTGACGTCAACTTCTGGTCAATCCTTACATAAGCCATGGGAGGAATTAGTCATACGTTATAGTAAGATGTTTGATAACGAATGAAGCATTTATAATTACTTACATATTGGATTTATCCAAAAGTGGTCAGGGTGTTTGAAGCAAATTTATCATACTCTATTCACGATTTGGAAGGGTATCATGGAAATATCATCATGAAAATCATTTATTTAAACAATTCACCCAGAAGTGTCATGGCATTTGGTATGAAGCTTAATTTCTTTATACATGTCCCTCACTCATTGGTTAACCTTTTATCCTTACATGTCCTCTGCTGTTACCCGATCCTGTCCAGTAGACTTGCATATTACACTCTAAGTCTTAATCGTTTTATATCGGTGTGGTTCTGTCCTACACTTGTCAATTGCAACCCCCACCCCACCCCCATTAGTTGGGGGGGGGGGGGGTCATGGGGGTGATTATGGGACGGGTATGAGGGGGGGGATTTATGAGGGGGTTTAGGGTGAGTGAAATTGGTAGCTTTACGCCCTTATCAACACATTTAAGATGGTTATATCAAGGGCGGGAGAGCTGAGAGGTAGGCAGTTTATGATCATACCCAGGAAATAGAGTTAGAGAAGAAGAGAGACAGAGACAGAGACAGAGAGAGAGACAGAGACAGAAAGGCACTTTATGGTCATACCCAGGACCATGAGGGGGTTTAGGTAGGGGCGGGGGTTAATGCATTCATTTGTGTCAGAAAATCTAATTACATATAATGCATAGTTCTATTGGTATAGCATTGGACTTTTTCTATATAGTTCTAATGTGCCCAAGTTGCTGGTTGGCTCAAGCTATGCTTCGTTCAGATATTCAGTTGTTGTCTACATAGTATATATCCAGTATAGTTAAGGGGTGATAGTCTCACACACAGCTGTGGACTTCAAAAACCCTGTCATGTTCAAAGGTGACACTTTTTGTGTATATATAGGGGGAGGTATGCACATTAGATCTTTAGCCTGAGGCTGGCCAATGCATATCAAAAACCACTAAAAATTGAAGTCTCTAGGGAACCCTAAGGGTTTATCCTCCACTTGCTGTCATTGGGCAGCTCAGGCTCTGCTTAGTTCAAATATTCAGCTATTGTGTACATTGCCTATATATTCAGTGTAGTTCAGAGGTGATGGTTTAACACTGTTATGAGCATTAAAAAGCTCTGTCTAGTTCAAACATGACTCTTTTCTTGTATATATAATAAAGGGGGAGGTTTGTAACTTTTGATCTTAAAAATATGCCCTGGGGGGGGGGGGTCGGGGATTTACACAAATTTCTTTCCCTGGGGGGTCGGGGATTTCATCATATTTCCCCAAAGGCCCAGGACATTCCCCCACATCCCCGGGAGTGTGTGTGTGTGGGGGGGGGGGGGGGGTGCAAATGACAAGTGCATTAAAGCCCAATTCCAGATTATTGTTATTCAATATGTATGATGTCATGAAGTATTTTATGTATGAACAAAATCTGAATAAATATCTGAATAAAAATCTGAATAAAAATCTTCAAAGCAACCGGGTTACAGCTTGATTTGAACAACAGAGATGTTTCGGACTGCGGGCGGCATGAAACCCATAGTGTCAAGCAAAGCCCTGATCTCCTTGCAGCATATGGGATACTCTGCCTAGCCTCCACAGGAGGGTGTCTTCAGTGCTGTATGAATATTTGTATGATGTCGCCCCCTGCTGGAACTGACTGGCATTTGATGGTAGGTCCGGCTCTAGTAGAGAGCTTTGCTGCCATTGTATGGTGTTGGCGTGGGCGGCAGTGTAAATGGTGGGATGGGGTGGGGTGATATATTTTTGAGAGTGAAATGAACTCTTGTGTAAAAAGAAACATGTGCCTCTGAAATGTGTGTTGCATGTCCTAGGCTAAAACAAATGCCAGCCTTCGAGGTTACTTCTATGAATAACGCAATTAGTTAATATATTCTCCTTAAGCTTTGATTTGATTAATGGCAACATCCACTCCCCATGTATAAAGCTGGTGTAATGTAATGGCGTAATGTCACTATTCCTATTCCTCCCCAACTTACCTATCTGTCATAAAAACATAACTTAAGGCCTTTAGAAGTTGTTTGTTTCCAGTGGTTAAGCAATCAAGGCTGACAAGAATCTAAATGACACTGAGCTGGCACTGGGAGACCTGCATGCAATATAGGATCAGGACAGCTGAGAACAGTTGTTGAGAATGACTATGTCATTATTCTCTTGGGCCTGCCCATTGAAACAGGCAAAAAAGCTAACAAACCAGCAACAGCTATCAAGGACAAGAAGGAGAGAACAACTATGTTCATTGACATGGACATTCAACCTTTTTGGTTGCTTGAGAAGACGGTATAAATTAACTGTATATAGCATGAAGTAAGAAGAAACCTTCAAATCTAGAGACAGTTAGTGGCCAGAACTCATAGGAGCACTAGGCCTTGTATGGTAAGAAAATACCACCCTACTGGGAACCGCTCATATATAATAAGGGACTTGAATAACATCAACCTTGTAGTGCCTTAGGACGTGGTGTGGACCCAGAGCAGCAAACAATACAACAAAAGTACAAAAGAAAAGACAATAACAGATTCTACTTAATTTGTCAAGGTTATTTTACATTTGAGGACAAATAGGAACTGGAGTGACGATATGGGTGTATGAAGCGCTCCAGCCCACTGCATCCCCACCACATTGCCTACCAACGTAAATAAAGATTCATAGGAGGGGGCGGCTAATGACCTAATATGTGCCCGCTGTAGTATCCGTCATGGGCGGTTACATTATCTTATGGTGTATTTCTAAAAGAAAAAATCATATCAAGATGTGCAGTGTCAGGGTTTAGAGGTGCAAGATTTACAAATATATATTATACACTAGCATTTGTGTTTCATTGCATTGAAAACTTTCTGTTCGCACTCAAAAGAATGTTATTTCCTCTATCACAATGGAACGGTTCTACGTTGAAACAAAATCCATATTTACGGCCGTTTTTACCATGATTACAATCTTTCTGGTGAGGTTATACATGCCTATTCATCATCCAAATCTTCATCTAATTGCCAATATATTGACCGGACTCAAGCTGTTCCCTATCAGTCTCCTGCATACAGACCACATTAAACAAGCTGTCACAAGCGGGCTGATCTTAAAACGTCTTTCAGAAGAGTCTGTTTATAAAAGGATTATTTGTATAGTAGTGAAAGTTGCATTGCTTCAATATCTTGAATGCGCAAGTTTATATATTGACACTATAAAGACTGTTCAGGAAAATCAGGTTGAGGGTGGGTGCAAGCAGAGCGTGAAGCTCAAGCCGGTGGCGATCACCTATTTTGGGGAAACTGTTTTTTTTATCATGCAATAATAAATAATCAATATGGTTATTATTTGAAGTTTGATTAAACAGTTACATGGATATATACACTCTCCCGCGCACCGTACCCGTGCGATACGGAGCGGCGAGTTTTTTCGTCTTCAGTGTGACGATTTTTGTCTACCGAGCACCGCGAACGCTACTGGTGAGCTGTGGTGACGAAATTGCCTGAACTTCTGAGACGAAAAACGGTCATTTGAATCACGGAGACGAAATATGATATGCTCCGTATTCGCGCTCCGTTTTTCGTATTGAGTTTTGAGAACTACATAGGTTGCAGAAATGTCTAAAGATTTTTTTAGAAAAAATAAAATTCATTGAATCTCTACAATCTTTGGTGTACATATATGTAAAATAACTGCATAGGTGCTATCCGCTTGAAAAAATAAATCAACGAGGTTTACAAGTAATATAACCAGTTGGTTTTGATAAGTCAAGTCAAATAATATAATCATGCTGCCATCTGTATAACAGATTCACAGCACTCAGAGCATGTTGACTACATATAACATAATACTCAACTCTGTATCATAGCTTTTCTTTTAAATAATTACTTATATCCGACCATGTTTTCAACTTTATGTGTGGGGGATATTATTCTGCTCTTCCTCTCCTTTCCCGCCCATCTCTTTCTTACTTTCTTTCAATTGCAATCCTCCTGTCTGCCTCTCCCCTCTGTCTCTTTCTGTCCTTGTCTGCATTTCTCTCTCTCACACACACTATTATCATCCAGACTGATTCCTTGAGGTTTACTCACAGCTGGTTCTGTGGTGTAGTGGTTAGGATGCTCGCTTGTGAACCCCAAGGTTCTTAGATCAAACCCAAGCATAGGTAAGTTTTTTTTTCTCTGTTTGGCATCAGTGGTTCTACACTAGTGGCCGTCATGCACTAATGGTCACGCCAGTTTGTCTGGCACTGGCCGGCCGGCCAAATCCTAATCCTTTAGCTTTCCCAGGTACCCGTTGCAGGTACGAAAAACGCCGCGCGAATACGCTGAGACGAAAAATTTCGTATCAAAAGTGGGGACAAGAATTTCGTATCCAATTTCGTATCCCGCGGGTACGGTGCGCGGGACAGTGTACATGAAGACATAAGTAACACGTTTATAAATGGTCCCCTGTGACCACTGAGAGAGGGTGTGGGTGGGAGGGTAGAAAGAAAGGAGGAATAGGGGTCGTGGGTGACCTAGGGAGAAAGTGAGGAAGGGTAGCGTGGGCAGGATGGAGCAGCTCCTACTAGATGGTAGGAGGCGAGGGAGGAAGAGGTTTGTGAGTGAGCGACTGGGTGGGGTCGCAATGCCACGCCATCGCCTGTAGTGATGGCAGCCAAATTAATGTTCACAAGTACAAATTCAGCGTAATTGCAGTCATTGGAGATCCGAGGCATAGGTCCTCATACACGAGTAACTGTATACTCAAACAAGGTAATACGGTAATGTAATGTAATGGGTTCATTAATCCCTACCTACATGAAGTTGGTATGAAAATAAGTTTTGTCAAGAGGGGTGGAAGGAGGTTGGGGGAGGAATGGAAAGTAGAATGGGGTGAGGAGGGCCGAAGGGAGGGAGGAGAAGAGGACAGGGATGAGAGAGTGTGAGAGAGAAAGGGGTGAGAGAGATGCAAATAGAGAAGGAGGGTGAGAGGGAGGGTGGAAGACAGCCGCAGCTAGGCAGGGAGAAAGGAGGAAGGAATGGAATGGAAGGTGAGAAATAGGGATACGCTTTGGAATACAGATATTCAAAGATTATATAATATCCACAACATGCGCTTGACTTGGCCGTTTTCAACTGTCAACCATTGCAGACAGTTATATCGCTAATATTAAAGCAACATGCACAGCTATTATAACAAAAACAACCATCTTAACAGATTAACTCCACATTATAACTCATAGGAATGAATTCACCAATGTTCTGCTGCTATTATATAAATATAAGAATTTGAAGTAAAAACGGTTGATCGAAAACAGCTGCCGGTGAGCGATAATAAGGGAAGTCATTATGCACAAGTTTGTCAATTGCAACCACACCCACCCCCCACCCCCGGGGATATGGGGGAATGTCCTGGACCCGGTTTCTTAGTCTCTTGGCTTAAGCTTAAGCCAAACCCAGCTTAACGAGTCAGGCCTGGGTTAAGTAAGACAGTGGCTTAAGCCTGTTTCCTAGTCACCTTTTACCGATGGCTTAACTAACCCAGGTTTAAGATCATTTAAGCTCAAATTAGGCCTAATAAACCACTACGTAAAGGTGGAGGAATATGTGTACCCACTTTCAAGGCGGGAAAATAAGGAAGTAGTTAGGAGCCCCTGCCACGCTCATTGTGGGTAATGACTGTAACATATGTACCATGAGCCATCACGCACGCCAAATTTATATTATTATTAGCCAATCAGAATAAAGCTAGTATTAATCTCTCGCATGATCACCGTATGGCTGACACGTTGTTTTGTTGATCACTACGATATATTGCATGGTGTCAGATGTGGGATAGAAAGAAATTGAACTAGTTCTTGACTGCATAGGCCTATTTATCTAAGAAGACAACCTAATCATGGCAGCAGCATCGGTACCTATGCCAAGTATGAACATTTGGCCCACTATGAACTGGGAGGACTCTGACTTGGAGAAGGAATGGGAGAGATTCGCCGAGTACTGTAATTTTGTTTTTGGTGGTCCTCTGTTCAAGTGCACTGATACTGAGAAGATCTGCTACTTAATGAACTTTGTTAGAGATAAAGGTAGAGAAAAGAACTTAACTTTCACATGGGGTCAAATCAACAAGGGCACAGATGAAGATCCTCAAATGGAGCCAGAGAAAGACAATCTGGAATGTGTGATGAATAAATTTAAAACCATGTGGAAGCAAAAAGGAACCCCATTAGAGCAGCTGTAGTGTTTGACCGTTGTAAACAGAAGCCAGGCGAGCCATTTGAAAACTTTTTAACTGATTTGAAACTGTTAGTCAGGGGCCTGGACGTGGGAGATCATGACAAACTTGTTAGGAATGTCATATCATGTAGATCTATTGATGACAGGGTCCGGCAGCAATGTATGGAAAGAGGTGCAAAACTAACATAAGGACGACAAGGGGGAAAAAGAGCCCCAGTATGAGAATGAAGAAGCCTTGTCGATGAGAGACCTTATTCTCAGCATGAACACCAAAGTGACTCAGTGCCTGATGGAGATAAAAGGGGTCTCAAAAAATAAAAATTCCATCAAAAAGCACACTACGGTCATTATACGGCTATTAGACAGATCAAGAAAGACATCAAAGAGGGAGATGAGAAGAAAGCTGCGAGCTATGAGGCACTAAAAAACAGAAAAACAAAATACAAGAAGGAATTATCCAGAAGCAACATGCGGAAATAAGGAAAATAAGGAGGAGGCTGAAAAGACAGAATATGACCGTCTCCAAAAAGATAAAGATGCCCTAAAAAATTACCTGATATGCGCAGGGGGGCGGGGCCATGTCGGATGATGTCTAGGGCAATCACAATGAGATCTATATATGATATGAATAGATAACCAGAGGCAGTAAATCTCTAGTTGTCGAAATGTCTGAACTGACAGATTCCAAACCAATGTCGGCCATCTTGGACGCACCACTTCCGGTGTCGCCAAGACAAAAGTAACAAACTTTTCTTGATCACAGATTTCCAAACTATGGTTATTACTACGAATCAAACCTCGATTACATGTTAATTCCTATTTATTTGACTTTCCTGAAGGGCAGGTTCTCGCCGAATGTTCCCCTTTTAGGCAGTTGGAGCACTTGTGAGGATACGAGCAAGGAGACTTGGCACAACCGGAAGAAGAGTTGAACTTGAAACAAACTTTTTGTTTGTTGTTTACCTTTTTCTTGGTCGATGATTCAGCTACAGCCTTCTTAGAATTCTCAAACAAGTAGAATCGGAGAATTTCATCTTGCTTAACATTCGAAAAAGCACCAAGACCCTCCTTATTTGCCCTGGTATGAACACACTTGTTGTACATGACACTAGCTCGGAGATTATACACTTGTGATTTGGATTTCTCACACATCGTTACCGTATGATTCACCACACCAGCCAACTCACTATACGGCCTCTCGTCCACCACTAATTTTGATATTAGGCGTAAATTCAGCAATAACAATGCTTCGAAAGAGTCAATGTCCTCACCCTTATCAAGATGTGTTTCATGGTCAAAAGGCTTGGAGGATCCAGCAGACCTCGAGCGATGACGAGAGCGACGACCAGAGCTTTGGACGTTGTATATTGAACTTTCAACACCTGATGCCCTACTATGTGAACGATGATGCTCGTTGAACTGGATATCAGACTCACTCTTGCCAATCTTAGGAGGAATGACACCCTCCGCTGACGATTTGTTGACAACTTTCTCCTCCACGGTATGTACCAATTTGTTCACCAAGCCTTCCAATGTAGCCATACGACTATTCATAGCTCTTGTACAGGACAAACCGACGACGCCCCCATGGGACTCATTACACGCCTCACAATGTCGTAAATTCTTCGGAGCCATTATGAACAAACTAAATATAGGCCCAAAATGTGAAAAAATCTTCACAATCGATAAAAAACAATGTGTGCGTTACCGCAGCTGAGTTCAAAGTGGCTAGATCGAATGGGCGTGGCAAGGTGGGCGGGGCTGGGCGATGCTGATTGGCCGAGCCCGCCGTGATGTCATAGTTGAGAAGTAAACACGGCCACGTGCTGCGATATAGGCGTTGACGATCCAACTGTAGGTAATGGAAGGTATTCAAAGGAAAACTCCCGAGGAAGACAAGAGATATTTACCGATTGTGATGGAGAAAATATACGAAGGCATAGGGGTGCCCCATGGTATGAGATATTATCGTGTTGGTCCGAACATCAGAATAACTTTCAAAGAAACATGGCAGGCTGACGATTTATACGAGAGAAGATTCGATCTTAAAAATCTATACTTTGACGGGGTAGGACCACAAAAGTGTGGATTAAAAGAGATCTACAAAAGTTGTTGAGAGAAAGGGTTGCTAGGTCCGAATTCATAGTCAGAAAGGCCAGATCATTAGGAACATATGGTAAGGCCATGCAACACAATGGAAATATATATCTGGGGGTGGGTTAATTCGCTCAAGTGATCCCATATGATAGGCTAGACCTTCTACCAAAGGAACTTAGTCCAGTTACGTATTCGAAGAATGAAAATGCAGAGATTTTTGCATTTTTTGGTCAGGATTCCCCACTGTCCAATCACTACCCTGCTGACTTCAGTGTGAATGGTATTGAGTTTTCCTCCATGGAATAATACCTCACACACTCGTGCCTCAGAGCAACAGAGGATCCAACGAGAGCTAGAGCAACTTTGAGTCTACATGATGTAAATATGCTCAAAAAAACACTCAACTCAGAGAGAAACGAAGGAACAAAATTCTACAAGGACTGGTTTGCAAGAATCAATGGTATTGTAGAAGAAGGGTTGAGAGCCAAGGTGAGAACTAATAGTCATATTATGGATTATCTAATGAGCACTGGAGGGAAAACACTAGCTGAGGCATCTCCCACAGACAAGATTTGGGGCGTTGGAGTTGGTCTGAAAAATACAGACATTTTCCAAATGGCCAGAAGGAGGCAATAATCATGGGAGTTTAGTGGAAGAAGATCAGGGATGCTATAAAGGCGTCGAAGGCTAGCAAGGTGAAGCCCGCAAAAGTTTAATGAATGAATCATTGCTCCCTTTGAACAAATTCCAAGATGGAGGACACCAGCAAAGATTTGGTTGTGATGCAGGAAAAGAAACAAGAATCATCGCCGCTGCAGTTGATAGACCAGGAAAAAAAGAGTAACATTAACTTTATATCGTTAAACGTGAATGGCCTGAGCCAAATCAAAAGAAGAAAAGCAGTTTTAAGTAATCTAATCGAGAAAAAACAAACCATCGCGGCATTACAAGAGACCCACAGTTGTACGGACTCGGAGGCTATCTGGCATAGTCAATGGCCTGGCAAGCTATTCTGCAGCCATGGGTCGTCGAGCAAAGGAGATGTAATGATATTATTTTCCCCTGACTTGGATGTTAAAATTGTTCAAAGTTATAATGATCAGGAAGGAAGGTTTGTGTATGTCATTGTGGAATTGTATGGTGCAAAATTATGTATTGTCTCTGTATATTTTCCGAATGCTTGCTTTGCAAAGAAGCAGATTGAAATGTTTTCGAAGGTGGGTAAAATTCTTGATAAATTGGAATATGACAGCCTAGTGGTGATGGATGATTTTAATCTGGAAATAGGAGACCAGAGGGATAAAGTCAGAGTCAAATAGACAGAATTCTTAAGCAGATTTGAATTCAATGATGTTATGGCAGCCTTTAATGTAGTCGAACATATGTGGAGGAGAAAGTATAAAAAATCTAGCTTGGATTATATTTTTATTCAAGAAAACCTGAGAGTAAAGGCGGTAGCTGCACATCTAGAAATAAATACTTCATCTGATCATAAGGAGGTCCATTTGGTCTGCTCGGGGGGAGGGAGGGAGGGGAAAGGGATATTGGAAATTTAATAATAAGCTACTATGTAGGGAGGAATATGTGGAAGGAGTAAAAGAGATGATAAAAGAGCATGAGTTCTCGAAAAGTAAGATCAGTGATAGTTTCAGATGGCATTTAATTAAAAATAAGTGTAAGAGCTTAGCCATAAAAATCAGTGTTCAAGAGGCGAAAATAAGGAGAGAGAGAGAGAGAGAGAGAGAGAGAGAGAGAGAGAGAGAGAAGTTAAAAGATAAATTAATTGAATTCTCCTTTTTTTTTTCTTTCTTTTTTTTCTTTTTATTGACAGTACAGTACAATCCATGGGCTCGCCGGGGGCGGTGTTCCTCCCACGCTGCCCTAGTGTTATTACTTAATGGGTAAACATGCTTGATTAGTATAGATATATGCAATCAGGGTTAATAACCTTATAGGGGGTATGAGGGTAGCGGGAGGCCTGTAGTGGCACCAGGAGAGCTGTTGTGATGCACTAGCTTCTATAGGTCTGCATCTGTTTGATTTAATAATGTCAGGAATTTCATTTTTTTCTTTAGTTCTACAGAGTCCAGATTTCTGAATTCAGGTCTTAGGTTATTCCAATTACACGCCATCTGGTACGAGAAAGCTTTCCTGTCACTTTCAGTGGTTGGACGTCGTAGTTGTAGTGTGTCAGCATCGTGTCTTCTAGTTGGGTATCTGTTAACCTCTGTTATTTTATTGTGTATAGTGTTTTTTTTTCCCATTAAAAGGAGAAGGAAATTCTGCCTATTTCTGACTGTCATTATCTTATATTTTCTATGCAGTTCCAGTCTACCAGTTTGGTAATCTGCCCTCGTGGCTATGCACAGAGCTCGGTTTTGTAATCGTTGTAATTTAGATAGCTTATTATTTCCAATGTACATTAGAAAGGGTAATGAGTAATCTATTATTGGAAGTATGAAGGTTTTTACTAAGACTGTTGCCGCATGTAACGTTAAGAATTTCCTAATGCAGCTAAGCTGATAAATTCTAAAATTCAGGTTCCTTATGGTTATTTCCAATTGCGGTAGCATACTAAGTCTTTCGTCTAACTTTACTCCCAAGTATTCATAGTTCGGTGTTCTTTCTATTTCCTGGTTATCGACTTTCATCCCAGGGGAGGTAAGTTTTTTCTTCCGGCTGATAATCATGTATTTGGTTTTTTTCATATTCATTAAAATCTTATTTCTTATCGACCAGTCATGGAATACCTCTATGTCTGTCTCCATTTTTTTACATAATTCGTCTACATTCTTGCCTGAGCTAAATAATACCGTGCCGTCGGCGTAGAGTATGTATTTACAGTTTAGGTCTAGGCTTTTCAAGTCATTAGCGTATATTAGGAACAAGATAGGCCCTAACACAGAGCCTTGAGGGACTCCGCATGTGATGGGCCGGTCCGTAGATTCATTCATGCCGATCTTGACTCATTGGCTTCTGCCTGTGATATAAGATTTTATCCAGCGTAACAAGTCACCTTTTATACCTGCATATTCCAGTTTTTTAATCAGTATTTCTAAATTCACACTATTGAAAGCCTTGCTAAAGTCGACAAATGTGGCTATCCCTATTTCTTTCCTATTTAATGTCTCATCCATATAACTAAGAAAGTTTGAAAGGGCGTCTGAAGTACCTTTCCCTGGCATGAATCCAAACTGAGTATTGGCAATGATATTATTTTGGTTAAAGTGATTATAGAGTACCTTAGATATTAGCTTTTCCAACAGTTTTCCTGCGATGTGTATGAGTGTGATCGGTCTTGTATCGTCCGCCTTTCTTGGTAATTCTACTTTCGGGATTACTTTGCACGTGCTGCATTTCCAAATATCTGGGAACACACCACTTTGTATCGACGTATTAAATATATGAGTTAGTTCTCTGGCGATTAGACTAAAAAAGTCCTTATAAATTCTCCTGTTTATCTCGCTACAACCGGATGGTTTATTTATGTTGATGAGCCCAATTTCCTCTGTTACTTCATCTATTGTTAGTGGTGCCATCTGGAGAGGGGTGGTGATATTTTCCCTAGTGTAGACCGGTGGTCTATGTGGGATTTTCTCCTGAATCTTGTCACCAATATTGCAGAAGAATGTATTAATATATTCGGCTAGCTCTGATCCATGTAGCGTATTATCATTATCATCTAATAACTGTTTAATTTCAGATTTCTTTTTTCCTTGTAGCTCAGATATCGTACGCCAGAATTTTTTTCCATCGTTCTTGTTCAGGTTTAAAAGGTTAGTGTAGTATTCTTGTTTGGCTCTTTTAAGGTGTAAGTTGAATAGATTTCTCTTCTGCTTAGCAGAGCGAGAGTCCTCTTCCCTGCCAGTATCTTGAATGCTTTGTCACGGTCTGTAGCCATTCTAGCTAGTTCATTCGTATACCATTTGGGTCGCTCAGCTCTTATTTTATAGGTTTTTGATGGGGCAATCTCTTTTTACATGATTAAATATAAGGCTCCACTGTTCATTTACATCTGTCATTGTATATAGGCTGGTCCAATCAACTAAGTTCAGTTTATTTTCAAGTGTATTCAAGTCATACCTATTCATATTCCTACCCTTAAATATAGTCTTATTATACACACGTCTTACTTGTTTTATATTTAGGTAAATTCCCTGATGGTCTGATATATTATAGTTTATGGCCCCTGTACTAAAGTTCTTTTTTATTTTTACCATAAAAAAGTCAATTATGCTATTTTTCGTCAAGCCGAATCTAGTAATGCTATTCCTGCTAATCTGCAGATCGTAGTCTTTACAGAATGTATCCAGTAGTTTATATTTAGAGTCCTTCTTTTCTAGTAAGTCTATGTTGAAATCACCACATAGAATAGTGTCATGTATCTCATGGTCATTCTCATCTAATTTACCCATAATGGCTTTCAGGCCTTCTATAAATGCAGCCATGTTTGAATTCGGTGGTCTATATAAGCAGATAATAAATTTCTTTCTTAAGTTCTCTTTGTCGATTATGAAAGCCTGTGCTTCAATATCATCGTTCACCACATCTTCTAAATCAATTTCGCGAGTTGTAAGGTCATTACGAACATAACTACAAATTCCTCCACCAGCTTTCCCAGAGTGGTGGTCTGCTCTGATGCACGCATATCTGTCATCTGATATTAAATTACTATCAATCAGTTTCTTAAGCCATGTTTCGCTTAGGCATAATATATCTGGTTCTTTATCCAGTATGTCTATTCTAATTTGGTCAATTTTCTGTAATAGTGACCTAGTGTTTAAGTGAATTATTTTAAAGCCTTTTATCTTCATCAGCTCGGTCCATGAGTTAAGGGGGGGGGGGGTCAAGGGGAGGCATTGTCTAGTGATTAGTATAGCATTCTTAGTGTAAGTACAATAAACTCACTAGCATAGACCGTTTCACGGAGCAGCTTGAGAGTGCATTCTTACGTTATCTTCTATCTAGCTTTCCTATAACATGAGAATCCTATCGTATCGAGAGTCCGTAGCTTTCAGTGCTCTAACAGTCCAGGTACTGTATTAAATCATTTTAAAGATAAGCGGAAGCAGGTACTTTCCTTCAAATTCTAGGGGCGCTCAGCGTAATTAGTGCATTGACCGCTTAGCGGTGTGCGTAGTAGAGACCATTATACTCAGACATGTCACTAGTAATGGAACATCAATATGAAACACTTATGGTTAGAGGTGTTATTCACATGGGGATAATTCATGCTTAATCTAGTAGCAATTATAGTGTTAGTACAGTTTCTTAATACAATTCATGGCTTGTCATTACTATATACACAATTCTCGATTTTTATTGGAGTTTAGTTACTCAATAGAAGATTTATATCCTAACACACACAAATCATACGTATGCCCATGATAGCGACCGTTTGGACGGTGTACTAACTGAGCATAACCTATGTTTCTCTGGATCTTATCTCCTTGATACCAATTACTATTTGTATATAACCGCAACTAGACGCCCAGCTATAACTATACCTATGACTATGTACACGTTCTCAATTATAGTCGTTCGTCGTTACTTTCGATTTTTAGTTTAATCTCAATTAGAATAGTGTAGGGACCACTTTGCGGAGCACCTAATTGCAATTCCTCATGAACGTATTCATGGTATATAACAGTTCGCATAGCTATGGTCTAATCTTGCACGGTATATTTAGTGATTCTTCTCGGTGAGCGGTGAAATTTCTCGATCTGTTTTGCCCTTTCTCTGATGACTGTGTCGTTGGGGTGGATACCATCAGGAATTTTACAGAGCAAGTGCATGGGAGATCCTTTGTGATATGTGTGTACTTTACTGGTTAGATATATGTGGGTAATACCACGTCGCTCATTTAGCATCCTTATATTTTCGTTAATTGTCCAGATGACGTTATTCAACATATTTTGATGAGGCGAAATAATTGACTGCTTTTTTGCATGACCTAATTCACATCCTATTAGCCCTCCTATTACTATATTACAGTGATTTTGCTCATTCTTTAGAATTTCAAGTGCGTTCTTGTATCTTTCATCCATGAATCTTGCAAGTGGGCCCTCTTCTTTGAGCTGGATGTCAATATTTTTGGTAATGGGATCCTTTTTACATAAATCGCATATGCCACCAATTAGAACTAAATTATCAGGTCTGAGCTCGTCAATTATACTTTTTGCCTTATATGCTAGCTCAATGATGCCACGTCCAGGGAAGCAGTAGGATATAATTTCCTTGCGGGTTACCAAATAATCAATCAAATTTCGTCCTCTTGAGTCTGCAATGACTACTGTTAACGGCGAGCTTGCCATTTTCGACTCTGTAATCAAAATAATTCATTATAATATGTGAACAATTTCTAGAGTCACAATCGAATTATTGTAATCAATGGTCGGTATATATCCCTAGGCTATTCTTTTCAAATGCAGCTAGAGGATCACTGGTATTGTTTATGTTAAACTGTGGAGGGGAGTGCCGCTCTGGGTGATAGTTCCCATTTGCCTGTTTTGAGAGGGGGGTCATATTGTCTCGCCAAACTTTGTTATCATGTTTTACGGCCTCAGAATAATAATCATCACGTCTAGATTGCCTTTTTGAGGCGCTACTTACAGTGTCAGCTGATCCACTATGCCTTCTCTTACTAGAGCTCGATCTTGGTCTATATCTCTCCTCTATTGGTCTTGTCAACTGAAGTCTCCGATCGAAACGGTTTGGATTTAAAATGAGTGTGGCAGTGTTGTTATCCCCAGGCTTGGGCTCAACATGTACAGCCGCGGGTAGAGGCCCGGCGGCCGCGTCATCGGTCACAGCTGGGTGAGTATCCATTACCGTGGGTTCCTCAGCCGCCTCTTCTCTGTTTACGTTCTCAACTGTGTTTCTCACAGGGGGGCGTGGCGCACATGGGCCCATATTTCTGTTATTGTTGAAGAAAGTCCCTTGTTGTTGTTGTTGGCGTTGTGCGAATTCAGCTCTCTTAGCAGAGTGGCTGCGAGTAGAATCATTCTTTGGATCTTGATTCATGTTTAGATTGGCATTTGCACGTTCCACATTAGTGGTACCTGTAAGATGATGATTTCTGATTTCCATCAGTATTCTACCTACTACATTGAATCCCTCGTGGTCCCCAGAATCCATCTCATCCGATCCAAGCTTACAGCCTGCGGCCCAGTATCTATCTGTTGTTGCTTCATACAATACTTTATCTCTGGTTGCCACTAGGAAGTCTAGCAATTTCGGGTTTTGTTTGAATTTCTGGTCCAGTATAGCCTGCATAATATTAATCTTCTCGTCATTCCATTTATCTGAGCTTTCAATCTCAGTACCAATGGCTGTGGCTCTCTTTGCAGATTGACAAGCGTAGATTTGGGAGGCACGATCCGCATCACCTAGCGTGTTCGCCCGAGCGTATTGGTACGCCTGTTCTGCGCTAGTGAATTTTAGGCCCCTGATCCTGATTTTAGAATAGTGGAAATTGCTTAGGGGGTTATGTTTCGATTGGAAGTATAGCCGGTCTCCTACTGGGACGGATTTCGCATCTTCCAGTCTAAATCCCTCTTTCAGGTTCTCTAGGTCACAGTGCCGATAGGTTATGTTGTCGATTTCAATTGTGTCTTTCCAAATCTTTCCTACTTTCACTCCTCTTAATGAATTTAGGTACTTTTGCAGGGTTCTCAGGTCAGCTTTTTTTTCTGTTACATCCTCTGGTAAGTCTGGATTTATGTACACATTGTAACAGTCCTGCGTGTTTCTTAGGTCTTTCCTGTGTTGGTACAGATAGTTACGCGCGCCCAAGGAATCCAATTTCACAAGCACTTGTTTCGCACCATTCGCAAATGAGGTAAGACATTTTGCAAAAATGATGTTGCTTCTCATTAACTCATTATCGATTTGCCCTAGGATATAGTAACATTTGTTTTCAATGTTCTCATGTTTGTTATAGGTGACACCACTTAATATCAGGTTATGTCTGCATCGATCTACGTCTATGTCTACAACGCGCTCTTCAAGAAACTCATTACGTAACGATAGTCTATTTACATCTTCTCTGAGTTTGCAGATCTCTGTCCTAAAGTCTCTCTCATTTTGGATCACATTATCAAGTTTTAGGCGAAGTGCCTCAGTAAATTCATGGTTTTTATTTACCGAAGCTCTGATTTCAGCTGGGGTAAATACGTCATTTGGCAATTCATATAGGGCGCGTCCAGCCAAAGGGCCGTCCTCGAAATGCTCGGTGGGCTCAGAGCGAAAATAACATTCCCCCGTCTAATCTCCTGGGATTAGCCGGGGCTGTGATTGCTTCTCTACTCGTTGCGTCTCTAACTATCGTTTCGAAAAACTGGTCCATTGTGGCGATTGATCAAAATTTTCAGGGCAAATGTTCAAATAACAGGCGAAATTATCAAATCATATACATACTAACATGCTCTCCTGATGCCAGCCTCCAATACCTTCAAAATGATCTACCTTTTGATGAAATCGAAGTAATAAATCCAGTAGTTTAGGCCGACTTTGGTGCACACTCACGCCACACGTCCTACCCCTTCGAAAGCTTGCATATGTGTCCTTATCCTTGATAGCGCTAAAACAAGCTATCCGAACATCACGCCACCTGGAGGCGGAGATAAAGCTGAGGCGAGAGCTTCCGGTCATGGCTCTGCAACTTAGAAACAGAGTAGGCCTAAACATGATTATACCCATGCAGTCATTGCTCGGCCTCTACTCTTTCAAGTAGGTAAAATTATATACCTACGGATAGCTGAGAATATACTCTTTTCATATTTTTTAATCCCGTGACCATCTTCACATTTTTTGCTGGTGTTATTGCCGTTTTCGCGGGTGGCGGCCGGCGCGAACTCCTTAAGGCGGAAGCTTCCGTCTCAGCCTACTGGGAGATAGTGCAGCCTACAGTGCCACTGGTGTTAAATTCGCATGTTATCTGGCTATCTGGGTTCAGCAGAATTGGATAACCTGCCTACCCTTGAAGAAGAAGAGATGACTGAAATGAAAGATATAAAAACAAACTGGAAGCCTGTGAACTAGCTAAAGCAGAAAGTGCACTTTTCAGAGCGAAAGCAACTTGGGCTAGGGCAGGAGAAAAACCCACGAAATATTGTTTACAACTAGAGAAGAAAAGTGGGGAAAAAAACAAAAATAATATGTTCATTCAAAATAAGCTAACCAATGATATAAAGGAGATAGTGGAGGAAGGCAAGAATTTTTATAGCGAACTATATAGACAAGAAGAGCTAGATAATGAAAAAGCTGAGTTGTTCTTAGAAATATGGATGTAAAATTAGACTCAAAACACCATGAGAGAGGAATTAGCGAGCATGAGGTACGGCTTACGATCAAACAAATGAAAGACGGAAAATCTCCTGGAAATGAAGGATTAACAGTAGAATTTTTCTGGCCTGACATAAAGGGAATATTCTATAAAATGATTGATGATGTGGAGATGAACAAAAAGTTGCATTGGGATCAGTACCAAGGAGTTATCTCGGTTATACCAAAGAAGGATGTGGACATTAGATATTTAAATAATTGGAGACCCATCACTCTATTAAACGTAGATTATAAAATTATCTCCAAGGCTATTGCAGAACGAATTAAATGTGTGATAAGTGACATCATTAACGAAGATCAATATGGTTTCATGAGTAATAGATATATTGGTGTGGCTGTAAGAAGAAAACATGATATATTGAGTTATCAGAAATTAAATGGAAGAGAAGGAAGAAAAGCCACTGTAGATTTTCAGAAGGCTTATGATTCGATAGGTTGGGACTTTTTGCACAGGGCTTTGGAGGCCTTTAATTTTCCTACATATATTATTGAATGGATTAAAACTCAAATGGCCATATGTCTGAATTTTTCCATATACAAAAAGGCGTGAAGCAAGGGGATCCGATTTCGCCATATTTGTTCACCATAACTGTTGAATTTTTGTCAAATTCCATAAGGCAAAAACAAGAGTGTTAAAGGTATAAAAACTGGAGAAATTGAGCATAAGATTGTCCAATATGCAGACGACACCACATTATTTACAGCAGACGAAGATTCGATGGGCAGAGCTATGAATATCATTAGAGAATTTGGGGAGGGTTCAGGTCTGAAGCTTAACATAAACAAAACAAAAGGTATTAAAATCCAAAAAAAATCTTTGAATAATGATGGGAGCTGCAAAATTACATGGGAAAGTTCAGTCAAAATTCTGGGTATTCATCTGTTTAATCCTTACCATAGAGAGAAGGAAGCTAGTAAGAATTATGAGTCTAAAATGAGAGGTGTGGTCGGTCTTTGGGGGGCAAGAAACTTGTCACTCAGAGGAAAAACGGTGGTCAATAATACATTAATTCTCCCAATAATTCAACAAGTACTATCTTGTGTCCAGTTGGATAAAATGCTGTGAAGGATATCAAAGAGATAACAAAAATAATGATGTGGGGCTCAAGAAATGTAAAAATAAGCTTTGATTTCTTGAAGCAGAAGTATGAAAATGATGGAATAAACGTGAGATGTATAGAAGAAATAATAAAAGCAAATAGAATCAAATGGATTCAGAGAATGTTGTACGGTAACCAACCCAAGTGGGTAGGAATATTAGAGGCGTTCTGTAAAGAGAAAATAAAATATGTGCTCACGTGTAAAAATATGCCTCAGAAATCTCTTAGTGGATTCCACACAGAAATCTTAATAAATGGAATGAAGAATATTTCAACAATGAACTAGAATCTGGGCTAGAGGTGTATGTAGAGAATATGGAACAACCAAAACATCAGAAAAAATGATAAACCTATCAGAAACGACAACTGGTTAGAGTGTGGTATTGAAACGATAGGCGATTTGTTAAATAATAACAAAAAAATCATGTCGATGAGAGAATTGAATTCGAAATATGACACATATTGTGATATAAGAGATAGATTTAAGCTGGTGGCTGCGATTCCCAGAAAATGGCTTCACATAGTGGCAAGAGAGGATTTTGATGTGCCTAAAAAGAATTATATAATGTTTAAAATAAATTATAAGCTGCTAAAGATCGAAGAGCTGGAAACAAAAAATGTATATGACGAACTGGTAAAACAGGCTAACCTTGATTATGAGAAATTGGAAGGTTGGGACATTTTACTCAGAAACGAGCAGTTTGTAGGTTCAGAAAAGGTGTGGAAGGAGAAATTTATGATTCCATTCCAGTGTAATCAGGTACCAAAATGGCAATCTCTCCAATATAGAATATTGCACAGAACCATTGGATGTAATAGCTACCTAAGCCAGATCAAATTCAAGAGAAAAACAAGTTGTGATTATTGTGGAGAGGAGGACACGATTTGTCATTTTTTTTGTCACATGTGAAGATCAAAGCTCTTTATGGGAGCATATTAGAATATATATGGATTCAAAGAAGGAAAATGCTGAAAGGTTTCAGGTCGAGTGAGCTAAATAAAACAAACATTTTACTAGGTTACAGTGGGAAGAGCCCTAAAAAAAATTATATCAACTGGCTGTTAACTGCGATGAAATGTTTTATTTACCGTCAGAGAGTTTTGGAATATAATAATGTGGTCCAGGGTAGAGGAAAGAAAATCACACACCTTTGGAATAAACTTATAATAGAGCTGGAAGAATAATATGTATGAAAACATAGGTATACCACAGTTTAAATATTATGTTAACATCGTGTGACTCTTGTTTTTTTTTAAAAAAAAATAGAAATCTTTAAAGAAAAATGCAGCAACTAAGAGTCGGTGCAGAAAAGAAGAATTTTTTTTTAAAAAAGACAAGGGACGCAATACGAATGCTAATTAGAATTGTATGAGCCTCGTTGGCAGGATATATTGAATAAAACCTCATTTTTGCCAATTTTCGTTACGGAAATTACTTTTTGATTAATTTCCAATAATATACACACAATTTTCAACCTACATCAAAATGCTTTCACACATATAATGCATATCATCATGGTCTATATGCATAAGAAAATATAAATCATTGGCTCATATCATTTACTTTCACTGGCCCTCAATAGGGAAAATAATTTCCGTAACGCCGATTTTTTGCCAATAGCACGCATGATTAAAGACATACATCAAAATTCTTTCACACATGTATACATATTACCATCTTCTATACACATGAAAACATATACATTCTTGGCCCATGGCCTTTGCCTTTACAAGGCCTCAAAGGGGTGTGTAACTTTTGTAACGCATAATTTCCGTAACGCATAATTTCCATAACTCTGACTGCATCTATACAAAGGGTATTAAGCATATGGTAGTAGTTTATATCATATTGTAAATTGTCCTGTAAGTCAAAACGATGAATTTTGGGCCATACTATTTTATTCAACCATTCTTTTTCGACGAGAATTTTCCAATACTGAGCTTCAAAGATAGGGTTTGAAGGGGTCACAATTCAAATCGTTTTCCTAATTCAGCTTTTTAAGCTATTAACAGGCAATGTTTTCCCCAAATGCAGAAATATTCAGAATACCTAAGGATGTTATTCTAAAGTGCGTTTGAAAAAATGTCAAAATTTCATGCGAAATATGGCTATTCGTAAATTTTCTTTTACTTTGGCCCAAATTTGGATGGCACACTCGTTGGTACATATACATCGTAGAACAACTTAACGGTGCATTCCGTCAAATTGTCCGACCAGACATATTACAAATTATTTTGTCAAAAATAAATATATATATCAAACAGAAAAGAAATACATATTTGATGGTCTTCTATTTTTTATCATTGGGATCCACTTGATCTCATGTTTTTAAATATGATAGTGTAGTGGTCGTGTGTTTTATGGGTTCCGGAATAGTGCAGTCCGGGAGTCCGAGACTGTCCGCTGGTTGATTCCAGTCCTTTCGGACTGACGCCAGAGGGCAGTCAAGGGCTCTCGGATCTATCCGAAGCACAGACCCTGGAAGAGTGGTCTGTAGCTTATTTACTATTATTTGTATTCATCACTTTATATTGTGTCTTTTCCCTGTATATTGTCATTTTATGCTATGCAAATGTTCCTTTATGTGTTCGTACCCAATCTCTGGTTTTACTTATTCTTAACTTCGCTTTTATAAGAATATCTGTGATATCGATATTCTCCACACCTTGTTTATACTATTTCCTATTGTATATGTTCCCTTTCTGGCTGGTCCAGAAAGGGTTGGTCTAAGGTTGTGAGGTAATAAAACCAGAGTATGAGAGTAATTCTTGTTCCGTTTTATTCCTAAGCTAAGAGTCCCGAACCGAGTTCACTACAATTGGTGCCGTGACCAGTTCTTAGCCACAACCAGAAGTTAGCTTTTCAAAAAGCCTGAAAAGTGTTCGGATCCATCCAGGTAGAATTCTATGAAATAAAAAAAAGAGAAAGAGGTCGGTAGAAATGTCAGACCTAAATAGAGCGAGTCAGACGGAACAGTCGGCCGGGGCGACTGGAGGTGCGGGCAGAGGCAGAGGTAGAGGTACAGGTGCTGTACCGAAGGTCCGAACCGCAGTGCCTAGACCGAGTCCAAGCACAAAGAAAATTACACAAGATGTTTGGGCATTCCGCGATCCTCGCGAAAGATTTTTTTCGGACGATACGGATGAGGGCTCCCCACAGAGGAAAGAGTCTACTCCACCTCTGCAGTCTCAGGTAGAGGCTTGGCGCAAAGCCTATGAGCGGGCGCACAAGTTCAGCTTGGGCCAGAGAAACCAAGTGGTGATGTTGGAAGATCAGAATGCAGAGCTCCAGAGAACTCTACAAGATTATGCTGAGAGGAGCGATCGTTCAACAGCCAGGTTAATGGCTGAAAACGAAAAACTCCGGGCCGAAGCTTCTAGAGTCGATGATTTGTCCAGATTAATAAATCAGGCAGATCAGACAACAGAATCTCCAAAGGCACAGCCAACGTTAGAGCAAGTGGCTGCTATTTTCGGATTGGGGACGGGCACGGGACCCGAGTCCCCGATAGAGAATCCAGCACCCGAAGAAACTGGCAATGTGAGGAATGAAGGACAGGGGGAGTCTTATGTACTTAGGACTCCTGCTTCCTTCGTTAGGGGAGCCGAAAAGAAGGTTCAGATTATGACCCCGGAAATTCCCCAAACTTCCTCACCAAACCAGGGAGTAGTCACCCCACCCACTGGTACAGCGGGTAGACCGGGCATAGGAGCTGGCATCTCCACCATTAAGAAACTGGCGGATAACACTATTGGTTATCCGGGTGGACATGTCACGGATGGAACCTATGTCCGTCATAATGTTGTTGGTAGTGCAGGTGCTGATTCCTCGCGGAGTTATGTTCCTGTGGCTCATAGTACAACAATGAGGAGAGAAACATACTCATTCAAAGATAAATCCTTGACACAAGGATTAAGATATGACGGGCCCGAGCCAGCTGCAAGCTCATTTCATTATGAGTACATGCATGAAGCGGCAAGTCATGTCCCGAAGATGTCTTTCTTGAAGCAATGGGATTCTTCCAAAGACAGTTGGAGCATTCATCTGGGAGAGATGAGGGTGATGGCAGAAGCTCAGAATTGGTCAGACGATATTTTCTTGATGTTTCTGAAGTGTACCTGCCGCCGCCAAGTTCAGGAGCTGGGGGAGTTACCCCCTGGACTGAAACTCCCAGAGTTTGTCCAGCATATGGAGGCAAATTTCGGGGAACACAACTCCCGGAAGAAGGAGGCCATCTTCTATGCTGCGCGACAAACAATGAATCAGACTAGTCGCAACTTCGCAAATGAAGTTGTGAAGAAAGCCCGAATTGCCTTCGGCAATGTAATAGACTATACCGGACGCACATTGTGTTTGAAGGTATATCTAGATGGCCTATCCAACGCCAAGGAAGCTTGGTGGATACGACTCCAGGAACCTTATGACTTGGAACAGGCCGTCCATTGGTCCGAGGTGTTCGAGGGAGCTGATTTGGATGCTGTGAATACTGTATCCATACAGAACACTACCGCTAGTTCAGCGCCGGACTTTTTCGGACCGCCTGAAGCTGGTGGAGGGCATAAGAGCAAGACCCCGAAGAAGTCTGTCATTGCCCAGATTACTGAGGCATTGCACGCCAGTGATAAAGTGGAGTCAGAAGAAGAAGACTCTGGCATTGGCGCAATTGTACAGGCCATTCAGTCATGGCAGGCTCACAAGAAACCAACCCCGGATGCCCCGAAAACATCTTATTATGAGAGGTCTGGGTATAGGGGGAAGAAAGAGTTTCCGAAAACTAAACCCTGCTACTTCTGTGGTGAATTTGGACATAGAATCTCTGAATGTTCAAAGAAGAAGGGGCTGTTCAAACTCCTTGCAGAATCCGAAGCAAGGACAGCCAAAGCAGGAAATTCGGAAAACTAGAAGGGGCCCTCATGAGAAGCGTAGTGAGGGTCGACGGCAAGGCGCTTCATAATACCGCAATCCGAGAGGAGTATGAAAGTAGTGTAGAGATCGGGAGTAAAACCCAGGCACCGCTTAGTACGCTCGGAGGAATCCCAAGTGTGGACGAATCCGAGTCGAAAGGTGGAGAATCTAGATCGTTGCCGGACGGTAAAGCTCTTTCAAAGGTCTGTACTCCTTTGAGAAGTCCGGAGGATGACCCTAATATACGATGGGGGGAATCCGGATTCCAAGCTGAGGAAGGGCAGATTTTAATGGTCAAGAAGAACCGTAATAAACCTGCCAAGATTCAGAAGGTTTCTGTGCTACGGAAGGAAACTCTGGAGATCCCGTCTAAGTTATTAGTTCGGGAGAGATGGTATGCCCCAGTGATGGTAGGTGGGATGAGTGGATTCTTTTTGGTTGATCCTGGTGCTACTACCAGTTTGATCACTAAGAAGTTCTATGATTCCCTTCCACATCCACCGCCAATGATGCCGGTCCGAACGGTGTGTGCGATGGGAGATGGAACACCTATTAGCACTTATGGTAGCGTGCTATGTCCGTGGAATATAGGTGGACGGACCTATATGATTACATGTCTCGTTGTCAGTGGTTTACAAGGCCCTGAGGATGGGATACTCGGTGCAGATTTTTATTATGTGCATCGATGTAGTCTTGATTGGTCAGGATTACTTTACTTGGATAACTACGGTCATTCCGTGAGTTGTAAACTCTGGAAGAGACAAGGTAGTAGTAAAGAAAAGTCCTCCGTGAAGGCGGTGCAGGTCGGAAATTCACTTGCAGGTATAGAGGTGACACTCAAAAGAGGTGTAACCCTTGTACCCGGCAAAGTGACTCTGGCCGAATTAAACATTCACGGTGGCTCAGACACATCGGATGGATTGATGTTCGAGCCAGACCAAAAATTACTAAGTGATTATGCCTTGGGAAGCTTGAATACATACGTATCAGGTGACGGGAAACCGGCTGTGGTGGCATTTAGTAATCCGTCCGGGCGAGCTATTAAGCTCGGAAAGAGAAGAATGGTAGGCAGATTGTATAGTGTGACTTTACTTTCACAAGATTCAGTCATGTCTGGGGAAGAGGATGACGGTGTGATCGAAGAGGTAATCATCAATTCAATACAGGTTATGGAATCACCTGTGGCGGATGATGATTTGATCTCACCTGGAATGCCCGAGAAAATGCCCCCCACTGTGTGTCCGCTGGCTAAGTTAATATCGGACTCAGACCTGCGGGATCAAAAAGAAATTAAAAGTGCAACAGATCTACTGAAAGAATATCAGGACTGTTTCTCCATCCCAGGATCCGGGAAACTACTGGGATGTACACATAAAGTCCGACACGCTATTAATACGGGTGACGCAGCCCCTATTAAGCAAGCGTATCGTCGGATACCAGTGGCAAAGAGAGACAAGGCCGAAGCAGAGATCTGGAAAATGTACAAAGAAGGCCGGATCGAACATAGCAGCAGTCCTTGGGGTGCTCCTATAGTTATGGTGGCCAAGAAAGATGGGACCCAGAGGTTTTGTGTCGACTATCGTCAGCTAAATGCAGTGACCATAAAAGATAGTTTTCCATTACCTCGGATAGATGAGTGTGTAGAAGCCCTTGGAGGAAACAAGTGGTTCTGCACCCTAGATCTAGAGAGTGGATATTGGCAGGTAGCCATGGATGAGGAAAGTAAACACAAAACTGCTTTTCTGTCCACTGTGGGCTTATTCCAATTCAAAGTTATGGCTTTCGGATTGTGTAATGCCCCGGCTACTTTCCAACGCATGATGGATCAGATGTTAGACGGACTCAGATGGAAGTCCTGTCTGGTCTATTTGGACGATATTGTGGTTTTCGGAGAGACTTATGAGCAGTGTCAAAGTAACCTCAGACTCGTCCTAGACCGAATCCGAGACTATGGTCTAAAACTAAAACCGAAGAAATGTGATTTCTTTCGGCAAAGAGTGGAATATTTGGGAAGAATTGTATCTCCGGATGGCATTCAAGCTGATCCGAAGAAGGTACAAAAGGTCAAGGACTGGCCTATTCCCAAGAACGCCAGAGAGGTGAGGCAATTCCTTGGTTTTGCTTCTTATTACCGAGAATTTCAAAAGGATTTCGGAATAATAGCAGCCCCTCTGCAAGATGTAGTGACCGCGGCAGGGAAAGAGAAGCGCTATAGTAAGCCTATAGTGTGGACGCCACGGTGTGACGATGCCTTTAGCAAGCTGAAAGAAGCCCTAGTAACTTCTCCAGTGTTGGGATTTCCCCGGAAAGTGGGAGACTTCATTCTGGACACGGATGCTAGCGGTTTCGGGATGGCTGGGATCTTGTCTCAGATCCAGGATGGGAGAGAAGTGGTATTGAGCTATGCTAGCAATAGTTTTTCTAAATCACAGAAGAATTATTGTGCTACCAAACGCGAGCTCTTAGCCGTTCTGACCTATCTGAAAAAGTTTCGACATTACCTATTGGGAAATCGGAACTTTGTGGTTCGGACAGATCATGCATCCTTACGTTGGTTGCTAAACTTTAAGGATCCAACTGATATGCTCGCGCGGTGGTTATTGACGCTGCAAGAGTATGGTCTGGATCAGAATATGATTGTCCATCGTGCTGGAAAGAAGCATGAAAATGCTGACGCGTTATCACGACTTCCCACTCGGAAATGTGGAAGACTAGATTGCTCGGATTGTGGTATTCATGATGCTGTGGCTGCCCCCACTACTGTGGCTTTAGGCACACAGGAGCAAGTGTTGCGGGAGGCTCAGCAGGAAGATCCACTCATCAAAAGATTACTGGCTATTGTTGCGGGTACAGAGGATGTCCCTAGCAGAGAAGATCTAGCTGGAGAATCCAATGAATTCCGTACATTTGTCCAGCATCTGGGTAATATGGAAATGAGAGAGGGTGTGCTATGTCTGGGTTGGACAAGACTAGCCACAGGAAGGAAGTATTGGAGGAAACTCATTCCTGCCTCTTTGAGAAAGGAAATATTCCAGGGGATGCATGGTCCGAAGATCTCGGGTCATTTCGGTACATTTAAAAATTCTTGGTCAGCTAAAATGAAATATTACTGGCCAGGGATGAGGTACGATTTGAAACGATGGATCCGGGCCTGTCCGGAATGTAGTATGAGGAAATCCAGACAAGGGGGAGGGACTTCCCTCCTTAAGAAAGAAAAACATGGGGATAGGTGGAATCGGATAGGATTGGACATCTTGGGACCTCTTCGGACAACTCCCAGGGGAAACAATTATATCATGGTGGTAACGGATCATTTTTCGAAATGGGCCGAAGCCTACCCCATGGCAGATCACACTGCAGAGAGTTGTGCAGATGTACTCTTCAGAGAATGGATCCTACGATTCGGGTGCCCTGTTGCTTTGCAAACCGATGGAGCTCCCGAGTTTAGGTCTCTGCTCTTAAGATCCTTGTTAGAAATGCTGGGGGTGGAGAAATTAATTACTCTTCCCTACAGACCCATGAGCAATGGTCAAAGCGAGAGACTCAATCGTGTCCTCGTGGAACAATTGTCATGTCTAACAGATGGAACTGAAGATAACTGGGATATATTAGCGCCCTGTATTGCTCATGCTTATCGGGCCACGGTACATGCCAGTACACTCTGTACTCCGAATTCTGTAGTCTTCGGGACAGAGCTGGTGGCACCAATGGATTTAGTCTATGGTGTGACACCAGGAGAACTGGATTTCCCATGCAAAGTGGGATATGTGGAGCACTTGAGACAGTGTATGAGAAAGGGGCACCAGTACGTGAGAAATAATCTCGGAATTTCTGCAGTCCATCAGAAAAGGGATTATGACAAACGTTCTCGTCCTCCGAGATTCCAAGTGGGGGAGGTAGTATACCGATTCTGTCCCCCAAAGGCCTCTAAAAAGATCGGACCCAAATGGGATGGGCCTTATGTCATCAAAAGATTCATAGGAGGTACCACCTGTGAATTAGAAACCTCGGAAGGTCTGATGAGATATCATATAGACTACTTGAAGCCAGCCTTTGACGAAAATGGACCCATACAGGCAGCGAACCTGCATCGGGCGTCCGAATTCCAGAAGCAGGCTAAAACAGGTAGAGATATTCTCCGACTTATCGATGGGAAAGTAGTAGCTGGGAAAGATTGTATAGTTCCTGCGGCAAAAGCTAAAATAACTATAGGGGCCAAGCCGAGAGGCAGGCCCCGAAAAGTTAAACCAGCAGGACAAGAGAAGCCCGTCCGAAAGAGGGGTAGTAAGACAAAGAGAGCGGATACTGTAAAAACTACAGCTCCTGTGTCAACTATTCCTCCTCCTGTGACAGAGAAAGGCCGAGGCAAATTGAAAAAGAATGCAGTAGTGCCTCAACCTGTTATTCAGGGGAAGAAAAAGACGAGGGCTAGAAGGAAACCGGGAAGACCTAGGAAAACAGTAGTGCCGGATAAACCCGAAGCTCCAACAACTCCGAAGAAAAGAGTTGGGAGGCCTAGGAAGTTACCAGGCGCTGCTGTTCCACCAGTTTTACCGGGTGGTAGACGGACAAGAAATAATCCGGGTCCGGATACTAGTAATCCTTCCCCAGCTCTGACAAGGGCTAAGCGCACGCGCAATGCCCCAGTTCGGTTGCAAATCAAATAGAATATGGTATCAAATGAGTTAAAATTACCGAACTGATTTTGGCTCAATAAAAAAGTACACAACGAGAAGTCCGACTGGCAGTAGACCGGAGAATTGCTGCTGTGTCCCCTACCGGCGTAATGGATTCATTTCTATTGTGACTGGGAGACGAATCTTTGTCTTAATAAGTATTTGTTTGAACGATAGGTATTGACATGATCTAGGCTTGCACTGCGGGTCAATGAGACCTGGAACTTGCTGTAAGATCGGAATCTATTTATAGCAGATAGAATGTAGCAATTAAACCTATCCTGATGGCAAAGAAAGTGGAGATTAACAAAGGGCCTGTCATGTCTCAACAGGCAGATCAGAATAGCTATTGGATTAGCACCCAATCATGCTATGTGAGCGTGCTCGGAGAAGGAGCGCGGGAAGCGTTGGCGCTACCGTCGCGGTGTCGGGTTGGAGTACTAGCGTTGCACCAGGTGCGGCGAGAGTGTTCTACCCTTTGCCATTCTGCTTCCGGAACTCGTATGAGTAAGCAACCGACAGACTTTCACCAACCGTACAGTAAGTTTATCAAGCGATGATGTACATAAAGGACTTGTCATGTTGTTGATCTTGTATGAGTGTAAGATGTCTAGAGATTTGAACGTATGGTACCCTGTATTTTGTTGCCGATTGGCATTTCTATACTTTGGCGGGCTGGTGCCTGGTACCGCTACGTCCATTTTGATATACACACTGTTAGAAATACTAGCTACGGGTACGCGTGTTGTATGTTGTTCTCTAGCATAGAAGTGAACCATCATGCCCTGTTAACTTATTCCATTATGATGTTTGGACGTAATTAACCCTTCCGGATTGGTGGGAGATGTGGCAATGGTGTGTTGGCTCGCTAGAAACCTAGTTCGGATCGACCCACGCTAAAAGAGTGGGGGACTGACAGCACAGTTCGGATCCGAAGGGCCATCCGAAGCTCAGTCCGAGAATAGACAAGGCTCAGAAATCGGGCTTTGTTATTCCATGAAGTCTTGTCATTAAAATGCTTTGTTTGTATTCCTTTTCTAGCAAAGTAATCGAAGATGGAGAAGGCTATGGCTGAGCAAGTCGAGAAGGAGTTGGCCGAGGCGGAAAGATTGATGGCCGAGGGCATCGAAACTGAGCTCCCTGCCATGACAGAGGCGGAGGAGCAGCAGTTGTTGCTCGAGGAGGGGGCTGATAATCTGATGAGGTTAGCAGCCGAAGTCAGTGAAGTGGTGGAGGACGAAGGACACGACCGTTCTGAGTCCGAAGCCATGGAAACTGAAGCTTCCGAGGAAGTGGTGAAGGAGGAGCCGAAGCTTCGGGTGAAGGCCAAACCCGTAGCTGAGGCAAGTCCGAGGGACAAAGGGGAGACTGTTGTCGACCCTGATGTCCTACGCCGCTCTCCGAGGAAGCAGTCAGCACCCCGGAAAAGTGAGGATGGATCCCAGTCTCCATCGAGCCCTAAAAAGGCTGACGATGAGGACATGGAATCCCGGGGCAGATCCCGAAGTCGCAGATACCCTGTCGGTGGCAAATCGGGATCCGCATCCATGACCCGAGGCGGGTCAAGTAGGTCGGAAGAGGAGAAGAGAAGCAAGAGCGCGGTGCCACAACCAAGCACCAGTTCTGTTTCTGCTGGGACCACCTCTTCCAAGAAACAGAAGCAGAATCCGAAGCTGTCCTTTAAGAAGGTGAGAAGGGTCCACAAAGCTCGGATGTCTGTGTGGAGAGCTAGGGTTGGTGAAATCGGGGGAAGTCTAGAGCACTTCAAGGCTGTAATGGATAAGCCCGACAATACAGCACCCATCAACCCTGGTTCGGACAAGCCAGGATTCCGGTTTCCTTCTGATGGTCCGGAATCAGACTCAGACGACGTTGATTTCCCCGGGACAATGAAACGCTATGAGTCCGAGATCTGGCCCGAGCTGTTGCAGGAGGACAGCTTGGATGAGGGCACCTTGGGAAAGCTCAAGATGTCCCCTATGCTCTGGAAGCCAGGACACCGTTGCCCCTTCTTGGTGTGTCGGTACACTGGTTTCCGAGATGTGGGTGTAAAAATTTACACCACCCGAGAGAGGTTCTTTCGCCATTTGTGCGAGTGCCACGCCCCCCTCCGTCAAGCCTGGACTTGCCCGTACACTAGCTGTGCACAGGTCCTGGATCGGAAGGGTGAGCTTATCCAGCACTTAATGAATGGTGAGGTGAGACAGCACAACCTCAGTCGGGAGAAGGCCCAGGCCCGCATGGTGAAGGACACAGTAACCGCCGGAACAAAAGAGAATCCTCTCTTTTACAAGATGGTGTACTTGTCCTTCAATCACCTGAAGGTCTTAAGAAAGGCACAGGCTGCAGTCCAGACCCGGCTAAAGGCTGCAGAGAAGGCCGAAGCTAGGAAAGCCTCTTCTTCCTCCAGTTCTGGGCTTAGCAAACCCGCAACTGGACAGCAAGACTCGGTATCGGTGAGCTCTGCTTCCAGCAGCGTTGCCCCTGAGTCCGGAAGTAGGCCCGCTTCGGACAAAAAGACCTCCAAGAAGACGCACAAACGACAGTCTTCGAGCCATCCGGAGGCACCCATCACCAAGAAGGGCCGCAAAACCCAGCAATGGGTGGAGCAAGCCAAGGAAGATCTGCCTTCTCGCCATGACACCCAAGAACTGGTCCGGGCAGTTGACGTTAACGTCGAAGCTGCCCTGACGGATCTAGAGAAGGCAGCCATAGCTCTAAGCGAGGGGGTACGTCGGTCAATTGCTTCGTTGACCACGCCCCTTCAACGTTTGGAGACTGTGGAGAGTAGGATTGATGAGGTCGCCAACCTCCGAGAGGAGAACAACCAACAGGCGGTCATCATCAAGACCCAGCGCGCGTCCCTAGCCCAGAAGGACAATCAAATCCGCGATTTGATGGAGGCTAACGCGCGGCTGAGGTCAAGGTTGGAGTCCGCGGAGTCCAGTTCTCCGCCGGAGCAGGACCCAACAGAGAGTGTGGGAGTCACAGATCCATCTGCCCCCACTCTACATGTGGATGGTGGTCAGGCTGGGGCGATCCAGGTCAATGCCCTCCAACTGGATGTACTATCACAGTTGTTGGGACAGATCGGGAAACTCCCCCAGATGGCCCAGATGGGTGTTAAAACACCTAGCCATCCTTCAGCATCCCCCTTTCGGATGATTGTGTCCCCCGAGACTTCTCGGACGGTTCCCGCTGCTGCTGCTGGATCCGCAGCTCAAGCTGCAAGGCAGCAGCAAACGCAGAGGTCCGCGCCCCGACAACGCTCACAGAGCAGGGCCCGGACTTGGCTAGAGGGAAGCGGTCTGGGACAGGGAGGAGTGGGAGCATCAGATCTCGGAATCCACCAATTGTTTGGACCCGAGAAAGTGATCTCCCCTCTAAAGTCGTCGCCCGGCTCTGGTATGCAGGCACCCCCCACTCCTGGAACCAAAACTGGCCACAGTGACGTGGAGGATGATGCCGACATGGACATGGAGCAGGACGACGAGAAGGACCCTCATCGCCAGTGAAGGAGGATGACCATAGGACGGACCAGACGACAACACGGATCGCCCACGAATGATGCTCGGACTCGGAATGGAACGACCTGTGTGGATGATGATGACTGGACTGATTTATGGACTTGGAAATGGATACGGACGCACTCGGATTGACACAAAGATGAATCGGACTACCCACGGATATTAACCACTGGAACTAAAGTAATGAAGTAATGAACTTTTCTCTCTTATTTGTTATACTACAGAATGTAGTAGTGAGATTTATTTTTCTCACAGAGAGCCGGAGGAATTTTTTTTACTTTTTCGCCATTTACACGGATCATTTTTATCTTTCCACTTGTATCAGTAGTGAGGACACTAAATGCTCCTGCTTGTACTTGTCTATGATCTTTTATTATTGTGTTGAGTGACTTTTGTGTTTACTCGTGGTGATTTGTATTATTTTTTTTCCTCTTTTCATATGCTTTATTGTTCTATTACCCGATTTTTAAACAATGTTTTAAACTCTTTAAAAGAAAGAGGGGGTATTGTAGTGGTCGTGTGTTTTATGGGTTCCGGAATAGTGCAGTCCGGGAGTCCGAGACTGTCCGCTGGTTGATTCCAGTCCTTTCGGACTGACGCCAGAGGGCAGTCAAGGGCTCTCGGATCTATCCGAAGCACAGACCCTGGAAGAGTGGTCTGTAGCTTATTTACTATTATTTGTATTCATCACTTTATATTGTGTCTTTTCCCTGTATATTGTCATTTTATGCTATGCAAATGTTCCTTTATGTGTTCGTACCCAATCTCTGGTTTTACTTATTCTTAACTTCGCTTTTATAAGAATATCTGTGATATCGATATTCTCCACACCTTGTTTATACTATTTCCTATTGTATATGTTCCCTTTCTGGCTGGTCCAGAAAGGGTTGGTCTAAGGTTGTGAGGTAATAAAACCAGAGTATGAGAGTAATTCTTGTTCCGTTTTATTCCTAAGCTAAGAGTCCCGAACCGAGTTCACTACAATAGTATCTAAAATGCATTTTTTGCAACATGAAACTCATTTTACTGTGACACATCATATATCAATTATAATAACATATGTTCCATGGCAGATAGTAAATGCAGAAGGTATCAAGTATTTTGTATCTAAATCATTTTTATTCCAGCTAAGCATTATGTAATATACACTGTTCTCAGGTATAGCTGTACATCAAAATATAGTGGTTAACCATGAAATTGTCTGAAGCTATGAAATTTTGAAAATCTATGTTATGAAAGATTATATGGGCCTTGAATCCTGTTGGAATTTATTGTTTTTAAATGGCGTTGAAATTCTGAAGATTCAGTTTCTGACTGTACATTCCCCCACCCTGGGTCACCTCCATTTGATACTGCTGTAAACTGAGGGAAATCCCCCGCCTGGGTGGGGGCATGTTTTCGTAGACATTCCCCTACCATTCCCCCACATCCCCGGGGGTGGGGTCAGGGGTTGCAATTAACAAGTACATTATAGAAAAGGATTCGGGCGGGTCCTCAAACTACCAATAAGAATGTTTTAGAAGCCATAATATACCAAAAGCAACCAGACCGAATCCTCTAAAATTCCAGTGAAATGAATGTTAGATGGGTTGGACAAAAAATTTAGAAAATAGTCTGTTTTTTACCAACGTTCTTTCACTGTGGAACCTGGATTGACTGTTTACACTTATTCACACCTTTTCTCTTTTTTGTTGCATGCTTGTGAGAGTCTGAGTGATTTTCCTCATACCTGTGTATAAGACTTCCACATTATGTGCATTAATATTTGACCTGATCGCTTGTTGTTTACTAGTTCAACCTTATAATCTGAATGAAAGTACAAGTACTGATAATATATTTTTTCTTTTTGACATAAATATGTAATACCCTACGGATTTCTGAAAGAGCACGTCGCTATACCTATGTTTTTAACAAATGATTTTATTCTTATCATACTATTACTGTCTAGGTGTAAACCTGCAGCACTTTTGTTCGTATGATATTCAATGTATGCTTAAATGAAAATTTGATGGCTCTTCTTATCTTGTCTATGTAAATGTAATTTGATTAACTTAATTAACTATGCCTCTCTATGTGACGTATCATTTATAATAACTTGATTGTCTGTTATATAAATAATAACTTCCACACTGTCATCTCTTGGAATATGTTCTAAAATACTGTAATAATTTTTTGTAACATCAGGCAATTCTGAGAATAGCATCTTCAATGTAACGTCTGCAGTCCTGAATAAAAATATTTTTTCAAATCAAATTCAAATCAAATCAAATGTTAACTGAGTGTGCAGCTTTAAATAATCACCAAGTTAGTATTGCTGGAAACACTGTAGTGCACCAACTCGGGTATGAAAATCATGTGTCCCCAGCCTCCTTAAGATATTTCCTCAAATAATCTAGTGGTTGAATGGGCAAGATCTGCAGAGTAACTGAAATATTATGACCTTTACGCTAAGAAATCTTCCTAGAAAGAAGACGAAATTGCATAGCAATTTACGCACATTGCGTGATATTGATTCTAGGACCAACAAGTGCGTTGGATTATGGAATGCATGGATAACGCAATCAGTCAATGCGCCCAAATGGGAAGCCTTGCCTAGCCATTGTCTTACTTAACACCCCCCTACACCTCCCTCTCTATATAGCCATATATAACTAGGTGCGAAGATGAATCCAGATTCCCTTGTAGCATTGTTGCATGAAATAGAGGTGTCTGGTGAGGAAGTATATCCTACCAAAAATTAAATCGAATTATTTGATCAGTCTATATTCCAGAATTGATATATTTTTGTTTGAAAAAAGGCTTGCAATATCTTGGTAGACAATTGCTAATAAAGTCATTAATATACTCTATACAATAACCTTCAAAACGCAAGGATATATTTAATGCAATGTCTTCAGATTTGGTTCACATATTTACATGACTGAAAGTAATAAACCCTGTTTGGATGACATTCTCGTTTGGATCACATTAGTCATAGTGAGTAGTTAAAGTGACTTCTAAAACGCTCAATGTATAGATAAAGACCGCTCTGCATTCAGTCTAATACCTTGAGCAGGTATCTGCAACAATTTCAGTGGTGTAGTGGTGTAGTGGTGTAGTGGTGTAGTGGTGTAGTGGTGTAGTGGTGTAGTGGTGTAGTGGTGTAGTGGTGTAGTGGTGTAGTGGTGTAGTGGTGTAGTGGTGTAGTGGTGTAGTGGTGTGGTGGTGTGGTGGTGTGGTGTGGTGGTTGGTGTGGTGGTGTGGTGGTGTGGTGGTGTGGTGGTGTGGTGGTGTGGTGGTGTGGTGGTGTGGTGGTGTGGTGGTGTGGTGGTGTGGTGGTGTGGTGGTGTGGTGGTGTGGTGGTGTGGTGGTGTGGTGGTGTGGTGGTGTGGTGGTGTGGTGGTGTGGTGGTGTGGTGGTGTAGTGGTGTAGTGGTGTAGTGGTGTAGTGGTGTAGTGGTGTAGTGGTGTAGTGGTGTAGTGGTGTAGTGGTGTAGTGGTGTAGTGGTGTAGTGGTGTAGTGGTGTAGTGGTGTAGTGGTGTAGTGGTGTAGTGGTGTAGTGGTGTAGTGGTGTAGTGGTGTAGTGGTGTAGTGGTGTAGTGGTGTAGTGGTGTAGTGGTGTAGTGGTGTAGTGGTGTAGTGGTGTAGTGGTGTAGTGGTGTAGTGGTGTAGTGGTGTAGTGGTGTAGTGGTGTAGTGGTGTAGTGGTGTAGTGGTGTAGTGGTGTAGTGGTGTAGTGGTGTAGTGGTGTAGTGGTGTAGTGGTGTAGTGGTGTAGTGGTGTAGTGGTGTAGTGGTGTAGTGGTGTAGTGGTGTAGTGGTGTAGTGGTGTAGTGGTGTAGTGGTGTAGAAGCTCGCTTGTGAATCACGAGGTTGCTAGATCAAACCCAAGCATGGGCAAGTTTTTTTTCTCTTTAGGTTTTAGCTTTCTAAATGACACAATAGGGCCCTTCACTAATTATTGTTGAGGTAACCGGATGTGCCAAAATGATCTCAGTGCGCAGGTCATTACTGGCCAGTGGTGGCTGGAATGCAGGCACCGTAAACTGAGGCAGGGGCAGCGGGACAGGCCCTGCCAGGGGGACCGGGGCAGACCACACCAGTCCACCAGCTGGTCACCAGACTTGCACAGTCCCTCTCTATATTTGTATAATGCACTGTACACTCACACTAGTTCTGAACCCCTAGAGGCATACTGCAAGTCTATGCATGGTCTCTGTGTCCCGCTCCTCTGCCTGCACATCCATCCCTGTGTGCATGCTTCTTCTCACCCTATGTTTTGATGGATTCTCATGACAAAAGTTGTTATAGTGTAAGATCTAGCGGGTAAAATGTACTTGAGTTTAGACAAAACTACTTTCAACATGTGATCTGATAATCCTGGAACAGCTATCCAGTCAAAGAGCAAATTGTATCCCAAGAATAAGGAGGCAAAGTTTGACACCTATGCTGAAGGTATTAGCTGATGGGGATAGTGCCCGCAGCTAAGCCTGTCCTCGGGGCATAGTCACCACTGCTAAATCTGTCTTCTACCTATTTGTAAAGTCGGCTATTGACACAAAAATATATGCCAGTTTCAGCCATTAATATGAAATTATTTCAGTGTGGACGGATTTTATAAGTCTGTTGACATTAAGCAGGATGCAGATGATTAATACTAATCTGATCAGAAAAACTGGGAATACCAAAACATGCTGAAGCCTTAATCTGATAAAGGTGGCCCTTCATTTGTTTGGCTGCGGCTGCGGAAAAAATGGCTCATATTATTTTTTGAAGTGCCCCATCCATTCATCTGGAAACGGTTGTGGAATGTGGAATTGGATCCGGTTGCAGAAGCGGTAACTGCAACCGCTACATGTAGCAATTCCTGCCGCAGCCACACAGGTTCTGTGGAGTAAAATCCTTGTATACCAATATAAAATATTGTATAAAATCCTTGTATACCCCGCCCCCCCCCCCAGTAGCGATGCCCCCGGTCAATATTGCACCAAGTGGAGATTCATTTTATGAAGATCGATATATATTTACGACTTTCTATAACATAACTGTCGGTGGATCTTCCGCAAGTTAATGAGTGTCACCATTCCTTAGCAGAAATCAAGGCATTCACTACTGTATTTAATTGAGAGCTCCCCAACGACAGATAATATCATATTGTTTGTTCACAACTATAAAACCATCACACGTGATCTACATAGCAATGAACTCGATAAAGGAATTAATATTACAGAGTTGTATGTATTCAATTTGATAGTTAACAAGTTCAAAGTTCAAAGTTCGATCTCATTCTTTTAACTACAAAGTGAAGAAAGACACTGCATGTAACTGACCACACTATTTTAAAGAATGATTGATATGAGACCATTGATTTTACCCCGAGTACTAAGAACTATTTAATTAACTTGATAGCAGTCAAGTAGCTAAAAAGTAGATATTGTTAATGTGTGACTAAGTTATAAAGATGTATAATGGAAGGAACTCGGAAACACGTCTGTTCTTCAAGAGAAGCGTAAACCAACAGGGGCCCTATAGTCTCATTCAAGTACAAGCACTACAGTGTGGTTTTAGGAATGCCAAGAATAGATGTTTAATCAACGAAATATCAGAACATCTTCAGGTTATGCAATAATCTGCATAGATTTAGGGCTCTTGCACTTTCCTAATGTCATATATTGCTATAGCTTTGCTTATAATGTGCATTAAGGTGATGAAAACACCTATATTAGATAGATCACACAATGTCTGTCATGATAAGAATGGAGCCACCTCTTGTAGCAAACTTGTTCTAGTGAAGAGAGCTGATTGGCCTCAAGCTGAAGCCACTTAGTTATGGGTGCTGCCACCTTGTAATAAGCTGTATTGATAAACCTAGTAACTCAGAAACAATAGCAATAGCAAATGGGTGAACCACTAGCAATGAGCACTAGAAAGGATGAAAAATTAAATCAAGCCGCAATTCAAGTATGATAATGAAAATATGTAACCTATGTAAAAGGGTTGGACTTAAAAATAAATCAAATCTTACTATTCATAGCTTTTTTAAGAATATTGGGTAATTCACGAGGGAAGGATGATCATTTTCAGTCCATCATACTGACCATGGTCTCTCAAGAAATCTCAGCAAATTGCATTCCTCTAAGATTACAGGTATAATAATCCAAAAGTATGTTAAGTTATGTAAAAGAGTTAGACAGCAAGAACAATTCTCTTTCTAGTGATACAATTCATAAGATTATCAGAAGAGTTTTCACTAAATTACAACAACTTGAAATGTACTATGTCACTTTGATTAAAAAAGTGAAAAAGCATGTCCCAATTGTAAGGGTCAAGCAATATTTGAGTTATGTGTATAGAGATTATGAATAAAAAGTTAAATTACTTTTGTTTTTATACTGGAAAAATGGAATATAAAATCCTTCTGTCCCATAGAATCACATGAAAACTAACCCGGTGACATTTTGTTTTTATTTGCTTTTTGGATTCACTTAACCATGTAGGGATTTTATGCATATGAACTCTGTGAGGTTATTTGTAATAGAAGTTATAATGAAATTGACTAAATTCCGTAAAAGAGCGTTATTATAGGTGAGAATTTAGGGGAGGTCAGTTCAATGGCCCAGGAAGGACACACAATCAAACCAGATTTTGTTGGAATGAAGTTTTTCTGAATTAACAGAGCCAATGTCAATGTAAACATTTTTGGGCCACTATAAACCCTCTAATAAGGCCAGAAAAATTAAAAAAAGACCAAAATATAAGCCTGATTGGGCTGGATGGTAGCTTAAAAACAGGGGAAGATGTCCCGCCCCTGATGAATGATTTCTTTGCAACAGTAGGAGATAACTTGGCGAGGAAAATTGAACCCCTTAACAATGAAGAACGTGGCAAAATTCCGCAAACAGTTCAGGATTTTTCATCTGAGGATAGCGAAAAATTCACATTTACAGAATTAACAATTGATGAAGTAGTAAAACTGATTAAAAAAGCCAGGGAATCAAAGGCCTCGGGTATTCCTTACCTACCCACAAGGGTGTTAAAACCTTGTCTGCTAGCATTAGCACATCAATTCACTTATTTATGTAACCTTTCCTTAACCTTGAATAAAATACCAGCTGAATTTAAAGCAGCAACTATCACACCACTATATAAAAATGGATCTAAAACAGATAAATCAAATTACAGACCTATTAGCATCATCAAGTTACCAGCAAAAATACTGGAAAAAGCTGTTAATAATCAATTATATGCCTACTTAGAAGATAGCAATTTGTTATATGATCATCAATATGGTTTTAGAGCAAAACACTCTATAAATCAAGCTCAACATAGGTTATTTCATCATACATATCAAAGTGTTAATAATAAGAAAAAATCCATCTTAGCTTTTCTTGATTTTAAAAAAGCGTTCGATACGGTGGATCATAATATACTTTTGCAGAAACTTACTAGGTTCAATATACATGATAATGTGGTGGAATGGTTTAAGGATTATTTGTCTAATAGAATACAGAGAGTTAATAAAAATGGTTTTATATCGGAACAAAAGGAGGTTACTTGTGGGGTACCTCAGGGGACCAGTTTGGGGCCTTTGCTCTTCCTCCTGTACATTAACGATCTAAATACTTATATATCTAAGGTTAATATACAACATTTCGCTGACGATACAGTCTTGTACATATCAGATGTATCCAAAAATGTAGCAGAACAGCACTTGCAGGCTGATCTAGACATGGTCAACTTATGGTGTAGAGAAAATAAAATATCTATCAATGTTAAAAAAAGCAACATTATGGAAATCCTTCCCCCTAAAAATATTAAGAAAAATGGAAATTACCCGATGGATACCGACAGATTTATGTTTAAAATTGGAAATGTCACGATGGATTATTGTCAAAATTATACATACTTAGGTATTGACATCGACAACCAACTTAACTTCAAACAACACCTGACTCAAAAAATATCTCAAGCCAATAATAGGCTAAGAGCCATAAAAAAGATTCATCGATCATTAACTCCAAATAATATCATAACACTGTATAAGGTTTCAGTAAGGCCCATTTTTGATTTTGGGGATTTCCTATATAATGTAGCTCCAAAAAATCTTCTAGATAAGCTACAGATTATACAAAACACATTTATTAGATTGGCTTTTAACTTAGATAAAAGAGAAAATGTTATAGATAAACATGAAGCCTTGGGTATATCAATGTTAGAATTAAGGAGGAAACATCATATGCTGGATATAGCATTTGAGCTAAGCCAAGATGTATTTTTTGTAGATAGAAGACCTGTGAATCTTCGCTCACTAGCTAAAGGAAAAATGTTATTAGTGCCTATACCTCACTCGGAAAGAGTGAAAAAATCTTTATTATATGTATTACCTGTATTATGGAATGACCTTTCTGAAAAAGGTAGATCTTGTTCCTCAATAGAGGAATTTAGAGAATATGTAGTAGACAATGTCTTAGAGTAACTGTGTGTATACAATAAAAGAATTATAAGGCATGAGCCCTGGAAGATAGTAATATGAAAAATAAATACAGTATTAAATATAGTACTAACTTTTATGTGAGATACTGAATGTAGTTTTTCATGTATCAGAATGGAGCGAAAAGATAACTTACTCTTGGTATGTGAATCCAAGTACAGCACCCCAGCATGAGTAAAAATATAAAGCTACTGCATGCATGGGGAAAATTCTATGTATAGAATAACGGGTTGTTAGGTACAGTTTTGATTTATTATTGTACAAATACGTATAAAGTTAAATTGTCAAATTATCAAATATAAGATTGTTTAAAGTAACGGATTTGTGGAGTGTAAAATTGTAGTTTGCATAGAGAATGCTAATAATTATTGTTAAAAATCCTCCACATATTGCGGAAGGATATATTAGTATGGTTTACAATGTATGATATTAGTAATAATAGTAATATCACTCCAGCCTAGAGAAAAAAAAAAAAAAAAAAAAGAGAGACCCAACTGATAATAAATAACGATACTCAAACTTGTTGGAATTGGGTGGCCTGGAAGATCTGCTTTAAGTATCAGAGGGTATTATTTCTATCTCAATTAATTTAAACATCCTTTTCTGAAAATTGCACGAATGTATATGTTTACTGCTGGAATAAAAATATTACAATACAATACAATACAATGTAATATGATTTTACAGGGACAATATAATTCTGGTCTAACTTTGTCTTGGCCATTACACGAGCTCCACAAATTGAAAGATAGCTCACTTGAAAAAACGAACAATTGCGAGAGCCTGTTTTTAACCCTGATCTCATATGTTGGATATGTTTTGAAATTTTCTTATATTTCTATGATGATTATTTAATGATTGTTGTACTCTGTTTCTGATTCTAGTTAGTGGTGATGTGTAACAATATACTTGAATGTCTTAAAATAATTAATCGAAGAAGTATTTGTAAGTCATTGGCATTTTAAGGGGGAAAAGGTCCTAGATACCAAAATATGCCCCCCCCCCCACACACACACACACACTTGGAAATTCCCAGCGACGCCTCTGATTGACTGATTTGTTGTGCAACTTAACATTCAGGTCTAAAATCTTGCGATTTGACCTGCCAAAAGCATATTTGCGGTTTTGGCGTAAAGAGTGCCTAATAATTAGACATGAGAATTTATAGTAGACATGTCAATAAAATATTCAATCATTTTCTTTCATGTCGTCTACTCAGATCCTGATTATTCCATAGTTAGGAATGACAGAAAAGAACACAATGGAAGGTTGGCAAATAGTTTCCTATGTTCTTTTTTCTTTCTGAAAATATATATACTTCTTATCAGTCATACTCTACGGTTCACAGCGAACAGGAACCCTCAGATAACATAGATAAGATCATTTGCTCCTGTATTTCTGCCGAAGATACCAGCAGTATTTTCCAGCCCTATCAAGGCCATATAGCATATTTAGCCCTAACTGAAAAGCCCAGAGGAAAATGAAGAACAGAGAAGGAATATCATTTGTACTTGATTGATGATGATCCTTACTCGATGCGCCGGGAGCCTTTTAGTGTTTTTACAGACTTAAAGGCCCAGCAGAGGAACTGCTTCAAACCGTCAAGAGCAAAATAACTTCTCCCCAGGCCTGCCGTGTGCTGAATCAGAAGCAAATCATATCCTCAAATAGATTGGGGCTTTGTTGGCGAGTGCCTAAACATTGTTATTCACACAAGAATCCAGTAGATTGAAAGATTAAAGACCGAGGTGCTCAGACTTGTCTGATTTATGGCGCAATAATTGAGATTATTCTTCCTGCTACCCGATGTTAGTTTGAACTTTGATTATATTAACAAAATATACACAGAGAGAATGTTTATTTTCCACTGAATCGACAATTTGCATATAAATGTTTGTTGTGTGTTACTTAGAGATTACTGATTAGACCTCTATTAATGTTTATACCTTCCTTCTTTGCCTAATCTATTAACAGAAGTAAGCAACCCAGCCGTTTTAAATATAATCTAAATATTTTGGCTCAACTTCAGGCTACAGTGGACCAATGAGGCCATACATGTTCAAATATCATCCATATAAATTATGATAAAGAGGCCTCAAGTGTCTAAATCACTGGGTTTGCGGGTCCGGAACATGAGAAGGTTGTGGCCTGGAGTGGTGACAACCGTCACCTCATTCCCTTTTTCGTGACAGTTGTAACGATGTCTCCTGTAGACTACCAAAAGGAATTTGATAAACTGTAATTTGTCCGATTGTGCATGAGGGGAAATCAATGACAAGGACTTTTAGTTGTATTCTATGACACACTATGAGTACTTTACTCTCCAAAATATATCAACCTGTATATCTTGTTAACTGAAAATGGGGAGCTGTTCGCCTGTGGTTAAAATTCAGCACTTCTGTCAAAATTATCTGACCGTAACCTACCTAACCAACCTAAGTCTGTTTACAACATCCCAAGAAGTCCGTTAATGACAAGCCTATATATAGACCAAAGAAAGCGAAAATCATCTTCTCACCTCTCTACTGTTTGTGTTTAATTCTGTCTTGCCCTATTCTCGCCATCTTATGACAGTATCATACAGTTTGATTAGTGTGGATCATAATACTGTCACGCTTTGTCTTCCTGCTGCTGAGGTCAGATGTTCTTCAGTTACTCCAGAAAGTATATACACCAGCAAACAGGCCATCATCAGATGATTTTCAATAAGTTTTATCAATCCCTCCACATCTTGTCAGTCCAGATCCAAGTGTAATTGTGAGCAGATAGGATAATGTTTGAAAGTTTTCACGAGCTACTTATTTGTCCGATAATTCGTATTATACCCCAGGCCTGAGAGGAAGGCAATCTATATATGGAGCTTACAAAATAGAACCAAACATGAACATTTTGCAGGTTGTGTTGTGAGTGATAGTAATCCTTTTTCTTTGAAAACACCAAGTACGCTCCAAGCTAAGTTAGGTAGAAATAGCGAAAATGTAGAGGCAACCATTGCCCGCATTGGATGCCTAGCAAAGCTTAGGTGGCCACACCACAAGGAGAACTCCACTGGTGTGAGTTAGTGAGTCGGCGGGAGCAAGTGAGAGCCAGTGGTGAAGTTGCCTGCTTCAGAGTGCGTGTAAAGAAGGAGGAGGCGGAGGAGACATCAGTGGGGGAAATGTGGCGGCGGAGAGAGATGTGTGGAGCCCTCAGTGTGGATGTTACATCATCATATCTGTGCCATATGACATAGAGCAGTGTTTGGTATAAGTCTGCAGGGCAAAGCACGGACAAAAACTGAGTATTATCCTTATTATCATTAAATATCCTTCATTAGAGAGACCCAAGCTAAAGTAAGGAATCCTCTCCAACTTTCAGGTCCAGAAAGTGTAGCCGCGAGAGGTTCAGGGAAGTCAGGGAAAGTCTATTTACTGTATAAATATGGGTTATTTTTCTCTTTTTCAATGACACTACCCTCCGCCCGCCCTGCTCTTCCTCCCTCCTACCTAAATATCCATTTGTTACATCCACTTTCAAAACGATCCAAATTTAACCTTGCAGCATGGATAGACAAAACAACAAAAAGTACAGTGCAATATCTCAACTACACAAGGTGTACACCTTGTGTAGTTGAGATACTGCACTGTACTACACTGTACTTTTTGTATTCTTCTTATGTAAGTTATTGATTTGTATTTTTTTGTATTTATTTATTCAGTCGCATTTTATCCTATACAGACAATGTTTCCAGCTGACCTACTTGAAAAATCAATAAAAATAACAATGTACAGTATTTAACATAAGTAATGCAATATATAATCTACTTTTGACTCAAAAAATGTCCTTGCAGACCACTCAATATTTTTCATTTTGATTTTGATTTTTTTTCTGAGCAGAGATAGATTTTTAAAATATTTTGTATTGATATTTATAGAGACATTGAAAGTAGGTCAGAAGCAATAAATCTGATCAGCTCTTCTGTTAGAACATATCTCTCTCTCACTCACACTCACACTCACTCTCTCTCGCTCTCTCTCTTGAACATTATTGTATTTCAATGTATTATTATTTTCAATTACTTATTACCACAATTGATATCTAAGTCTTATTATTTTAAATTTCTTATAATCACAATTGACTGAGCCATACTTACTGACCGCAGATGTATGGTGTGTGTACGCCCGTAACTGTTACTTGTTTCTACAAGTTACCACATCCCCGCCCCACCCTGCCTCTCTCCTTCTGTCCCTCCTCACATTCCACAGCTGTTTATCTGGCCCTGCTTTCAAGTACAGCCTCCAGGTAAAGGAAAAGATAAGGTGCAAGATGTAGAAGTGTGGTGTCACCCTAGCAGCAGAGAGAAGGAGGGGACGTCCCCTCATTTCTCCCTCCACCCTATTGTCGTCCCTCTTCACCTGTGCCATCAATTATCTTATCAGCCCGATAGTGCCGAGGGTGGTGGTGCATAACTCATTAAGGCCCATAGTCTACTGATCGTTTATTTATATTTGATATGTCAAAATCTTTTCTGGGTATCATCCAGAGGCTTATAACACTCTGCGATGTCTCCACAGAAACCATTAACAGTTTCTGTAAGAGCTGCCCACAAGGAGGTCACACAATCCGCCACCCTTTCACGAGTAGTCTTAACTTCTCGGTTTACTGGGGGGAGGAGGACAAGGGATGCGGTCATGCCTGGCCTCCAGTGCCTTTGCAGCTAGGAGGTTTCCAAGGGCCTTCCCTTGAGCAGCCGAAGCAACTCTAGTTGCAGTACCCTTACTCTGCGATTTTTCAAGGACAGTAAGCAAACTCGTCACGCCTGCCTTTGATTCATCCATGTGGGGAATCTTGAACCCTCCCTGCCAGGCATTCTCCTTAGGAATAGGAACTGCCACGAAAGCTTCCTCCTGAGAGGCGTCCGAGGGACAGTCCGTAATCTCAAGCTTCGCAGCCTTGGCTTGGCTCTTCTTCTGCTTGGAGCGCTTAATTGGCTTTTCCAATTCTGACTTCTTCATATACTTAGACATGAACCCCCTTGAGTTCACCTCAGCGGTGAACTTCGTGTTTGTGGCTGAGGATAAGTGGAGAGTACCGCAATATCCCATGTTTGGAATGAGCGTTGGCCTCACACCCTTAAGTTTGGGCATGATGCTCTTTAGGGCGTTACCCCGTGCCAAGTTGTGGAGCCTATGGGACCCTGCGCTACCAGATCAGATCGGGGATCGGCCACAACATTGCAATAGCCAAAGGGACACGTCCACATCAGTGTTACGGGAGTGTGAACCTCACACAGATGTCTAATGAATAAGAGCTTGCTCTTGAACACCAGTGATGGGGTTCCCAATGCCTGTTCTGCCCGGCAGACCAGAAACAAACACCGTGTGTTCTCCTCAAAGAGATGAGGAGCCATCTGCAGCTTCCGATTGTTCTCGCAGGTATACCAGAGATTGGCTTGCATCACAGATGCGGGGTCAGTAGCCTTCTGAAAGATGTTGTTATATTCTCTCAAAGCCAACCCATACCCCAAGTGGTACTCGGTGTACTCGGCAAACCACTGGAGTTGCTCGATGATCGCTCGCTGATGATCATGCTGATTCCCAGGCACATGGCCACCACAGGATCACAGCCCTCCCCATGGGGTTGGAACTTTCGCAAAACGGCAGTACTTGCTAGCGACAGCATCCAGGTCCTTCGCCTGAGGTGCAGTTTCCCGTTTGTTACCGGTCTCCTCGCTGGAGTTGTAGCCATGCTCCTCCACTTTGCGAGCAGCCTGTTTACACAGTTTCCTGCGACACTGCCTCTCCCAGGAGGACATCTCAAAATTGGATGCCTCCTTGGAAGGAGCTTTATCGTCAGCCATTATAGCAGATGAGAGCATCCTATGGGTACTAAACAGGTCTCACCTTACTCGACGAGAGCCTTCCCTCCTGTGTCTTTGCAATGCATTTGACTAGGCTGTGGTTATGTTTAAATAAACAGATGACCACAACAATTGTAAAATCTCATGTTCTGTCATTGGCAGAATATGGAATTATTTTGTATAACCTAGCTAATCAGAATGTTACGAAGAAAATTCAGAGTGTAAACAATTGAGCTATGAAATTGATCTATAACAAACCTGTCTTACCTACACTGAATATAATGAGAGCTGAGCAGCGCATTCAGATCTTTACGAAACAGGGAGATATTTCCATTATTGGATTAATGTAAAATTTCTCATCCATTGAAGACAAAATTCTTATAATGCCAAGAGAAATGAGGTTGGCTGAGGGAATAAATCTCAAAAACCCTATTCCAAAAAAAGAAAAATTAAGGAAATCCCCACATTACCAGGGACCGAGACTATGGAACAAACTACCAGTGGTTCTCAAAAATAAGTCTTGGCCAAATTTAAAACTACACCTGAAAAAAGAAGATAGATGGAGATTATAAAGTTTCGCCCTCAGCCTAATCGTACTCCCTATGCTATATGTCTGTAATTACAAGATGCACCTCATAATTCTATGATTAAAATGTAATAACTTATAGTCAGATGACTATTTTCTTGTATAATTATGTAACATAACCCCATATTGTTATATATATATAATACTTTTATTCAAATCAAGTTAATACAGTTACATTGAGTTAGGTCGGAATAGGCTAAATGACCCTCTGCTCATTCGCAGGTTTTCCTAGCCGGCCAATCACCACACTCATATATAAAATAAAATAAACATAGTAGTACAAATCTTAAATCTAACATAGGTAGTCTCTCTCTCCATTATTTAGCATCCTATATATAATACAATTTCTTTATAGTTGTAATATCGAATTATCCGTAATTTTGAAGTAGTGGTTATACCATCTAACTCTTCTGCTCCTTATTCAAAACCTCTTCATAAGTTTACATTCTATTAATCAACAAGGAAATTTACTATAACCTTTCTTAGTTCCATCTATTTAATTGGTACATGTAGTACCTTTTCAAGTTTCTAATACAGTAATTTTGTAAATTCCTTCCAGTGATGCACTTCTTTAGTGCTGTTATTATCTTCCAATCTTGACAATTCTTCTATAAATTTACGCTACTGCTATTAGCCAGCGCTGTAATCAGATACTTCTGACTATCTCCATGATACAGGACGTACATTTCCCATTATTCTATTTAACAGATCACTTATTATTTGTACAGAGACCTCACAAAATACCTCACAAAATACAATCTAGACAGTAAACAATTATTACAACCTTAACGTAGTATTGATTCATCCCCATCCTTCTCCCCCCAATACCCGTTTTCTTCCCCTCATTAATTCAATAGACATCCATTTTCCTTCCCATTATCGATGTATCGATCTTATCTCAACTGGCTAGTACATTTCCCATGTAATTTTTACCCTCCTCTCCATTATTCCCGCACATTGATAGCGAACTGTTATGACTATGTTTTTAGGAGGCAAAAAATTTACTAAAAAAAATTGGTTATTGTAAAATCCTTGCCCTTTTGGGCTTTTTTTTCCTTCTTGTTAGACATGGAAAGATGTAATACCTAACCATAGCTATCGATTATGTCATATTTGACTATGTAATATTGAAATGAAATTGTTAAATCTTAAAAAATTCCAACGAAATTTCAAAGTATGAATATTGCCCTAATTACAAATATTGAATTTGTTTCTAAAATTTATGATCATATGAATGAAACGTATCACAGATTGTGAAATTTCTGCCAAATAAAATTTTGTTAAAAAAGAAAAAAAGAATGCAAACAGCACTACACGCCCAGTAACTTTTCTGTTGGAAGAGAAGAAATACAGAACTCTGTCAAATTTGTCACCTTAGAATTGTGATGGACACTTGAGCAGCGTAACTAGTAGAGTAACAGAGCAAGTCGTGCAACCACAAGTGTTGCACACATTATTTGCCAATTCACCAGCCTGTGGGGTCTTATATAGCATGAACCATGGCATGTCACGAGAGTGTAGTGACCCATGGAACGAAAGTAGGTCAACATGCACCCTCTAGCGGTTGTTTCCAGTCTGTTTGACAGCACTGGCGGTTTGAGTCAGTTCTAAGCACATGGCGTAGTCCAACTCAACAGCCAAACAGCTTTAGAACATAGGACGGAGGTTAATGGGTTAAAGGTCAAGTGTAAAGGAAATCTGAAAAATCGAGATGAAAGCTGTTTTACATGGGTAGTGGTGGTAGTAATGACCTCTGATGTTAAAAAATCGGAAAAGAAGTCCCTAACGCCCATTTTCACAGCTTTATGATGAACGAGCAAATGAGGCTAGCTTTGTTATGATTTAGTATGTGTATTCGCACATCAGAGCTATGACGTCATCATATAGGTTACAGAGTTCTTTAAACACTAAGTCCTCTAACTCTGGTCCCCAATCCATCTGGATTGCCGCGGGTGCTCCAAATCATAATATCCAATCATGGAAAACAGTCCAGGCAACTGTTGTCTCCTTATGGTCAGGTAGTTTTGCCACAGAACCATGTGACTTCTCCTGACGTTTTCGTCTCCTTGATCTAATTCCCCTGACATGGCAATCCTCAGTCTCTTCCTCACTAGAGCTGGAGGAGGTGGTTTCCCAATCCAGCTCATACTTTTCATCACTGTCCCTTCATGGCTTAACATTAGGGGGTGACCGGCGCTGATGGCGACGACTTGATTCCGATGGCCACCGACAATGTTCTCTATCTGTATCGAGATCTGTGGTATCCCACTGTCTGATACCTGCTGTTCTCTGAGAAGAGGCATGTTCTTCTCTACTTTCCCTTGGGTACCTATTGCCATGATTGTGACCCATCTCTGGACGTTGATATCCTGCATGTCTTATGGGACTTATCCCTGGCACCATAAAGGGGTCTTGTCACCCAATGTCACTTTGTCTTGGAAGATATATGGAGTCTCTTACTCCTTGCATCCCGTCCTGGTGTCTCTCCGGGGCTGAAGGATTATTGGTTTCCCTTAATACCTCATGATTGTATGCTGGTGGTGGGGTTTGCTGTGGTCTGTTCCAGCCTACAGTTTAACGTTCAGGCGTCGCCGCCATCGCAAGTATAAATAAGCAAGTATCATGAAGTAATTCATTTGTTGACTAATTTCCAATCAGTTTTTTCCATTTGATCAAGTCCAACGATTTGATTTGAAGCATATAAAATATATCAATGTGTAGCCTGATCAGGCCGAAACCTAATAATTAACCCAATTGGTATTTACCAGTATCCAACTATGTCATAGTTCCCTTGTGTACTTAATTATGTGGCCGAAATAAGCCAAGATAATGGCAAAAATGGAGATATCTGAAGCATATATGTAGGAATCGAAGTATATGCCACAGCCTTCCCAAACTTGCTGATAATCCTGGCTATACATACCCCTGAAGTTGTACAGAGATTCAACAAATTTAATTTTTTCTAAAACACCCTTATTCTTATTAATGATAATCGGCGATGTATTAATAATGTCTATGATTCCAAATGGTCCGGAGAAATGCTCAGGAAACAACAGAATAATGAATACAATACCTTGAGGTTACAGTGTAACAGTGGCAGCAGGGGTAACACCACCAACCTCTCCCGTTCCTGCCCCTTCAGGGGTGGCAGGGTAGCACCAGGGGTAAACAATAAACAGACTGTCAGTGGGTATTCGCGCGACATTAATTCCACATTAACATTGATACAAAAGGTCTTATTGGCATTTGTCTCAAAGGCCTATAACCATTTGTATCAAATATTATTATTATTTTTGCTCTTGAGCATTTTTCACTTTGCCCAATCATCCCACATTCGTATGGAAATATATGGATACACCTAACACTGCTAAGTAGCATTAGACTGGTCGCGCCTAGGACATGGACGATGTTATATGAAGGTTTGTCTATCTTGTCTAAGGAATAGTTATAGAATATTGTAGTATAATAATAAGAGTATATAAGAAGTCTTAAGGCTGTGATCCTAAGATCTAGAATGAATGTTTATTGTAGTCTAACATACAGGTAAGTGCTTGGTCCATGTGGCTATTGATGATTGGAGGAATATTAAAGTAGGTGAGGGTGCTACCTGAACCTCTACATGCTACCGTAAATACTGCAATAAATTCCTGGATAATGATACTTCTAATGGGCTATGACCCTGTTACTTAATTGAGTTATTAATCATAATAATAATAATTAATGATAATTACGGTTATAAAGTGGTTACCCATTGTTACGTCATTATTGCGTAACATGATGTAACAATGACGTCATAGCTCTGATGTGCGAATACACATACTAAATCATAACAAAGCTAGCCTCATTTGCTCGTTCATCATAAAGCTGTGAAAATGGGCGTTAGGGACTTCTTTTCCGATTTTTTAACATCAGAGGTCATTACCACCACCACTACCCATGTAAAACAGCTTTCATCTCGATTTTTCAGATTTCCTTTACACTTGACCTTTAACCCATTAACCTCCGTCCTATGTTCTACCTCCAGCCTGTCAATCTCCATAGAACATCCCGACTGGCAAATGAACGCGATTCTACGCGAATTTTAATGCGCAATCATCTCGCCATAGTTCTGTGATGAGAGTGGACGCTTTTCACGCAATGATTGCGTGATGGTTGCGCTAAGGGTATAACGCAATATTGGTGCAAAAATCAGCAAATTATTATAGCATTTGAGCGGGATATTTTATGCACAATTTTCACCTTATTTTATTCCTTTTATTTGTAGAATAATATTATTCGGAATTACTCATAATTAATAGTTCATGGTAATACATGAATTATTTAATCATTATTTCCATCCTGTTAGAGAGCCGCATTGCTGGGAAGGGTTATTCCAGTTCTACCTGTAAACAGAGTGGCCCAGTCTATTTCAGCTAATGAAGTATGCAATGATGGGGGGTATTTTGATCAAAACATTTTTCCACATCAAACAACTAAATTAAACAAATAAACTATTGAGGTATGTCACTTATAAGATACCTATGTACATGATGTGGAATATCTATAGTGTATAAATGCCCCACAAGTGTATTAGCTGCACTTTCATTGTAAAAGAAATTGTAGTTGCACCCCAGTTATGAGTTGCGCCACCTGCTGACAATGAAATAATGAGTATTTAGACGCGATTTTTATTGCGTATTATATGCGCAATTTAGAACGCACCATATTTTGAACATCTTGCTGTATATATCTGGAACTTACTATAATTGTATTACCAGAAATGTGAATATGAGTAATTCTCCCAATCGGGCATCATTTAGTTTTCCAGCCTAGGGTATCTACAACCTGGATTTAGGATGATCGCACATGATGATTATAACCATTTTATTTGAATTCCTTGGCAAAAATTAGACTGTGGGAACCATACTTTCAAAGTTCTTATGCTAAAATCTTAGCCGCTATTGGGATAAAACTGCCTTTTCAGGCCAGAAAATAAATAATAATTATGGAATTTGAATATAAAGCACAGGCGCATTGAGAAAATATATTACTTCTGCTGAAAAGAATGGTTTCTACACATGCACACTCGTTCACTCCTATGAAAAAACACAATTTTTATATAATCACTTATATACACTGATCCTGACATGGTAAACATCGTTTTGTAATATTTATGTCGCCGTTACAACATTTATTGTCTTTAAAACAATCAAATACTCCAAGAGTAACTATTAATATTAAATTGCATTTAGTATTTGGTTGAGGGAATAGTAATGCCCTACTAGGTATCTATAGCCCTATATGAATGGAAGTGCGGCTGTAGGTACTTACATACCCCTACAACATAACGGGGAGTAAGAAATTATCTAGAGTTTATTATTTTCTCTATAATATAGCCTCAACGTCGGAATTCAATGAAATCAGCAGCAATTGTACATTTCTAGGCGACCTGACCCATATGTATGTATATTTTGATAAAATGAAAAGTTATTTGCCCACCACATCCCTGAAACCTTTATTACCTCACATAAAATTCCTTGAACTGGTGTGGGAATATTTAATGTCGCGTTACAACATGTAGAATATCTCCCATGTATTTTTTTTTTAAATATTTCCATGTACCCACTTGGGGCATATGTAAACATTTCTCTAATAATGATTAAACGAAATAAGGCAAAATGCTAGGGAAAATATAGGTATCTGAAACATAGTTGTAGGAATCGAAATATTGGTCCCAGCCTTCCCAAACTTCACATGCATTATGCTCATATACCCCGCTATATGTACACGAAAGATTGTAGAGATTCAATAAATTTTATTTTTTCTAAAAAAATGGCCCTCTGAAATCAAATGCTGCCCGTTTGGGAGAATTACTCATATACTAGTCATGTTTTCTTAACCTATATCATACTGCACGCCGATATCCATTTATTATGAACTGTAAGAGAGGTTCTCTGTTAGAGGCAGGGGTGGCGGTCATAAGCTAGTGTTTATTTTCTGCAAAAAAATGGTTTTCGCATGGGCCACGATTCGTCTAGGAGATTAGCTTAATATCCAGAACAAATCTCATGATTCCAACATCATTCCTCGATCAGTAAATTATAATTTTATGAAAATAATCCATATGAATACACAATTCTGACGAATACACATTCAAAAATGGCTGGAGAATATAAATTTTGTATTCTTATTGTATTAAATCAGTAAGTAAATCAAGTATTTTCTTTAGTAATATTGAGCTAGGTTTACATCATTTAGCTTTGTGTGTAGGGGTTTCTTTGACTTGGTATGTATCAGAGAGTGAGTATGGAGTGTCAGAGAATGGAGTGTCAGTGTCAAATGCGCGACAGTAAGTGTGAATGCTAGGTGAGTGAGCAGTGTCAGGTATGCATTATGATGAGTATTTAGACGCGATTTTGAATGCGCATTATATGCGCAATTGAGATCACACCCATATTATTGATCTTTGAAGAAAACATGTATTCACAGATACAATTGGTTGAGTAACATATGTTTAAAACAAACATAAATGAATATGAATGAGAACTTGATCCAACACAAGTGTGAGACCACCAACAACATGGGAGGAAATAGACGCAATGGATTTCACATAATGGTTGCTAATGGCATGTCCATTTCTGTGATTCATAGCCATAAGTATCACACTTCACTAGTTTACAGTCAATCACAAAATGATCGCATTGTTATCACACTCAATTGCACTCAGTGCCCGTCGGGATGTATACACAAGATCATCACTCCTAGCCTGCAATCTGGCTATCTGGTCTCTAAGGCTGTTATTGTCTGCCTCTATTTCAACCCTTTCTAGCCTATATTGCCTGACTTCTTCCGGTAATGCATGGCTGCGATCTTGCTCCTGTCTCAGTAAGTCATTTCTCCTCTGAATTTCTTGAATGTATTTTTTCTGAGGGTCCATTTGCTCCCGAACAGAGTCCTTATCAAGGTGCAACGTAGCATAAGTTCTAAACCTGTCAGAAACTGATTGTATGCCAGGACTACCTTCATTCTGTCCATACTGTGACACACCCTTCTGTCCTCCGTCCTGTCCTGACGGGGAACCAACCTGTCCCAATGTCACCTGATTTGGTCTTGACGGGGATTTACCCAGGCCTAGTTGGTCCATACTGCATTGTTGCTCACCTTGCTGGCTTGCAGCTGGTGTCCCCTTCTATTCAGACATCTTATTTATCAGCGTTTCATCGCCATCAGTGGCATGGATATGCAGAGTCACCAAAACTCTCAACTGTCTTATCTCTCTGCCACTGTCTGACCTCTTCTAAATTCGGATACTCTCCCTTTTACCTAGGAGTACCTTCCAAATCTATTTTGGTCTTCTCTGGGTCTGAGTCCTGTTGCACCTTAGATACTCCAGGCTGAGGGGCTACTGGAGCTGGGGTAGAGGTTGAAGGTTTGGATTTCCCCGCTTCAGGCACAGTGACTTCAGTGAAATATTCTTTGTCATTCCATAAGCTTTTCAACATTCCCTGGAAAGGGTACGCAGGTCTAGGCTTTTTGGGAGCTTTGGGCTTCTGAGGTCCCATTGTCAAGGACCATGATCACTTATGTAAGGAGTTGTCACTTACTATAAAGTTGTACACATATGGGACTATAGGTAAACTATCCCCACTTTCCAAACTCTGAGAAAAACGTTTCTCAAAGTTTAAATCACATATGTAAGTCGATGTAACAACTTCCACCTCCTGATATAGAATGAAGGTTGATGGTAGTCCTTCATTCCTTACACCCTCTGTAAAGGCCTAAATCCATTGACGCCCCAAAACCATGAGCGACTGTACAAAATTCAACCAACTCTTTAATATCTTTTTAATTGGGCGACAAACATTAATATGCGGCGACTTAGGACATTATTGAGGGAATCTGAATGAGCAACATGATGCAAGTCGCTTGTCCAAATTGGAATCCACTAGTGATTTATGTATGGCTACTTGGGGGTGTCGCCAATCTTTCAGAGCCCAAATAACAATATTTCAGTCGCTCAAACAATTCCAGCTACTTAGAAGTTGAGCGACTTCAAAGTTTTCCAGGCTTGTGATTGGTTGAGACAGGCCATGTCGCTCAAAGGTGCTTCACTGGCCGGAATCCACATACATTGTGTACCATCACAGACCCACTTGAGCGACCTCCCGACGGGCGACTTCAGGTTTATGACCCCCAAGTCGCTCACTGTTTGAGCGACTGGAATGAAAATGTTTAATCTAGTCGCTCATGTTGTGTCGCCCGTGCAAGTCGCCCGAGTAATTAGCACTGTCGCTAGAAGACTTTGGGATTTTGGGAATCCACACAACAGCCAACATGGGCGACATGACGGGCGACACAGAGCGACTGAAAACTTGGGCGACTTGGGGTGAAAATATGAGCGACTGATGGGCGACTTGGCCCTGAAGTCGCCGTGGGGATTCCCGGCTTAATATATCCACAGTGTGTGTGTTAGCCCAGCCTGGGCCTTTACACCTCCAGGCTAATTTTAGCCCTACTTGTGGATGCTGAACTTCTTACTCAAGCCTGCCTGGAGTATGACTCCAATTACTCCAGAAGCTTGGTAACGGGGATGATTATTAGATAAATAATTAAACCGAGTTTTTATCTGGTTCCTCCACCAGTGATATATGGTTGTGTGGTATATCTGCCATATCTATGATTGTTATACCATTAATTTTGAAGTTCTATTACTGTTGTAAGGATAGAGAGACACAACAAGGTTGACAATGGTTGCCGCTCTGTTCCATTTATATATAGCAAGATACTACAGCTGAGCCCGCTAGCAGGGGTTACTCACATCACATCCCTGGCCTGGCTAATGCCATGCCACATGCTAGTATAACAGCAGTATGCCTTCGACCATTTGGAGAAGTAATTCACCAACACTAGCACACACGTATTATCCCGTGTACTAGTCTTAAAACCACTGAGGATGTCCATGGAGATTCAGCTGAATCGCTCCCAAGTGAGTTCCTTGGTCAAGGACAACTTTCCCACCCCTGATCACATCCAGGCAAATCCATCGTTTGATGTTGCCCAACTGTCCCGGCCATAGAATTGCCTTCTTAGAGCTGTTTTCATTCTTAAATTGCCAAAGTGCCCAGCTGATGCTGGCCCATCATATCTATCATATCTATCATATCTATCATATCTATCATAATATTTCCATCCGCTTATCAAAAGGTAGCACAATATGATTGAAAACCTTGCCCGTAGAGTGCTGTATCTAGCGATAACTTAATAAACCCTCCCTCAAGCACAAGTCTGCTTTCCAACTCCAGATCTCTCTGTACTTTTTGCTTTCGCTCGCAGGACTTGTTGGCTCCTGTTTCTGTTCCATTAGCCCAATGATATGACTTATTGTGTCGTCCATCTGCTGTTGTTGGTGGATGGTTTGATTAGCAATGTTGGGTGTCTCACTTAGGACTGCTTCCACCCCTGCAAGGCATGCAAGTGCAGCCTTGTGCGCACCACTGTTGTCACAGTCGACCCATTTGCATAGACTGTATGGTCGCCTTGAAAGACTATCAACGTACTACCCGGGTGATGTTGAATTATGCCCTTGTTGGTGACACCATATTGTTGCAAATCAAGAAGCCATCATGCCAGCATATTTTCAGGCTCCTTGAATGTCATCAGCCACATCAGAGACAAATGATGTGTGCGGACGATGAAATCAGCCCCATAAAGGTAATGCTTGAACTTTTGTACACTATGGCCAAAAGTTTGTGATATGTTGTGCAGTAGTTTTGCTGAGACTTTAAGAATGAGTTGCTAGCATATGCGATCACCCTCTCACAGCCATCCTGAACTTGTGACAGGACGGCCCCCATGGCTGTGCCATGTCTGTGCCATGTCTGTGTCAAGAATGAATGGACCGGACGGCCTAGGGTAAGCCAACACAGGTGTCAATAGCAGTTTGTATTCTCAAATGGCTCATCCAACTCCTTCATCCACAAAATCATATGCCTCACGACAGAAACAACACGAAGCTGCTTATTCGTGCATTGGATCCCAGTAGTTTTGTTTCTTATGCCGCAAGTGTATATCCATCGTTTAGGGAGGTGATTTTCTTCCACATGGCGAAGCCAACACAATTTGTTTCCCAAGACCTTGCCTCCACACCTGAGGAAAGGACAAGCACCCCCATCTTGGTTCGTCTTGAAGGCAAGGCTTTCTAAGTCTCTCCGAACATCTCCGGGCAAATCTTGGCAGCGTGCCAATATGCCGGAGATCCACTCTGTATATTTCTCCACGAGAGAAGAGTTCGAATCAAGAAAATAAATGGTTTCCTCCGTTTCTGAATCACATCCTTTTGGTACAATGGGCACACACCTCTTCTCTCTAAAGTCCTTTGGTTTGGAACCGTATTTGATGGTTGGTGGCCGGACAATGTGGGCAAATTCCTCCGGAACTTTCCGGTCATCGTGTGTATCCGACCCGGCCTCCTGAGCAGGTGACAAGCGCGGCTCGCTTGCAGGCTTCGTGGGTGGATTCTTGGAGGCCGAGGCTTTGGAAGCAACCTTTTTCCGCTTTGTTTTCACCACTTTGCGAGAATCCTTCTTTACTTTCTGCGAAGATTTGGAAGCCTTTTCCACTTTAAACTTAGGGTTTCTCGTCTCAATCTCTTCATCGCTAGAAGAACTCATGATGTCCGTTGATTTTACGACACGTGTGTCTCGTAAGAAACCGCAACAGATAATGACAGCGAGTGCCATCGCTCCTTATATAGGTATTCAGCCATAAGAATCAGGTGCAGTGATGCAGAATTAATATTTTAAGCATTAAAATATAATAATATCCAAGAAATAGCCATCCCAATAGCAACATTTCCATATACTACTCGGTGTTTATACAGTAGCGCTATAGAGAAGCGCACTGGTGACCTTACGCCAAGAACAATCTGGTTCGCCATGACGATATAGCACGGAGCGGAGGCGCGCCATGGCGATAGCCAACATAACGCGCTGGTCTGTTTATTTCATTAACGACCAGGTCAATCGGAGCAATCTGGTCACCAACAGGAGTCAAGAGATAAAATCGACCGAACAATGAGAAAAGATGGTGGAGATGGATGCAGATATATGATTATTTTAACATGACATTGTCAAATAACCACAAAAAGGAGATTTTGAAAAATAGGCCCAGCAAGATGGCCGTAGACTATGGGAGACCGCCTCCTCGTTGGATCCTCGCCGGGCTCTCATGCCCCAGCGTCCCGATGAAAAGGGAGCGCGGTATCCTCTTCCAGCAAAGCGCAAATCCATCAAAACATGTAGTCAAAATGCAATCTAGAGCACTAGTAAGGCTCTCCAAGACAATAAAATGTTCATAAAAAATATTTATGGTATCAATATTGGCCGTAAATCAACCATAGTTCCACAACTTTCGTCTGTGATTCACCAAGAGCCTCTTTACGTGTATTGAAGAATCAAAGGCGGCAATGTATATAGTCAAATACACGTATTAGCTATATATTTAACCTTCGAATCCTAATCTTGAGGGAGCTCTAATCACCCTGCTTCTGGTCCTAGTGATATTTTCTGGCATTTCTATACTTGTGCCTCGCTTTTTGTCAATATTGCTGGGTGTTCCATCCTCCAGCTGTAATATCGCAGGGTTCGGGCAGGGTTTCAAGTAGTCTATATGAACTTTTGCCATTTTATTCATATCAGATCTGACAGTATATGTCCAGTCGTTAAGCTTATCAAAGACAGAAAAAGGACCTTCCCATCGACCACTCAGTGGTTTTCCAGTCTTAACCGTGATAAATCTTAATACTCTGTCTCCAGGGTTGAAAGATCTAGGCACTAAGCCCTTATCATAGACCTTTTTCTGAGCAACGATTGATTTTCTTAGTTTATTCACCACAAACTCATGAGCAAATAAAAGATTCTCCCTGATATAATGCAGCAACCCATGTGCACATATCGTTTCATTTTCTTCCTGGAAATCTCTATGTATCACAGCAGGTACCATTGACACCTCTTCCCCATAGGTAAGGAAATTAGGGGTGCATCCAGTAGACTCATGAGGGCTGCAACAATAAGCGAATGTGATATAAGGAACAATCTGATCCCAGTTTTTCCTGTTTTCACTAGCTAATCCAGCCAAAGCAACCTTCAGAGTATGATTAAATCTCTCAATCATGCCATCGGAAATCGGTCTGTAGGCGTTTGTGAAAGTCTTCTTTATGGACAATAATTTACACACTTCTCTAAACAAATTTGACCTTAGTCTAGCAATCATTGGATCCTGATCCTGGAATTTAGCCATATCTTCAGCAGAGCATGGGAGAATATTTTGTAACATCACTCCTCTGTGTTCAAGCTCATGCTTGAGATCCTCATTCGAAAGGCCATATACCTCAAAAATGTTTTCCTTCTGAACTTTACAAGTGCTGCAGGAGGTATTTTTGCATTTGCGAATTTTCCCAGTCTTGACATTGCATCTGCATTCAAATGAAGCCGGCCTGGCCTATGGACAATCCTTGATTCATCCACATCAAAATATGCCAGTATTGAGAGCCATCTCACCAAGATTCCGTCCGCATCTTTAAAATTCAAGACCCATCTAAGGGAAGAATGATCCATGCGAATCACAAATCGAGTTCCCCAAATGAAATGTTTAAATCTTTTCAACGACTGAATCACAGCAAGCAACTCTCTATGAGTTGTACAATAATGGCGCTGGGTTTCCTTCAGTGACTTCGAATAATAACACAATACTTTTTCCCTACCATTCTGTATCTGAGACAGGACGGATCCAATGCTAAAATTACTGGCATCCGTATCCAGAACAAAAAGATCATCTTCTGTGGGATATCCTAAGATAGGATCGGTCACCAGAGCATTTTTTAGTATAGAGAAAGCCTTCTCACGTTCCTCATTCCAAGCGAATTTCTTGTGATCCCTTAATACCTCGAAGAGAGGTTCTGCCACTTCAGCAAAATCGGGAACAAAGTCTCTGTAATATCCAACCAAACCAAGAAATGATCTAACATCCTTGATAGATTGAGGAGAAGGCCAGTGAGTAATGGCTGCAATTTTATCCGGATCTGCTTTGCTACCATCCGCATTCACCACTCCCCCCAGAAACTTCACAGAATTCTTGAAAAGAACGCATTTTTTTGGTTTCAAGATCAGGCCAAAATTCGCTATACGATCCAACACTGTCATGAGATTAACTCTGGCTTCCTCCAAGGTCCTTCCATAGGTAATAATGTCATCTAAGTACACTACACATTGTTTCCAGCGTAATCCTTGTAGCATATTTTCAACCATCCGTTCGAACGTTGCAGGGGCATTACATAGCCCAAAGGCCATGACATTAAATTTGAAGAGACCAATATGGGTTACAAAAGCTGACTTTTCCTTAGCATCATCATCGAGTTCTACCTGCCAGTAACCCGATTCCAGATCGAGTGTGGAATAATACATGTTCTTTCCTAAGGAATCCAAACTTTCGTCGATTCTTGGCAATGGAAATGCGTCCTTTTTAGTGATATCATTGACTTTTCTGTAGTCGACACAGAAACGGATAGAATTATCTTTCTTTTTCACTAAAACGATGGGAGATGACCAAGGCGAATCGCTTGGTGATATAACCCCTTTTGAAGCATTTTCTCCAATTCTTCCTCAACAATTTTTCTTCTACTAATAGGAAGTCTCCTATAGCTCTGCTTAATCGGTTTGGATGATCCGGTATTAATTCCATGTTTCACAAAATCAGTTCTCCCTAAGTCTCCTCCAGGCCTCTGAAAGATATGCATGTATTTCAGTAAATCTGCTCGAACCAGATCTTTTTCCTCATCATTTTTCAGATCACTTTTCTGGATTAATATTTCCATATAACTAGGAAGAGATGTACCATTGGCAGTCGAATCCATTGAATCACCAGTAGACAAAAGTCCAATATTCGATATGCAAGGTTCCACTCCAGGCAAAGTATCGGTCTCCATTGAGTGACTGGAAAAATCATTTCGCAAAGAGGATAAAATATCTGAATCTTCAATCTGGGAAACATTTTCAGCCAATCCTATGATTTCCCCTTCTTCCAATAGCTGTGAAGAAAGAGAACAATTCATTACCGGCAGCCAAACAGATTTTACATGTTTTTCCCTCTTGATCAATGTAGGAAAATTGACCAAATTTCTCTCCTCGTCAACATAAGAAGGAGGCTCTATGAGAATATCCCCTTCATAGGCATTATCCGACTGATGGGTCCAAATAGCTTCCACCAAAGTCACCGATTCCTTCTGAATTTTGGTATTTCGTACCACTTTCAATGCTCCGCCATTGGACATAAATTCACATAATGTTTTCTTTCCCCTAATAGAAATCTCACCAATTCTGCTCCTAAACGATGTCCATTGCCATCTGGAAATCCAAACCTAAGATTCCAGATTCTCTATGAATGTCTCCAACATAAAACTTCCAGACATGCGATATTTCTCCTAACTCAAAATGGAAATTCCCTATGCCTGAGAGGTTTATCCTGCTTCCATTTGCAGCAAGAACTCGATCACCAGTAGGATACAATTGTGGAGGCATATCCAAAGAATTATATATTTCTGTGCTCAATATGCTTATGGAGGCTCCAGTATCCACTAAAAGACGATGAGAATCTCCTCCGAAGGAAACAGGGGCGTACCACCTTGCTCCCTTCACGTTTGGTAAATGATAAATGTTATATATCAAATCTGATTCTGTCATCAATGATAACTCACGCGATGCTTCAGGGGTTGGCCCATCCCCTAATAAAGAGGAAACAGATGAAACATTAATATCACATACAATTGTCTCTATAGAGAAGCCATTTTGAGTATCGGTGGTTGAACCGTCGGCCTTATGCAATCCAACCACTATTCATTTCCCTTCGGTTCAGCAGCCACTTGCTTGCCTTGTCCAGGTAGACCCTTCTCCACATACTTAGATTTGGCAAGCAGAAATCTCTGACATGAAAACGTAGAGTGTCCAGTCACATCACGCCACTTGCACCAAGGAGTCTGAGATGACTTATCCCTCCGGTATGTCCCCTTTCTTGCCCCAAAATATTTCTTCCATTCTCCCAAAGCATTGACATAGTAATCATCTTCATCCGTAGAAGCATCATCATTATTCGCCACATCTGCTGTGCCAGAAACAGAACTCAGAATGTCGGAACTGGCATTGACACGTAAAGACATAAAGTCTTGATTCCACTTTTGTACCTGTTGGCAATGTCCAAAGCCTCAAAAAGAGATTTTGGTTGCTTAGTATGCACTTCAAGGGCAATTTTCTTATCAAGCAATCCCTTGATGAATTGTTGAACCAACAAGCAGGTGCGGAAGCTATATCGCTCACCAGGAAATGCCCAGATCATAAGAGAACGGATCTGTACAGCAAAAGCATTCATATCCTCACCAGGCAATTGTTTCCTGATATAAAAAGTGTTTTCCCTATCTTCAGGAGTTCCACCTCCATAAATGCGACAAAGAACATTGACCAGATCTTCATAGCTCCCATCCACTATATCAAAATTGTTCACCACACTGGCTGCTTCGCCCTTGCATTTTGAGAAAAGGACACGTTTCCTTGTATCCAATGACCAATTATTCGAACTGAACTAAATATTGGTACCAATCCTTCCCATCAAAAGCAGGAGGCATAGAGCATTTGGGCTTCTCAGACCAGGCAGGAGCAGAAGAAGAAATCGAGTCCCTGATCTTGATGGGATATACATCCCTCTCCTCCTCCTCATCTTCCAGATCAAATAATGGAAGAGAAGCTCTTTTCCGAGCAAAAGATACTTTTTTTTGTACCACGTCCAGCCGGTGTTCCAAAAAGCGAAGTAGTGTCCAATTGTTTCCAAAGATCTGAATCTCTGACGTCCTTACCATCAGGCATAATGAACTGATCCTGGAGCAATGACAATTCCTTTCGGCAATCGTCAGCCTTTTGCTTATATAGGGCGGCATCTTCAGTAGCATCAGTATAGTGAGTATTCACATCTACCAACTCAGCCTGAAGCTGTGCGATTTTATCGTCTCTCCTACGAATATCATCTTGAAAAAGATCGGCTGTTGTCAAATGCTGGTCTCCTTCACATACAGTAGCATCAAGCTTCACCTGAAGATCTCCAAAATTTCTCTACAATGTTGTTTGATTTGCAGCACATTCGTTGATGTAATCCTGAAGAGGCTGAGCCAAGGTATTTAGATGGACACCAGCCACAATTCCTTCCTCCCAGTTAGTTGCCATAGCAGCAGAGGACAAATCCTATGTTTCCTCCAGAAGAATCCAACTCTGTCAGTAAATATTCAAAGAGAGACAGATATGAACATATAATAAAAAAAATGAATAAAAAATACACAAGGAGGAAAAAGTGATCAATATCTCCCATGCAAGGGCAGATACGCTATCCTACAAGGGTTTGAAAGATAACCAAAGTCACTGATGTACAGTCTTATTAATAGGATAACCCGTCGGTATATCCTTAAGGCTTTAAATTTGTAATGTTAAAAGAATATCAAGTTCAAAAGTGAGCGATTATTCAAGAAAAATCCAAGAGATTACATAGAAAACACATATCCGAACAATTCCGGGGTATTCCAGATCCAAGGCGCTGCGGTGTGAGTTCCAATGTTCTCATGCTATCTCCGTGGTAAAATGAAAAATTGCCTATGTCCCCTTGATATAGGTTGAAACAATCCAGAATCCAGGAAGATATACAGAGTATATTCCTTTTACTGTCACGGCACCAGTGTTGTGATTATAGCCTATGTTCTTTCCAATGAGTTGTCGAGTTCTCTGTAGAGTCGCCTCCGGATCTCTTCCGGGCTTAAACACTACCGATATTCATATAAAGTGATCGTATAGGTTACTTCTGCGAGATTATATTATCATTATATTATGAATATAATAAGGATAGTGGAGGAAAGAACTAATCTCCGGAGTTAAAGGCAAAGGGAGGAAAATATGTTTTGTATAACTTTAAAAAAAATGTTTTAACATCGCTCCGAGTTAAAGAAGAACATCAAGAAAGTACATCTGCAATTCCAGTTTTATTCCTGCTATCCTTGCTGAGGCAGAGAGGTTTGTCTCCAACCTGATCATACAAAAGCTCTGCTGGAACCTTATTAAATCATGAACATATACATCAAGGTATTTGTACAAAAGTGAGAAATATACATATACATAATGTGAAATGACAAATATTGAATCCATGATAAATTAGAGCAATGTTTAGCATAATATATAGTGAAAGTATTTCGCGCAAATATTTAATCAATATTAAGCAATAATTAGATCTTTATAATAATTCTGGAAAATCAGCTGCTCTGCACATGAAGACGCCCAACGGCTGCCAGGAGAACTACACGTTTACCTCGGAGAATCCCGGAGAATTCCGGAGCATCCCGGAGCATCCCAGAGTATCCCGGAGTATCCTGGAGGATCCCGGATATCCTCAGCAAGTCCATAGAAATATTATATATGATGATTTCATTCTTAAATTGCCAAAGTGCCCAGCTGATGCTGGCCCATCATATCTATGGAATATTTCCATCCGCTTATCAAAAGGTAGCACAATATGATTGAAAACCTTGCCCGTAGAGAGCTGTATCCAGCGATAACTTAATAAACCCTCCCTCAAGCACAAGTCCGCTTTCCAACTCCAGATCTCTCTGTACTTTTTGCTTTCGCTCGCGGGACTTGTTGGCTCCTGTTTCTGTTCCATTAGCCCAATGATATGACTTATTGTGTCGTCCATCTGCTGTTGTTGGTGGATGGTTTGATTAGCAATGTTGGGTGTCTCACTTAGGACTGCTTCCACCCCTGCAAGGCATGCAAGTGCGGCCTCGTGCGCACCACTGTTGTCACAGTCGACCCATTTGCATAGACTGTGTGGTCGCCTTGAAAGACTATCAACGTACTACCCGGGCGATGTTGAATTATGCCCTTGTTGGTGACACCATATTGTTGCAAATCAAGAAGCCATCATGCCAGCATATTTTCAGGCTCCTTGAATGTCATCAGCCACATCAGAGACAAATGATGTGTGCGGACGATGAAATCAGCCCCATAAAGGTAATGCTTGAACTTTTGTACACTATGGCCAAAAGTTTGTGATATGTTGTGCAGTAGTTTTGCTGAGACTTCAAGAACGAGTTGCTAGCATATGCGATCACCCTCTCACAGCCATCCTGAACTTGTGACAGGACAGCCCCCATGGCTGTGCCATGTCTGTGCCATGTCTGTGTCAAGAATGAACGGACCGGACAGCCTAGGGTAAGCCAACACAGGTGTCGATAGCAGTTTGTATTCTCAAATGGCTCATCCAACTCCTTCATCCACAAAATCTATCATACAACTTTTTGTCCCACCGTGACAGTTTTCTGAAACGTGGCAGGGGCATTATAAAGACCAAACAGCATATAACTTTAAACTGGTAGAGACCATTAGATGTCATAAGAGCTGTTTTCTCCTTACTAGCTGGATCCATAGCTATCTGGCAATAGCCACTCTCCAGATCTAGGGTGCAGAACCACTCATGGCCCCCAAGCATTTCAAGACAGTCATCTATCCACGGGAGGGGGTAGGAGTCCTTGCATGTGCCATTATTAAATCTATGAAAATCCACACAATCCCTGGGGACTTGAACAGTTGGGAAGGCCCAAGGGCCATTTGCGACTTCTATCTTATCCTCCAGCAGCATCGTCTGAACCTGCGAAGTGCTTCTTGCTTTGCCAAGGGAACCCGTCGAAACGGCAACTTTATAGGCTTGGCGTCACCCGTATCAATTTCATGGAGCACCTTGTTTGTGTATCCCAAGCGTTCACTTTGCAACCTGAACACACGTTTCTTTCCGTACACCAACTTGCGCACCTTCTTGAAGGTTTCAGTGTCTGTGATAACCACGCCTGCCACAATTGACTCAAGTTTATTGATCCTGTTTGTATCTGATCCGCCTTGCGAGACCATCAGACGACCAGTTGTGCATAATTGATCATCTGTACATTCTGTCACCAAGCTCGCCTGAGGGACCTTGGCACCAGAAAACCCTTCCGCTACCCTGTATGTGCATGCCAGTGGCGTCCCACGTGGCATGACAATTGATTGCCCTGTAGAATTCATAACAGGATATCCATGACAAGGGGCTGACGACACATAGGTATCGCAACCTTGCACAAATCCATCTGCCAATATACAATACTCAATATCTGGCTCCATGATGTAGCCACCCTCATTCACAGGCAGATCAACATCATCTGACGCAACCTTAACCTCAAATGCGGCCAGCCGCATTTCCTCCCATAGAATCGCTGTCGAAACAGCGCCCCTGTGACTACATCTGGCGCCTGTTTCCCAAGAGCAACATCCTTGGCCAGCCATGCTACAATTATATCGCCATATAGAGTCTTGGCCCAGGACAGATTCCCCTTTGTCCAAGCTATTGACTACAAGGCAAGGGGTCAGGTACAAACACCCAGCGATCTCAATGTCAAAGACCGCATATCCCATCATTACCGGGCTACCACTTGTAAATTGCTTTACCTGGCACCTGCAAAGCGAGCCAGTTGGGCTTACGAGTGAGCAAATCTTTTTCAACACCAGTGAGGTAGCTGCACACATGTCATTTTAAAAATTCTCCTCACAGCACACCTATAGTAACCTGAATGTACCATATCGATCCACGATCACTACCACATCAATCCGGATAACTGTCTCTGGATTCTCAGCCAGGCCTGACAGTTTTGTAACACAAGGCTTTCCTCATATGGCTGAGCTAATTGCCAATAGCGCCATGCCACACACAGATTCATCTGGAACCAGCCCCACACCCCGATCGCGAGGTACAGCACTGCCCACTGCGCCTGTATTCCCTGTCCATGAGACCTCCGTCACATTCTCGTTTGACCTTGGCTGGGAATCCCGACTGCCTATCACATACAATCCTACAGGATTCACCACCAGACATTTACAGGCCAGAGCAGAGTTTAAGCCCTGCCCCTGAGTTCTGTAAACTCTCAGGTCCCATCATCGCTTCTATGCGAGACCTGTCCTAATTTTCTGACTCATCTTTCTGAGTAGGGGCTGCCTTCCCTCCTGATGTCTTCACAAACGTTTTGCGAAAAGACTTCAAGTGGGGGCAATTGGCCTGAATGTTACCCTTGTCACCACACAGCCAACAAGCCCAGTCCGGATTACCCTTCTTGTATGAATCCTTTTTAGATTCTTTCCGCGGACCATCATTCTTAGCACCATTGTAAGGTTTTGCCAAAGCCTTACCCTTTGTAGACGATTTGCAAAAATATGTTGTTGTGGTCTTTTTCGCATTCAAGGATGAATTCTTTGTGCCTCTAGCATCCTTCCGATATGCTTGGAAAGCCGCGAAGCCAGCTATAAGTGACTCATTGTCGGACTCACTGTCGGTCACTACGAGACAAGATTCCTTGTCTGAAATAGATTCAGTAGACAAACCTTGATTTGTTTCTGCTTCTACAACAGCTAATGCAACTTTTGCTCTGTGCTTCTTCTGGCCGTAGAGTTTATATCCATGTTTTGCCTGCTTTTGAAAAGCCGGAGTAGCTGATGGCCCAGTATTCCCCAGTATGTGCTGATAAGCTGCTGGGCTCCCTTTGTGAAAGAAATCTGTTCCAAGATCGACACATTCCTGCATCAACTTAGGTCACTGTGTCTGAAGCCACATCCCAAGGTATTGATCCTCAAGGCCAGCACAGAAAATGGAAATCCCCTCCTTTTTCGTATGTTCGAGGTATTGAACCTTCTATGCTCATTTCCACAAGCTTACAAGTGTCTATTTACGTGACCGCTATTCATCCAGTCTCTCCTCTTCTGTTTTCATGTCCAATACAGCCTTCAGGTGATTGACCACATCAGGCGATTGACCACATCAGGCTATTGACCACATCCCCACATAGATTGATTTACATGTTTGGAGGTAGCCATTATGAGTTCCCTCATAAGGGTATCTTCAGACCAGTTAAACAGTTCCGCATAATTTATGGCTGCAGCCATAAATTCCTCCCAGTCCTCTCCTTTCCTGAAAGGCCTTAGAGACTTAGGTTTAGGGCTCTCCCCTTTTCCACCTATGGATTTTAGACGAATGATCGCAGGATGATCCTCATCATACATGATGCTCGCGTCCATTTCTGGCATGAGTGACTGTCTACCCCTACTGGCACTAGCTCAACCCTATGTGGTCCTGGCGGCCTATCGCGAATCATCCTCTACCAACGGAATTGACACATTGCTCAGCAAGCAGTTCACATCACATCGTCAAGACGAAGACACAGAGAATCAACCCTTATACCTTTATACACGGACAGCATGCACAGAAGCCTGTGATCAGACCTTGTGTCACGGTTACCCCATAGCTCAGGACCAAATTGATTGATCAAGAAATCCCACAGTATATCTGGACACATTTTGTGCTCTCTCAAGGTTCCTTCGAGACACGAAATGATTAAACATCCATATCTCGCCAAGGTATTCCTTGAGCGTAGGTTTTCTTGACTTATAGGGGCAACTTGCCCATTGCATTCAAACTTGTGAGAGCTTGAGAAAGGAACAGCAAGGCTCGTTCTGCCGATTCGCGGTCGCGATCCTCCTGCAATTCATTCCTGTTCGCAAGGATTTTATCTCCTTCCATGGTAGGCGATCCAGATTTGCTGTTCCGTGTAATAATAATTGAACTTGACCCTGGCCCGCGTTTGCAGTGTCGGCCTCACCAGTGTCAACTGGGTATCCTGCCTTATCCGTCAGGGCATGATAGGCTTCTGGATCATAGTACAACCTGAAACCATGCATATTGGCTACTAGTTGAGTGACCAATTCCTTTGATGCATCAGAAACTGTATGCAACACTTTCGCTAACACTAACATGTGCGACAGCTTCCTCAAGTTTAGCGAAAGCCTGTGTCGCAAAATTTTCTATGACATCCCGGCGCTTAGCCAGCACCAAGGCAAGGGCTTCATTGGCTTTTGCCTATCCTCAGCAGCTGCAGGATCTGTGATCCTGTCAACCATCTTTTCCTTTGTATCGTCTACCATGACAGCGATCCCACCATCAGAGAGCCAACAAAGGTCATCCGTTCAGGTGAAAATCCACCTCAGCCCTGAGGCTCATGGCACCAATGTAATGAACCGCAGGTTTGTGGGCTCGAGTTGTGAGGTTTGGGAAAGGAATTAAAAACGAGGGTAAATTTGTTTGACCAGGTTTATTGACCCCAAAACACAGTTACAATCGTAAAGTGCAAGAGCTTAATTCAAACAACAGAAGTCCATTGGGTCCTGAGTCCATTGTGTTAAGCGACTGCAGAATCCCATGATGATGGAGGTGTAGACTTTTCCTACCGTGAAAGGGTGTCTACAGTGGCGACTTTGGGATGATCATGAGTCACGTTGTCTTCAGGTTAGCAACGCGACATTGGCAACTGTTGTGCATTAAACAGTGGGAGGTGGGAGGGGCCAATGAGTCGCCGAGGGGTTTTAAACCTTCTTAGAAACAAAGACAGGACAAACCTGAATAAATTGCTGAAGGAGGAGGAGAGAGAGGAAGAGGTTCCCCCAGCTCGACTTCAAAAACCATCACAAACAAAAGTTTATGAACTGATTCAACTCTGACGATGCTCCTTTTGGTGGCAATAAATCAACTCCCGTCCCGTAGTGAAGCAACGTTGTGCCTGTCCATGATGCCATGCTTTGGGTGACCCAGATACCTGGTGATGGGGCACTGATAGGTTTGTTTTCAGGCAGCACTGGGGGCCCTGGATGGGGGTGCTCAAAGTAAACCCATTTCTAACCCCTTTCCAACCCTAATTTGTTAATGAAAATCACACTAAGGGGTATGTATTACTTCAGGTTCCTGAAATTATAAAAAAGTTCTCAAAACAGCCCCAGATTTGGTATGTGGGAGGTCGATAGAAATGCCTATGAAGACCCACTTTAAATTTTCTAATATTGTAGAGGAAAATATGATTTTTTTTGTATTTCTGTTTTTTATCAAGGTTCTGAAAAGTCATTATTTTTTGCTGAAACATTTTGTTGGGACTATTTGTCACTCCAAGCAATGAAAAAAAAATGAAAACAATTCTTCTGACCCCCCCATCAGAGTGCATTAAAGTATCAATCAATGCCTTAGCCAGGGCTGCAACTGTGATTCAGTATACTACTACCTTTGGTGCTGCCATCTGTACTAAAGGTTTGAGGCTTGCTCAAACTCTACCTTTGTCATCACCTTTTTGTGCATGCTGGAAAATGAACTCTTTCCATGTACAAACTGTTTATTGCGGTGCCTACACTTACATCAGAATAACAATGTCAATTAAAATCATATAACAAATATCCCTGCAACAGAGATAAATACATGTATGTCAGTTCTTTGATTGGGAGAACTGTTGTTCTGAAAAAAAAAAATGGAAGAATTCCTGCTGGGAATTGAACCCGGGCCCCTGGCTTGGCAAGCAGAAGCTCTGTTCACTGAGCTATTGAGGCACAGGGATCAGTTGCCAGTATTGTAAGCCTCATAAACCAGTGACAATACTATTGCCTCCCAAAACACATGCTGACCAACATGGACAATATTAGATCCAGCTTTTTTTTCCAACACTTTGGTTCTTCTATTATATTCAAGAAGTTTTTGCACTATGTATTACACTTTAATGGAGTCAACTACCTTTAATAAGATAGGTGTTCTAGCTGTTAACAGGGGGATTGAGAATTATTCAATAGAGGCAAATAAGGGGCATGTGTTGTAGTTGTCTTCAGTGAACCTAGATGGCAGCACGGCTGTTTTTCCTTGCACCATCTAGCTTCTATTACAGACACTACATTGTTAGAGATTCATATAGGCCTACAAAATTCACTTTTCCTGGGTGTTTTATAATATATTTAACATGTGATTTACTTGTAATATATGTTGCTATTAAATGCCTAACCTGTGCCAAAATAATGGGTTGGCTATGACTCCTTACATAGTAATTACATGACTTTGAATGTTTTAACCCCCCTAAAATTGAAGTGAAAAATGTAAAGTTGACAATTTCTGTCTGGCAATGTAATAGCATAAATGTAAAGAACACCTGGACAACTTTTCATGAGAATTTGAGGAATTTTTTTTTCAAGACCAAAATCACACCTTGTTGAGGCCTGACTTCATTTTCCTGAAATTATATAAAGGTTCTCAAAACGGCCCCAGAATTGGTATGTGGGTGGTTGAAAGGAATGCCTATGGAGACCCACTTTCAATTTTCTAATATTGCAGAGGAAAAGGTGATTTTTTTTTGTTTTTCTGGTTTTTTATCAAGGTTATCAAAAGTCATTATTTTTTGCTGAAACGTCTTGTTGGGAGTATTTGTCACTGCAAGCAATGAAAAAAAATGAAAACAATTCTTCTGACCCCCCATCACAGTGCAATAAAGTATCAATCAATGCCTTAGCCAGGGCTGCAACTGTGATTCAGTATACTACTACCTTTGGTGCTGCCATCTGTACTAAAGGTTTGAGGCTTGCTCAAACTCTACCTTTGTCATCACCTTTTTGTGCATGCTGGAAAATGAACTCTTTCCATGTACAAACTGTTTATTGCGGTGCCTACACTTACATCAGAATAACAATGTCAATTAAAATCATATAACAAATATCCCTGCAACAGAGATAAATACATGTATGTCAGTTCTTTGATTGGGAGAACTGTTGTTCTGAAAAAAAAAAATGGAAGAATTCCTGCTGGGAATTGAACCCGGGCCCCTGGCTTGGCAAGCAGAAGCTCTGTTCACTGAGCTATTGAGGCACAGGGATCAGTTGCCAGTATTGTAAGCCTCATAAACCAGTGACAATACTATTGCCTCCCAAAACACATGCTGACCAACATGGACAATATTAGATCCAGCTTTTTTTTCCAACACTTTGGTTCTTCTATTATATTCAAGAAGTTTTTGCACTATGTATTACACTTTAATGGAGTCAACTACCTTTAATAAGATAGGTGTTCTAGCTGTTAACAGGGGGATTGAGAATTATTCAATAGAGGCAAATAAGGGGCATGTGTTGTAGTTGTCTTCAGTGAACCTAGATGGCAGCACGGCTGTTTTTCCTTGCACCATCTAGCTTCTATTACAGACACTACATTGTTAGAGATTCATATAGGCCTACAAAATTCACTTTTCCTGGGTGTTTTATAATATATTTAACATGTGATTTACTTGTAATATATGTTGCTATTAAATGCCTAACCTGTGCCAAAATAATGGGTTGGCTATGACTCCTTACATAGTAATTACATGACTTTGAATGTTTTAACCCCCCTAAAATTGAAGTGAAAAATGTAAAGTTGACAATTTCTGTCTGGCAATGTAATAGCATAAATGTAAAGAACACCTGGACAACTTTTCATGAGAATTTGAGGAATTTTTTTTTCAAGACCAAAATCACACCTTGTTAAGGCCTGACTTCATTTTCCTGAAATTATATAAAGGTTCTCAAAACGGCCCCAGAATTGGTATGTGGGTGGTTGAAAGGAATGCCTATGGAGACCCACTTTCAATTTTCTAATATTGCAGAGGAAAAGGTGATTTTTTTTTGTTTTTCTGGTTTTTTATCAAGGTTATCAAAAGTCATTATTTTTTGCTGAAACGTCTTGTTGGGAGTATTTGTCACTGCAAGCAATGAAAAAAAATGAAAACAATTCTTCTGACCCCCCATCACAGTGCAATAAAGTATCAATCAATGCCTTAGCCAGGGCTGCAACTGTGATTCAGTATACTACTACCTTTGGTGCTGCCATCTGTACTAAAGGTTTGAGGCTTGCTCAAACTCTACCTTTGTCATCACCTTTTTGTGCATGCTGGAAAATGAACTCTTTCCATGTACAAACTGTTTATTGCGGTGCCTACACTTACATCAGAATAACAATGTCAATTAAAATCATATAACAAATATCCCTGCAACAGAGATAAATACATGTATGTCAGTTCTTTGATTGGGAGAACTGTTGTTCTGAAAAAAAAAATGGAAGAATTCCTGCTGGGAATTGAACCCGGGCCCCTGGCTTGGCAAGCAGAAGCTCTGTTCACTGAGCTATTGAGGCACAGGGATCAGTTGCCAGTATTGTAAGCCTCATAAACCAGTGACAATACTATTGCCTCCCAAAACACATGCTGACCAACATGGACAATATTAGATCCAGCTTTTTTTTCCAACACTTTGGTTCTTCTATTATATTCAAGAAGTTTTTGCACTATGTATTACACTTTAATGGAGTCAACTACCTTTAATAAGATAGGTGTTCTAGCTGTTAACAGGGGGATTGAGAATTATTCAATAGAGGCAAATAAGGGGCATGTGTTGTAGTTGTCTTCAGTGAACCTAGATGGCAGCACGGCTGTTTTTCCTTGCACCATCTAGCTTCTATTACAGACACTACATTGTTAGAGATTCATATAGGCCTACAAAATTCACTTTTCCTGGGTGTTTTATAATATATTTAACATGTGATTTACTTGTAATATATGTTGCTATTAAATGCCTAACCTGTGCCAAAATAATGGGTTGGCTATGACTCCTTACATAGTAATTACATGACTTTGAATGTTTTAACCCCCCTAAAATTGAAGTGAAAAATGTAAAGTTGACAATTTCTGTCTGGCAATGTAATAGCATAAATGTAAAGAACACCTGGACAACTTTTCATGAGAATTTGAGGAATTTTTTTTTCAAGACCAAAATCACACCTTGTTAAGGCCTGACTTCATTTTCCTGAAATTATATAAAGGTTCTCAAAACGGCCCCAGAATTGGTATGTGGGTGGTTGAAAGGAATGCCTATGGAGACCCACTTTCAATTTTCTAATATTGCAGAGGAAAAGGTGATTTTTTTTTGTTTTTCTGGTTTTTTATCAAGGTTATCAAAAGTCATTATTTTTTGCTGAAACGTCTTGTTGGGAGTATTTGTCACTGCAAGCAATGAAAAAAAATGAAAACAATTCTTCTGACCCCCCATCACAGTGCAATAAAGTATCAATCAATGCCTTAGCCAGGGCTGCAACTGTGATTCAGTATACTACTACCTTTGGTGCTGCCATCTGTACTAAAGGTTTGAGGCTTGCTCAAACTCTACCTTTGTCATCACCTTTTTGTGCATGCTGGAAAATGAACTCTTTCCATGTACAAACTGTTTATTGCGGTGCCTACACTTACATCAGAATAACAATGTCAATTAAAATCATATAACAAATATCCCTGCAACAGAGATAAATACATGTATGTCAGTTCTTTGATTGGGAGAACTGTTGTTCTGAAAAAAAAAAATGGAAGAATTCCTGCTGGGAATTGAACCCGGGCCCCTGGCTTGGCAAGCAGAAGCTCTGTTCACTGAGCTATTGAGGCACAGGGATCAGTTGCCAGTATTGTAAGCCTCATAAACCAGTGACAATACTATTGCCTCCCAAAACACATGCTGACCAACATGGACAATATTAGATCCAGCTTTTTTTTCCAACACTTTGGTTCTTCTATTATATTCAAGAAGTTTTTGCACTATGTATTACACTTTAATGGAGTCAACTACCTTTAATAAGATAGGTGTTCTAGCTGTTAACAGGGGGATTGAGAATTATTCAATAGAGGCTATCAAGGGGCATGTGTTGTAGTTGTCTTCAGTGAACCTAGATGGCAGCACGGCTGTTTTTCCTTGCACCATCTAGCTTCTATTACAGACACTACATTGTTAGAGATTCATATAGGCCTACAAAATTCACTTTTCCTGGGTGTTTTATAATATATTTAACATGTGATTTACTTGTAGTATATGTTGCTATTAAATGCCTAACCTGTGCCAAAATAATGGGTTGGCTATGACTCCTTACATAGTAATTACATGACTTTGAATGTTTTAACCCCCCTAAAATTGAAGTGAAAAATGTAAAGTTGACAATTTCTGTCTGGCAATGTAATAGCATAAATGTAAAGAACACCTGGACAACTTTTCATGAGAATTTGAGGAATTTTTTTTTCAAGACCAAAATCACACCTTGTTAAGGCCTGACTTCATTTTCCTGAAATTATATAAAGGTTCTCAAAACGGCCCCAGAATTGGTATGTGGGTGGTTGAAAGGAATGCCTATGGAGACCCACTTTCAATTTTCTAATATTGCAGAGGAAAAGGTGATTTTTTTTTGTTTTTCTGGTTTTTTATCAAGGTTATCAAAAGTCATTATTTTTTGCTGAAACGTCTTGTTGGGAGTATTTGTCACTGCAAGCAATGAAAAAAAATGAAAACAATTCTTCTGACCCCCCATCACAGTGCAATAAAGTATCAATCAATGCCTTAGCCAGGGCTGCAACTGTGATTCAGTATACTACTACCTTTGGTGCTGCCATCTGTACTAAAGGTTTGAGGCTTGCTCAAACTCTACCTTTGTCATCACCTTTTTGTGCATGCTGGAAAATGAACTCTTTCCATGTACAAACTGTTTATTGCGGTGCCTACACTTACATCAGAATAACAATGTCAATTAAAATCATATAACAAATATCCCTGCAACAGAGATAAATACATGTATGTCAGTTCTTTGATTGGGAGAACTGTTGTTCTGAAAAAAAAAAATGGAAGAATTCCTGCTGGGAATTGAACCCGGGCCCCTGGCTTGGCAAGCAGAAGCTCTGTTCACTGAGCTATTGAGGCACAGGGATCAGTTGCCAGTATTGTAAGCCTCATAAACCAGTGACAATACTATTGCCTCCCAAAACACATGCTGACCAACATGGACAATATTAGATCCAGCTTTTTTTTCCAACACTTTGGTTCTTCTATTATATTCAAGAAGTTTTTGCACTATGTATTACACTTTAATGGAGTCAACTACCTTTAATAAGATAGGTGTTCTAGCTGTTAACAGGGGGATTGAGAATTATTCAATAGAGGCAAATAAGGGGCATGTGTTGTAGTTGTCTTCAGTGAACCTAGATGGCAGCACGGCTGTTTTTCCTTGCACCATCTAGCTTCTATTACAGACACTACATTGTTAGAGATTCATATAGGCCTACAAAATTCACTTTTCCTGGGTGTTTTATAATATATTTAACATGTGATTTACTTGTAATATATGTTGCTATTAAATGCCTAACCTGTGCCAAAATAATGGGTTGGCTATGACTCCTTACATAGTAATTACATGACTTTGAATGTTTTAACCCCCCTAAAATTGAAGTGAAAAATGTAAAGTTGACAATTTCTGTCTGGCAATGTAATAGCATAAATGTAAAGAACACCTGGACAACTTTTCATGAGAATTTGAGGAATTTTTTTTTCAAGACCAAAATCACACCTTGTTAAGGCCTGACTTCATTTTCCTGAAATTATATAAAGGTTCTCAAAACGGCCCCAGAATTGGTATGTGGGTGGTTGAAAGGAATGCCTATGGAGACCCACTTTCAATTTTCTAATATTGCAGAGGAAAAGGTGATTTTTTTTTGTTTTTCTGGTTTTTTATCAAGGTTATCAAAAGTCATTATTTTTTGCTGAAACGTCTTGTTGGGAGTATTTGTCACTGCAAGCAATGAAAAAAAATGAAAACAATTCTTCTGACCCCCCATCACAGTGCAATAAAGTATCAATCAATGCCTTAGCCAGGGCTGCAACTGTGATTCAGTATACTACTACCTTTGGTGCTGCCATCTGTACTAAAGGTTTGAGGCTTGCTCAAACTCTACCTTTGTCATCACCTTTTTGTGCATGCTGGAAAATGAACTCTTTCCATGTACAAACTGTTTATTGCGGTGCCTACACTTACATCAGAATAACAATGTCAATTAAAATCATATAACAAATATCCCTGCAACAGAGATAAATACATGTATGTCAGTTCTTTGATTGGGAGAACTGTTGTTCTGAAAAAAAAAAATGGAAGAATTCCTGCTGGGAATTGAACCCGGGCCCCTGGCTTGGCAAGCAGAAGCTCTGTTCACTGAGCTATTGAGGCACAGGGATCAGTTGCCAGTATTGTAAGCCTCATAAACCAGTGACAATACTATTGCCTCCCAAAACACATGCTGACCAACATGGACAATATTAGATCCAGCTTTTTTTTCCAACACTTTGGTTCTTCTATTATATTCAAGAAGTTTTTGCACTATGTATTACACTTTAATGGAGTCAACTACCTTTAATAAGATAGGTGTTCTAGCTGTTAACAGGGGGATTGAGAATTATTCAATAGAGGCAAATAAGGGGCATGTGTTGTAGTTGTCTTCAGTGAACCTAGATGGCAGCACGGCTGTTTTTCCTTGCACCATCTAGCTTCTATTACAGACACTACATTGTTAGAGATTCATATAGGCCTACAAAATTCACTTTTCCTGGGTGTTTTATAATATATTTAACATGTGATTTACTTGTAATATATGTTGCTATTAAATGCCTAACCTGTGCCAAAATAATGGGTTGGCTATGACTCCTTACATAGTAATTACATGACTTTGAATGTTTTAACCCCCCTAAAATTGAAGTGAAAAATGTAAAGTTGACAATTTCTGTCTGGCAATGTAATAGCATAAATGTAAAGAACACCTGGACAACTTTTCATGAGAATTTGAGGAATTTTTTTTTCAAGACCAAAATCACACCTTGTTAAGGCCTGACTTCATTTTCCTGAAATTATATAAAGGTTCTCAAAACGGCCCCAGAATTGGTATGTGGGTGGTTGAAAGGAATGCCTATGGAGACCCACTTTCAATTTTCTAATATTGCAGAGGAAAAGGTGATTTTTTTTTGTTTTTCTGGTTTTTTATCAAGGTTATCAAAAGTCATTATTTTTTGCTGAAACGTCTTGTTGGGAGTATTTGTCACTGCAAGCAATGAAAAAAAATGAAAACAATTCTTCTGACCCCCCATCACAGTGCAATAAAGTATCAATCAATGCCTTAGCCAGGGCTGCAACTGTGATTCAGTATACTACTACCTTTGGTGCTGCCATCTGTACTAAAGGTTTGAGGCTTGCTCAAACTCTACCTTTGTCATCACCTTTTTGTGCATGCTGGAAAATGAACTCTTTCCATGTACAAACTGTTTATTGCGATGCCTACACTTACATCAGAATAACAATGTCAATTAAAATCATATAACAAATATCCCTGCAACAGAGATAAATACATGTATGTCAGTTCTTTGATTGGGAGAACTGTTGTTCTGAAAAAAAAAAATGGAAGAATTCCTGCTGGGAATTGAACCCGGGCCCCTGGCTTGGCAAGCAGAAGCTCTGTTCACTGAGCTATTGAGGCACAGGGATCAGTTGCCAGTATTGTAAGCCTCATAAACCAGTGACAATACTATTGCCTCCCAAAACACATGCTGACCAACATGGACAATATTAGATCCAGCTTTTTTTTCTAACACTTTGGTTCTTCTATTATATTCAAGAAGTTTTTGCACTATATATTAATCACTTTAATGGAGTCAACTACCTTAATAAGATAATAATATGGGTGTTCTAGGTGTGAACAGGGGGATTGCGAATTACTGATTTATAGAGGCAATCAGAGCTCACCGACTTGATTTGAAGATATGAAGCATATCACTGAAATTGTTATCATTAAATAAATGTTACATTCTAGAACATAAAATTGCCTTACCCCATAAAATATCATCGTCATCGTTGGATTTGAATTTGAAAAACTTTTCATTCATTCGTTGAATGCTGTGAAAGGAGGTCTCTCTGCCTAATGGGAGGTTTTTAGCCCCTTCTCACGCAGTTACAATAACAATATGTAGAGGTCTGACGATTGGCACTTAAAATTCAATCAATAAGTCCAATTTACAATGAAAATAACAAACATCTGTTTAAGATGTGGAATGGAATTCCATAAAACGTCACACTATGCTAATGAAGTCAACTGAGATCATCAGCATATGTTGCGCCCTCATTTCCAATATATGACGTATGCCAACAAGGGGGAAATCCCTGTGAAATCTCTGGTTGAGAGACAATCAAATGGCCGTCCATTCGGTGCGCACCGATTGAATAATGGAGCACTTCTTTTGTTATTTACATGCTTTTAATGGATTCGGAATTCTTAGATACTCAGGAACATCATCATATACTTGGTGTATGTGGCAAAAGGAAAAATTGCGCAGATTTGCGCATGGATAGCTGAGAGTGCATTTTTAAGACCTCAAAATGATCTAGTGGAGTTAACGTGCAAAATGGTCTTGACCATTTTTGATGGCCTTCATATATGAATAGCAAGGCTCAACACAGAAGAATTACAGCCCTTTCATTCGGCATTTACTTGTGTATAAATTGCTTGGCCATGCATGGGGGCCCTGGTACGCCAGGCACCCCCCGATTTGTTTAACCTTAAGAGTTTCTTGTCTTAGGTTTTCTGGTATTGTGTCTAGGTCATTCACCCCATAGTTCTTTCCATGCACTAGTACCTTGTCGCCTGTTTCACATGACATGCCTTCTTTGCTATTTGTCTGAGTATGCTCCTATTACGTCTCACTTCAGTGTTTACATCGTCCTCAAACCCCCAGAAGCGATGAGCCGGGTATTGCTCAAGAGGGTAAGTACTCTTCTCGAATATCTTGCCTTTGCTTTTCATAAATACCTTTTTGTAGTGTATGAACTTGAATGTACATATGATATTATCAGGCCAATTGTTGAACTTGGTATCTGGATTACTTTTCACTCTATAGCAATCATAAATGTGGTTTGTGGGAAATCCAGGCATGACAAGATTTATAATGTCCGTACAAGTCTGTTCAACTAACTCATTTCTTGGTTCTCGTATTCCACTGAACACAACCGACTTTCCCCTCAGTTTGGTATCCACTTCGTTATTGATCTGTTTCTGTCTCAGTAATTCCTGTTATAGGTGATTAACAGTCGTTTCAAGTGACATCAGGCATTTTTTCATGGCCTCGTTATCCTCCTCTAGCTCAATCCTACTACGAACCTCGTCTGTGTGATGACCAATAAGATTTTGTACATTGGTGTTTGTGTTATCGACACACAAAACTAAATCATTATGGCTATCAATCAGACTTATCAGAGTTTCTTCAGCTGTCAGTTCTTTTGGTGCCACCATGTTTAAATCTGGTGTCTGCATCTCACCAGTTTTGTTGTCTAAATTCTTAATTCTAGATATAATCTAGTATACTAGATCGCCCTTATTATGATCATAGACTGTCTTTTTCAAATTTGGGGATAATCCTGTGAAATCATTAGACTTGCGTTTTGTTCTGGTGGAGATCTATTGTAGCTGTCGATGTAATTGTACATGGTCCAATTACTCAAGGGTCGGCCAACGGCGGGAATTTCAAATGTCAACAAGCTCCAATATAACTTATTCTGGTCGGTTATTTTCTTGTAAAAAACTTACTTCTCATACAATCCTCCAATTTAACATGCATACATGATCCTTAGTCTTACGGTAGGGTAATCCGCAGATCCAGGTCGTAAAATAGTAGTAGATTGGTGTTCTTTACATCGAATATGAGCAGCACTCTTACCAGGCATGTCTGTCGTCGGCCATTTTGCATGCCACCTGATGATATCTAAATCTCAAGCTGAGAATAACTTGTTGAAATGTAATGCTTGTGGTAATAAAACGAAATAATCAAATCAAAATCATATTAGTTAGTATTAATGTTTATGTAAAAAAAACAAAAAAAACATATCTGGACTCGTGCTAGAATTGTTTTCTTTTTAGCCACTGTGGCGAAATTCCACAGAAATATTATCGCCACACTGACCTTCTTGTCGCCACAAAGAAACCATCAGTATAAATGACTCTTATGAATCAATACACAGTATCTTAATGACGTCGTCAGTTGATAATTAACATACAAAACCAACTTAAGAATGTTGGTCGGTTTGAAGCATGCTATACATGATAGAAGAGGCCTTCATGATATACTTTTTACCCAGTACTAAAAGGCTCGGTCAATATTGAATTTGTCCACAAGCTTTGACACCAGAACAAATTTTCAATTTCGCAACTTAAACTCATTAGAGTCTGTCTTTCATTAACACCCAATTAACACGCCCAGGAGGACGAACGATGTCCAAAGGCAATAATGTTTCTGCATACAGATCACAGGACCTCCAGGGTGATATTGCATCGGCATACAACTCAATCAACGCACCAGTGCACACACTAATGCACTCGCATGCAAGTCCAACCCAGTTATCGCCAATTATTACCAATTATCCAATTAGTATGATGCACTGGGTGTGCATTATTATCCTACTAGAATCGTATAATGCCTAGTTGTAATTAGTGGTGGTAATTAGTACCAAATTTTCCATGAATTTGTTCAGAATAATAAATGGCAATAATGCATAAAAACCACCTAAAAGTCTGTTAAATAAATACAAATCATGTATTATTGCATCATAGATCATTAACAAAATTTACTGTTGCAACAGATCAAATTTCACCTGGTTCTCTCCTAGCCAGTACAGTCCATTGGGCATTGACCAATAGGAAACCCCTAAATGAATCTGCCTAATTTCATGTGTGGTGCATCTGCGACGCTATACGATGGTCGGATTTCACTCTGTTCCAGGGTGTACAACCCCTGATCAGGATATAATATCCACAATATGTGCTTGACGACTGTCAACCATCACAGGCAGGTACATTGCTAGTTTATCATAATTAACAGAGACAATACATCAATATATTTTTTTTGCTAGAAATGTTTTATTTTGTTGTTGTAACGTTTTTTTATTTATCTTTTTGGTACAGCTCAATGTTTCCATCGTTTTTCATTTGTATCCATATCATATCTTACAATTTTATACAATTCATCACAAAACAGTTTCTTATCTATCTATATAGTGCTTTCCACAGTAGAAGATGAAACAGGAAATCTGACATAACAATTAACAGTATTGGTATATAACTATTAACAATGCATGTTTAATGCATGTGTAGTGTATTTCTTCGCAATCCGGATCATTTCATGAATAAAAGACACAACACTAGCAGTTACCAATCTGTTCATCAAGTAACAAGTAACCCAAGAGTCTCAGATAGGCATTACTCTAATCCAAGACTCACTTACAAATGGTGTAGATGTGTAATGAAGAGTAAGTCTAACGTAGAATACAGTATTGGTAAAGTTGTAAGAACATGGAATTCAAGACATGATTGAAGATATTTGAATGAACAAAAAAATGTGGGTAGAGAAACCGTTATCGCAACCTTTTTCTTGTCCATAATTATCTAATCTAATGTAGCGCATATGGGATGCAACAGAGGGGTGAGATGTAGTCTCCATGAAGAATAAGAATATTCTTCATGAATAAAATTCATCCTTAAGCCATCATGATTCAATGATGTAAAAATAACACAATTAAACTAATCATGTTATTTTCAGAGAGACATTCAGTAAATGTCTCTCATTTCACTGGAATCAACAATACACACACATAATTATGTGTAGTGAAACCAGTTTTAGGATCTAACTAGATGTGATGGTTGTGAAATATAATGCTATGAGGAAGTATTCTTTTCTACAAGGTTAGCTTTTTTCTGCCAATGATTCATATCATTGGCCTCCAAGCAGATGCAGGGGAAGAATACCAAGCAACCTCTGGACAAGAGGGAGTTCTTGTCTGAGGAGAAATTTGAAAGAGAAATGCTGTGCTACAAGTACCCTGGCTGGTAGCTGCTGCAGATGATGGTGATCTTGGAATAGACAGCAGCAGGCAAGGATGGTTGTGACTTTGCTTCTCTTCTGGTGACATCCAGTAACAGGTGCCAACAAAGGCCACCCCCTGAAGGAACACATTGGTACTAGTTTCCTCCAGATTGCATATGTGCCCCACGATAATGTGTTTACTCGCACGCACAACACATCCATATTACTGGTGTAAGTATATACGTTGATAGATACTATCATTTTGATGTCATTAGCTCTTGTTTTAGTTACATTATAATAGTATAGTCATGCACCTAGATAGTTAAACCCACCCTAGACACAGTGCCAAGCAGAATAACATGGTATTCATTCCGTGAATTTTGGTCTTGACAAATAATCATGTCTTGCTGTATAAAAATGTTGAATAAAAAAATAAAATACTGGTTTCATGACTAAAACTTTGCACTTCACTTGAGGAAGAAATCCACTCTTCTTCGATTTTGTTTTCTTTATTACAGATATACTTTTTCATATTGTTTTCTACCATTTTCAAAAATATTAAGTGAGCACTCTGCGCTTATGTATGGAAGCATTACATTGTACCAGTATCGAATATGCAAGAATTATATGGAAGTTAGGTATATATACAGGGGATGTGAGCATGCGGAGCAGAGAGAAGAATTAGACGTTTCCACAGGTCCACTTTGGGATTTGAAGCCAGTACCCCTCCAGAGTTTCACCTGCCTGAATTTCACTTAAATTGATTACACATAATGAAGCATCTTGCATGCGACCTATGAAAAGCCACTGTATGTAGTCTTCTAACTGACATGTTAGACAAACAATTCAATAAAATATGTTGTCTTTTTCAACCTCACAAAATGTGCAGATTGAATTTTCCTGCGTAAAATCACTCAGACCTCACATTTTCAGTTGTCTCAGTGTCGCTCCATAACTTCCATAACAGCAGAAGAAAACCAAATAACGCCACTCGACCGAAGGAAGGGAGATGCCCATGGTAACTACGAACAACTAGGGATATGTATAGCCATGGCAGCAAATACTAGCATTGGTCGGAATATCGTCTGCTCTATAGTGATGTAAGGACGGCAGGGTAGGGATGGCCTATGAGGTAGGTTCTAGCAGGGTCACTACTCACTGGGTACCTGAAACATCAAACATGCAGGTAATGTGGGGTCATTTCATGTAGTTACTTCTCACAACCCCTCACAAGTATGGCTTCCGTTTCATTTCATAAGTGATAAGTTTATAGTACTTAACTCTGCAGGTTAAAAGGTTCAATTTACAAGATGGCTACCGGGGATTAGTTCTTGCTTGTAGGAAAAGAACTTGAGTCTGTCTCCCCTACATAATCATGAATGCCTTTCAAGGTTACTGCAAATTATTTTCTCCTTGCACATATGAAAGAATTCCAATCAATAGTAATGGTGCCAGGTAGCTCAGACAGTCAGACATGTCGAAAGGGAGGTTGGAGCTTATATTCACATTTCATGGGAGCCAGTCTTTTCTACCACAATCATAAGTAATGGTAAGTAAATACAAAATTCTAACCAGTAATGCTCAGCTTCGGCCGAGAACGATCGTATATATGTTGTCTGAGCTGAGGACATACCCATTGCAGTTCAGGATGTCTAAAGGTAACTTGCCTGATCTAAAGTTTTTAACGATAGTATTTCCATCAGGCAAAAATGGGCCCAAGAAAATCAAAATCCCCCCTCTTTTCAGCCTTGACTCCTGAAATTCATTGGCTGGTAACACCAGAGTTAAAAATGGGGATTGATAAATTGGTGGAGGTTTTAGGAGCTAAGGAGGTGTAGGGACATAGGCCTGCATTCCTCTCTTTGAGAGCTAGAGAAGGAGCAAACATGTATGAATAGCTGTAATGAGGGGAAAAGGGATCGGAATTTTGAGGACAACCATATAATGTATCCATCCTAAACATTTCGGGGAAAGCGGGCTGAGGTAGAAAGTGTGCCCGAAGGGTATATTTTAATCGCAAGATAAGGACCTGATGTCACTAGATCCGGGGTGAGGGGAAAAAAGAAGCAAAAGCTTCCCCTCCCCTAATTCTGGATCAATTACAGTCAAATTAAACCGGTGCTTTTAACTCGGTCTACGCAGAGTCTCAACGTCAGGCTTATCACTGAAGTGTTGACAATGTTTTTAAAATAGAATGAAAAATTGTAAATATTTGAACATATCGAAGCTGATCGCATGTTCTTAATAAACTTTTACCCAAAGTGTATTATTTGGTTCCGTTACTCAAATGTGTATTTTGGTGTGCCGAGACAAGTATGAGACAGTTCACAACAAATGACCCTAGTCATTTTGAGAAATCTTAATAGATTTGGCATAATAATTCTAACTTATAAAAATATAACTTAGTTATGAAAATAAAAAATCACACACACATATATAGTACAGTCAAACCTGATTTCTATTATATGATAATAGAATATATATACTATATACTATTCTATATTATTATATTGTAATAATAGAATAGTAAACTGTAATAAATCTGTAAAACATACATTTTATAACAATAGAGATTGCTTACTGTATATGCACATATTGACCAGTAAAACCTAGTCTACAAACATTAATAGCTAGCCTAACCGTTAAAATGACCTTGTTTAAAGGTTAGGTGAGGGTTAGAAAAGTTCAGCATTTTGAGAGTCATTTGTCGTCTGCCAGAAAGTGATATCAGAGTTGAACCTTGAAGTGGTGGTGGATGGAGGTGGTGGCCTGCCAGTGGTGGTATCGGCTTCACCGCTGGACTCACTGTCAAAGTCCATACGCCTAGTCTTGGTCTCATAGTCCACCTGCTTTGGGTGTCTCCCAACCCCACGTGTGGGCACTGAGTAGATGGGCCTAGGCTGCGGCATGCCTCTGTGGGGGAAACGTGGGTGGAAATTGTGAGATATAATAGATAGATCAATGGATTCAGGGGAGATTTATCAATTGATGGAATGGAAAGGGTGAATGTATAGACGGAAGGACAGAGGGAAGGGTTGATCAGAAAGATGGATTCAGACTTTATAGAAAGAGAGCTATTGAGCCTGCACTGGCCTCGGTGGGTAGCATGGCTCCTTTGATCGTGCTCACAAAGTAGGCCAAGACAGACAAAAACTGTTTATGACAAATAATGTTTTAAAATGTGAAAGATAAGTATATATTTTGTGTACTTTTACTATTCTCTCTCTGTATAATTTGAAGAAAAAATAAAAAAAATATCTTTTAAGTCTGTCCAAACGACCTTGAATTTGTGTATGAGACCTTCTGTAATATATGTGAGGTATACGATTGTAAAAGACTTTTTAATTAACCTCGTAAAGTGATTAAAATATGTGATAGGACCTATAGTGGTCAAACATGAAAATGCTTTTTGAACTGTGTAACATGAGAGTATGCCTAAAAATGTTTCACAATAAAATTTATTTTAAAAGAAAGTACGCATATCTTTTAAATTCAACAAAACAGTGAAAAATCTATGGAAGGTAGTCCTAAATGCCCTGAAGGGCGACATCTGGTCAACAAAACAAATCAAATGGTTGAATCGTATCACCTGTATCACTGTACATACGCCTGCCTCCGTAATTCAAATTACATGGGTACCAGGGGAGTTCAGCTCCTCTGTGTTTTCTCCCAATTATAGTTAAATGAATGGTTTAATATAAAATCTGAATCGGCAGATCTCTTGCAATTGAATCGGCAGATATCTTGCGAATTACGGAGACAGGCGTAGGTACAGTGTGTATGCAAAGTTTTGTTACTCACCCCACAGCTTCATTAGCATCACTGCCACTTGGTGACTCAGTAGTAGCATCACTCGTAGACTCCTCTAGTAACAGTCCTAGGCGTGACCCAAAGGATGACCTTGACCTAGATAGTGACCTTGACCTGAATAGCTGCTGTGCCCCCGTTGATTTTGAGGGATGAATATCAGCATAGATGTGGTTGATAGCGCCACTGTGTGGCAGGTCCAACTCTGAGTAGATGTCACCCTCGGATGTGAAGGAGGCACGGCATGTGGGCAGGTAGGCTGCAAGTGTTAATTCATATCAAATTATTGCATTTCTGATTGAGGTCAACAGATCAACCATGTACTTGCAGACAGACAAAGCAAGTGCGCTAAAAGATGCTCTCTGCATCAGTGCATAAGAGAGGACCATGCACACACTACCAATCAGGCCTTACATTTTGTAAATATTATTTAGATCTATATATTCAAAATGGGGAAAAATTGTTCCTATGGGACTTGCGAAATTGATAGCAGGTTAGCAACCACACATGGGAAATCTGTCTTTTATCAAATTTCCTAATTCCCATTCCGAGCCTGAATGGGATGTGGAGGGAAAAAGTACCATCAACTCATAGAATATCCTCATTTCATCAGTAAATAATAAAAATATATATCGTTGTGAACTAAATTTCTCATATAATCCCAAGACATAATTATAATGTTTTAACTGGTGACCGAATCATAATATCATTTTATAATACCTAAAAAATAATTTAGAAAATGCCTGTGTTGGGAATCTGTGAATAATTTTCTCAGTGTTAAATCTCCATAGAGAAAATTTTCGATCGAAATGCAAAATCACCAAAATTAAAATCACCAAAATCTCTTAAAAAACTAAACTAAAATGAAATTCATGCAATAATCCATTTAATTATGACCTTGGTAGATCGTATGGAAGCCATTTTGAAAGATATATGACCCCCCCCCCCCCCCCCCCCCACCTTTGCTTGTACAGACCTAAAAGATGTTCGCCGAAACTCCAGCTAAATCCTAAATCTCCTATGTCCGATTCCGATAATAAAATGAAATTACAAACCGATTTTATAACTCAAATTCCGACGAACATAATGATATTTAACTGCTGAGAATTTAACAGCAGATGGCCAGACCTGTTTTACATCGCACCAACTAGATTTTTAAAAAAGTATTTAAGTTGTAATAAATATTTTTCAAAGAAACCAAAAGATATGTGCAACGTCAAAATTAAAAATCGAATGAGGGTTCCTGCTAGACCCACGTCCTGGACCCATTTGGTGGTCAGAACAGGTTCAGGCCTTTTTATACTGGGGTGACTCCCTGGAGGGCTATTTGGAACTAACGCCCAGATTTGAAAATTAAAATAAGCTTAAAAATCGTTCTTGAAGGTATATATAGGCTTCTTTTTTTAAAAGGATATTTGGCCAGATTTGAAACCAAAAATTTTCAGAACCTGTACAGCGTGCACACATAGTACAGCGTGCACACATACTGTAGTGTTCTAACCAGGATTTTTTCTCAGAGTGGCGCAAAATTATCGTCTCCAGGTGGGTCAAGAAGTGATAGTATGTTGTGGTCTTGAGAAGGTCGGGTTTTAATTGTATACTTCAGGTCCATTTCTAAACAAATTATGGATGTTTGAATAACAGGAGAATCTGATTATATTGCTTTTTAATGCACGGTGTGCACATACACCAAGGTCAGACCATATACACTGCCTAGGGAGAATGTGAATTAGATGAGTTGATGCGACTTACTTTTACCATGAGAGGAAGACATTGGGGAGTGTCCATACGTCAGCTCCTGTACAACACATCACTCTAAATGGTTAGATATTCTTCACACATGTCTTATTTGTTATACTATATTGATTGGATTTCCTCGAGTAATTCTTCTAGGAATTACTTAGTTCAATAAAAGAATGGAATTTTACATTTTTCTAAAGACAAAGCACATTAGTTAATGATTTGTTAAGATAATTGTGTTACATCATGTTATGTAATAATGATGTAATCGTGTGTAACAACATTACGATTATTAATCAACATTAATTATTATTATCATCATAATTATATGTAAGGCAAATCTATACGAAACGAATGACTGCTTTCTCATCAGTTTGTAAAAAAAATGGCACTCTATATGGTTTGTAATCAATCTCGACACAATGCCTTATGTCATCAGTCTTGATCAATATTTTGACTAAAGTACCGCAGATGAGTACCTAGGATACAATGAACATGTGTTCAATAATTTGTTTTGATTAAAACACAGCCATCAAACTATACCCTCAACTCACCGCTAGTTCAAAATCTGCTGCATGGAGGCGGTTGCTGCGCAATATGGAGGGTGATGTGTGTGTCCCATGTGCATGTCTCTCTGTTACCATGACCACATCTGGTGCCAGGCCAATCTTCCTGTGCAGAGTGCATAAGATGCAGTATTATATCCCTGTATTGTTTTTTTTATTCATTTTATAAGTTTATTTGAACTCATTGTCGATATATCAATATTTTCACGAGATACTTAAATTACCAATTTAACTAATATTTAATCACATAATTTCCATACTTGAATATCCATACTACGCTTTATTCAATATTTTGGCATGTTTAGCCTTCTTATAAGCCAATATATATCTAAACATTTAATTGAACCACACAACTACAATAAAAACAACATGGCTATTTATCTTTCTTTGTTTTTTTTTATCTTAATGTAACATTTACATATTATCGAACTTTACCACCAAGCAAGTTAACATTAAATTTCAGATATTTTTTTATATTATTTCAGGTTAACTTTGCTGCGTTTTGTGTGAATTTGTAATATCTGAATTTCTCAAGTAGGCTCGGATGATTAATGCAGTTAAAAGCTTTAGATATATTATAGTAAGTAGCGATAAAGATATTGCCTAGATTAATAATACCATTCAGTACTGGGGCGAGACCATAGCCGTAGCGTGACCAACTGTAAAACCACCTTGGCATTTAGTAAACGTGTTATTCCCTTCCATATGAGTGTAAATATATCAATTTCTCATTTAACTTACCAGGGGACCATGGCTATTGGTCTAATGTTAACAAAACATTTGAGATCGACATCATGATGTATCATATATTACCTTTATTCATCGGGAACAATGTAGTGATTTCCCATTCACGTACTCCCACTAACCCAGGTTTAGCTCTAACGTTGATAAACAGCAATATTTCTACTCACGGGTGTGCATGTCTGTGGTGCGAGAGCACAGGAGTGACTATGGTGGGTGTGCTTGAGGGCGTGGTCAAGTCCTTGTTTATGCTGACTGCATCATAGAAGCTCCGCCCACCACCAGACTGTGTAGTCACCAGTGTGTCTGTGGAAAAGCCCTTGTTGTCATAAAGATGTCTGAAAAACCGGGAGGATAAGTTGTACTATAGCTGGCCTTTTTCACATATTTGCCAGCAAGGAAACTGGGTCCATATTCATTTGGCTGCAAAACGTGGGTGTAAATGGTGCACCTAAACGTGTGGCACTCACCTACTTTTTATGCACAAGTGGATACTGGTCCCATACACGTGCATGTACAATTCTTCTAAAATTCTCCCATAAAAGATGCCATAAAAATCAATCCCACTTTTTGTACTTTGTACTCTTTTTGGATTTTTTTTACATCCACTATTGTATTTTGATTTTATTGACAAATTGCTCGAGATATTATTTCTTCTTAATTGTCATATTTCGGTAAAGAATTCGCTTCCTGTAAATGTAAACCCTTAGTACTGGCGGAATGATAGATTGGCATATAAAACCAGATTTGCAGAGAATAGTTGCAAGTTAAGGTTTTATTTTGTAATATACAAATGCATGGTGGTTAGTATACAATCTCAATGCCCATTTCCAGTTTCTATCACGTTTTATTGGAAATGTGTCCTTCAAAACGTTTGTATTTTGTTATTTCTAACATCGTAAAACAAACCTGAGAACCTGAGAAAGCTAAAGAATTATGAAGAAAATATTGTAATTGTATATGGGCGAATATCTCCCATCAAGTAAGGACTCTAGCAGTTTTTTGTATTTTGACTTTTTAACTCCATAACATAGGCATCAGATACCCTACGCTTTCCATCAAGGTGAGGTCTTCATACAAATACATACAGTAATTTTCTGTGTTTATATCTGATTGACATGGTGGCACATTTAAGTAAATTTCGATTAAATAGAAATATATTTAACAGCTTATGTTTAACATAAATTGTTCATTAAAATGGGAGGAACAGAATAATTTGATAAGGGTTCTACAGTTTTAAGACCCTGAGTGATATAATAATTTAGGAGTATGCACACAGCGCTAGCGTTGGTGGTGGGAGAAACCATAACAGTTGCAGCCCTATGGTGGTGAACTATAGCATGTAAACATGGCAGTCACGTTCAAAAACATAAGCGGACATTGGTCAATTTAGTAGGACCAACATAAGCCTTTGTATACAAGAACTGAACAAATTCCTCCAAGCAAAGTTAAACAAAACTGATATACCTTGCCATTGCGGTCATCGGTGGTGAAAAATACATGTATTTGTGAAACAGGTAGAGACTAGAAAGTACTTACAACTCTTTCTGATCATAGATGGCATCAATGTCTTTCTCCAGCACGGTTCGCTTGTGTTTGTGGTAGTGGCAGCAGGCGAGGAGGATGAGGATGATGATGCAGGCCACGGCCACACAGCCTGCAATGATACCCAGCAACTCTGTCTCTCCTAGCCCTTTACTGCCGCCTCCAGCCACTCCTCCTAACATATAATATTTTATAATTTTTAGAGACTTACCGTAGGAAGTTGAATTAAGATTTAGATTTTTTTATGAGCAACACATAGGGTCGCGGGAGTAAATAGATAAAATTATAAAATGTTACTCGCAACCCATATTGGTTGCGGAACTAAATTGAGATCTTCAGAGCTTGCATTAATGTGTGTGGTATCAACACTAGCCAACACATCATCGACATCATCATCATCATTTACTATTGAATGGAGGGTCGACAGTAACTCTCAGTAAGAATGGGGAAGTTCAAAGTTCTCTAGTTTGTCCAGACAAAATACTCAAGCAATGCCTATAAAAATATGTGTCCTTAAATCTATAACATTTTGTGATGCTTACAGTAAATTCTTGGGAGAGGATGTGCACAACAACACAGAGAACTAGTTGGTTTATTATCAGCAAAACCTCTCCATTCTCTTCCCGATATTGAAACATGGCGCTCCGACTTGTTTATGTCTCAGTGGCATAGTATATAAATGAGCAAAAAAACGGAGCAAAGCAAGGTCACGGTTTAGGTCACAGTTACAATGGTAGGGCACTAGGGGCAAACGCATGGGCCCGTTGTAACCTCTCTCAGTTGTTGTTTTTTGCCATTTCATTCAGTGGAAACAAAATGGCTCACTCGCCGTTTTTTTTGTGTGGAACAGATGAAAATTCTGCCCGCAGTTGATTAATTCTACACATCAAGCATTGAAAGGTAACAAGTAGGGAGATAAGACATTAAACATTGATTTTATTGTCATAGTGAGGGGTTAAAAACTTCTGCAACTCTACACAAACTACAGCAATTTCACCTGCCCTGGCACCTGTCAAGATGCCAGACCCAAAATAGCATTAGCTACTTGTGGGTCCTTTAAAACTCCTTTGAGGGGACTAAAGGAGACTGATCTTGATGGACAGTGAAACCGAGTTCATCTAATAATCAGCTAATTGTGACAATAGCAATTTGACAATCTTCGAAATTCAATTGTCTGCTATAACAATGAGTCATCAATGAATTGAAAAAAACATTCAAAACCCTGTTGCTCTCAATGAAGCTAATAATGAAGCAAATACTGATACCATGATCTTAGTAAAAAAAAAAGAATTCCGGTCCCTCCATGAGACCCTAAGGCATACCCGCCTATTGAAATAGAGTGTAATTCCAATATTCTAGAAGACTAATAGGTACCGAATAATATGCATCTTAAAGGTCAACAAGATCCCATCCACCAATGATAATGTACCAAATGTAATGCCGTTTGCAAACCTGACTTTTAAAATGTTTATATTCAATACACAAATTCTGTTGATTCAGATCAAGCATAACTCTGAATTTACCTTCAGGCTTATAGGCCGCAAGACAATATTTGAAAATATTATCCAGGCGAATTACATGCTTCTTCAAATTCTTCTACCTCAAATTTAAAAATTCGAAAAGAATAAAGTTGGAGGTGGTTCAAATGTAAACTTATGGGAAACTTTTGACTATGGCAAGCAGTGAGACATGAAGGACAGATTTCAGGAAAGGGTGGAGATAAAGTGGGGAAAAGTGACGGGGGAGCACCTTTGTCAGTATTATATATGTGTTGTCCAAATATAGACAGGGAAAAAAGCTAATGCTTTAATTATATAAAACCTGTATACCTGAGCACACAGACATAGACTCACCTGTGGCACCTGTCTGGGAGATGGTGACATTGATGACCCTGGAGTAAGGACCCACACCACCATGGTTATAAGCGGCCACCTTGACGGCATACTGAACGTCCTGCAGCAGCATACTCTGCTTGAAGTTGAGAGTCTTAGCATTGTCCAGCCGGAACACTGTGAACTCATGCCCCTGCCCCAGTGCTACCATGTAGCCAACCACGGTACCTGCATCCTCATGTGGTGCCTGTCAGAATTTATGAATTAAATCTTTAGTTGGGTGAGATGGGATATGAATATTCACATTCCTATAAAAATACAATAAACAAATGATAGCGGGAAGAATAAGGGAATGCATGAACAAATAAAGCATCTACTCACCCTCCACTCCACGTATATACTTGACTCCACCCTGTCTGGCACTACATACACGTCTCTGGGGGCATCAGAGGGAGCTGCAGTACAATAATATTATGACATCATAAGTAACTCTATAATAATATTAAAGGATTAATAACTGACATTGAGGGATTGCTGGTGCACTGTTCGAGGCATAATGGTGCTCAGCCCTGGAAGTGTATTACCAAACTGGCTTCAGGCTTATACCATTGTTTCCTTGGTAACTATGCACCAGCAAGCCCAAAATGGTCCATGTCACTGTATGATTTATAAAAACTCGCCAAGCATAACAGATTAAACATGTTTGTATGAGACGTTGTGTCTGTCTGTCATTTACAAGAGAAAACAATGGAATACATTAAGTGGACTATAAGATGTTAATTCAGGCAACATGGCATAACGGAAAAGAGGAATTTTATTTAAAACCTTTTTACCTAGGTCTGAAAGGATGAGGAAGAGTAGCTACTATAGAGGTATTGGTATTTGGAATAATTTACCGGAACAAATTCGGAATTGTGAGGACGCAAGGGGTTTTGGTGAAAAACTGAAGGACCTGTATTGGTTGAGATTTGAAGAAAATATTGTCTAGATACTGCGAATAGCAGTTTTTAATTAATCCCATATTTTTAGACACAGCCCTCATAAGGGCTAGGCGATTAAATACTAACAGCATAGAGTTAAAGCCTGGATCAGTCTTGTTGCATATATATATAACAGCATGATACGAAAATGGATATATTGATAAGAACGAGTAAGAATTGTTTGTCACTTGTATTGAGGTTAAGATATAGGAATGATTGTATAAACACAATTATATAGTGGATAACGTATAATATTATAACAATGTTTAAATTGCAGATGTAATCGATAAAGGTTGTAGGCAACGCAGGAAAACATCCACCGGGTGGACACGCGTAATTTTGTAAATGAAAATGAATGTAACTGTTTGGCCATTTTGTAATAAAAATAAAAAAAAAAAACGTTATATTGCCATCATGCATTTGTCACTACAGATACTGTCAGGAACAATCAGGATCTATGAGCAATTGTCTCTGGTCTGGAGTTGAGAGTGCGTATAATCAGGGTTCAGACTCACGTTTCTCATTGAGGACAAGCAGGATGTGTGCAGGCGTGCTGTGTAGGTTTCTGACACTATTGACAGCAGTCACCTGGATGTTGACAGTGTCACCATATTTGACACCAGTAAATATCACCTCTTGGATCTGTGTAGCATTACGTACTAATGTTAATGTGTCCTCGTTACGGCTGTTGTGGTATTCTATATGGTAGCTCAGGTGTGCTGCATCAGAGATGTGTTAATCAAGAATATAAAAATAAAATGTGAAATTCAAAAAGGAAGGCTTCAAAGTCAGAGATTGGGGGCAGTAGGCATTCAATTCTAACAGAATTTTAATAAAGAAACTTACCAAAATGGGCCTTTATACCATTGATTCGCTGGTAACTCACCTGGTTTAGCATTGACACGTACTGGTGGTTTCCACGTCACTACCAAGCCTTGAGTCACATCCAGCACTGCTCTAACATCACGAGGTGGCGTCGGCGCTGTGGGCACAGGTAACAATAATTATTCTGTAGTGGGTATTTTTCTCTTGTGGGAAAGTTTATATTGATCAGTATACTCCACTGTGAAAGCATTCATTTATTATGGCAGCAATGAGAAATGTTTGTCTGTGTATTCATCTCTAATCATTGCTCCCTGCAGGGGTCACTGAGGGCAGGCAGAGTCATTCGTTACCAAGTTCTACTTGATGTTGATACATTCTGTGGGGAGGAAATAGCATTTGTTTCATCCCGTTTCTGTTGATCCACTCAGTTGACACAACTTCAGCCAAACTTTCAATGTTTGATGTCATTGAAATTCAAACAAACGGACTAATACTAATACAACAGTAAAGTTTCTCCCAGATCATCCAAATTCAAAAACCTATTTTGATGATACAACACTTTATGGGTGGGAGAGTGTGCTTTCAGAATCTATGATATTAATTCTGTAAGAGAATTGTGTGATTCTCTTCTGAAACCGCTGGAGGGTTTACTGTGATTTTCCATGTGGACATGCTTTGGCATACAGGGATGCCATTCCACTAATATGTTTTATGATCGATTTCCTTTCTTCCTTGTATTTCTACCGAATGAAACAGTGCAGACCAATCAATTCTCATACACAGAACTCTGTACATATCATAGATCATTATTTGTTAGTTCATGCAAAACATTAGCCACGGAAATTAGCGGTAAATTAATTTTATGACTGATCAATATGATTAGTATGTTAGACAAATGACCTTGACCTCACCTGCTTCACTAGTTTTGGTGGTGACCATGGGGCTGTTGTCGCTGTCCCCCAATGCGTTGCGTGCTGCCACCTGCAGGGAATATTGTGTATAAGGCTGCAGCTCCCCAACCACCTGACTCATCACAAGTTCTGATGTGACAGACGTCTGCATGACGTCATCTGACACTGAGACCACAATAGACTGAGCATTCCTTCCAATGATACTTGGTATGAGGAGGCGGATGATGACATGAGAAGGCTGCAAGATGGTGCTGACATCTAGTGACCAGCTGAGTACTACTGAAGTGTCTGTAACATTGTGGATCTTTATCCTGGTGGGTGGTGTTGGAACTATCGAGAACAAATTCATAGGATAGATATAAAAATTGTATTTTTGATTATAGTTCTCATCATATTATTTAGAGAAAATATTAATGAATATTACTGTATTTCCTTGAATAACCACCTCCCCGTTTATTAACTCAAGAAATTTATACCCGGCGGTAATTCAAATATAGAATTTAACGCATCTACTGACAACCATCTACTGACATTGCCCTGCAGACACTTTTCATCCAGCATTGACCATGCAGTGTGAGGGGTCAACAACCTGGCCTCCACTGGCACCCCTGACACATTGCCCACAACATATCGTGCTAACTTGTTTCTATTGATACCCTCTCACAAAAGATATCATATTCTAAGATTTAGCAGATGAATCACCCTGGAATCTGGCATGATTACTCTAAACATATTATTCTATAATCCTGCTCAGTGTGTTGGGCACAGAGCTAGAACTCTTGAAACGAAAGATGGGGAAAGTTTGGCACCTTTGGTGATGGTATATGACTAGTTTAATAGGGCCCGTCATTTCTCTGACAGCAGCGGAGTGGTGGTAATGACCCATAGCCAATTTGTGAATATAGTCTATTATCCATGAATCCCTGAGAATTGCTAAGGATGTGGCAGGGCATCTGAATGAGGATGGCAAAAGGGAGGAGAACCTGAATGTATGCAAACCTGTATTACTAACCTTTGAGTGTATGTGAGTCCCTGCTATACATGTTCCTGGCCACACATGTGTAGGGTGGTTGTGGTTTACCTTCTATCTCCAACCAGTTACCCTCTATGACGTCATGTCCTGGTGGTGGGGACAGTGGGTTCACTTCTAGTTGCCCCCAGTAATATATGACTGTCGCCAGGGGAGTGCCTACTGCCCTACACTTGAGTCTGGTGATGTCACCATCCAGGAACGTGTCCACACCCACCAACACAGGTCCACCTGATGGGGGATATCATGTATTATTTTTTGTTATTATCATTTTTTAAATACCTGAGATAAGATATATGAATTCCCTATCTATAATTGATCCATTGTGAAGCACCCACTGACACTGTCGTCTCGCCAATCACATTTGTCCCCCTCACTTGCAAATAGTGACGTCTCTGTTATTATTTGCAATAATATGAAAAATATGCCCCATGGGGTCGGGCAATTTACACAGATTACTTGCCCTGGGTGGTCGGGGATTTAATCATATTTTCCAAAATGCCTAGGATATTATCACGTGACTCTGGGGGTTGACAATTGACGAGTGCATTAAGTGACCACAACTAACCTTGCACATTTAGCGTTGTATACCCATGGTGACAGCCGAGATAGTTACACGCTTCACAACGCCAGGTTCCAGCATCACGCCTCACACTTGCTGAAGTAATCACCAACGTCTTACCTAGCACAGCAAATTCTGATGAAGTCACATTTATGACGTCACTAGACCTTGGTGGTTGCCATGAGATTGTTGGTTTTGGGTCACCTCGGGACTGGCACAGGAGTGTCACAGGGCTTCCCTCCTCAGCAAGCACGGGCAGCGGGGATGAGTCAACCACCGGCAATACTGAAATGATATAATTAGTATTAGGGTTAGGAGTGTGGTAGTTGTCTAAGGTGCTGAATGTGGACTTAAAGATGGATAGATCTAGTAGTTTTAAACATAGCTGTGTTAAGCAGTACTCTTTGGACTAGCACATCATTGGTTGCTAGGACAAAACATGCATTGCAATTTAGAGAACAGTATCTTGGTACACTTCAAAAACAAAGGTTTTGAACAATCATGATTATACTGTAGAATTCAGACATTTTTCTTGGTATAATATTGTACTTTTGGGGAAAGCCCTTTTGGAGGGATTGATTTCAATGTGGTTTCAATGTATAACAGACATACCTTTGTAAAGTAAAGGTAGGACAGTTAGTGTAATAGACATACCTTTGTGAAGTAACGGTAGGACAGGTAGTGTAATAGACATACCTTTGTAAAGTAAAGGTAGGACAGGTAGTGTAATAGACATACCTTTGTAAAGTAAAGGTAGGACAGGTAGTGTAATAGACATACCTTTGTAAAGTAAAGGTAGGACAGGTAGTGTAGTAGACATACCTTTGTAAAGTAAAGGTAGGACAGGTAGTGTAATAGACATACCTTTGTGAAGTAAAGGTAGGACAGGTAGTGTAATAGACATACCTTTGTAAATTAAAGGTAGGACAGGTAGTGTAGTAGACATACCTTTGTGAAGTAAAGGTAGGACAGGTAGTGTAATAGACATACCTTTGTAAATTAAAGGTAGGACAGGTAGTGTAGTAGACATACCTTTGTGAAGTAAAGGTAGGACAGGTAGTGTAATAGACATACCTTTGTGAAGTAAAGGTAGGACAGGTAGTGTAAAAGACATACCTTTGTAAAGTAAAGGTAGGACAGGTAGTATAATAGACATACCTTTGTAAAGTAAAGGTAGGACAGGTAGTATAATAGACATACCTCTGTAAAGTAAAGATAGGACAGGTAGTGTAAAAGACATACCTTTGTAAAGTAAAGGTAGGACAGGTAGTGTAATAGACATACCTTTGTAAAGTAAAGGTAGGACAGGTAGTGTAATAGACATACCTTTGTAAAGTAAAGGTAGGACAGGTAGTATAATAGACATACCTTTGTAAAGTAAAGGTAGGACAGGTAGTGTAATAGACATACCTTTGTGAAGTAAAGGTAGGACAGGTAGTATAATAGACATACCTTTGTAAAGTAAAGGTAGGACAGGTAGTGTAATAGACATACCTTTGTAAAGTAAAGGTAGGACAGGTAGTGTAATAGACATACCTTTGTAAAGTAAAGGTAGGACAGGTAGTGTAATAGACATACCTTTGTGAAGTAAAGGTAGGACAGGTAGTGTAATAGACATACCTTTGTAAAGTAAAGGTAGGACAGGTAGTGTAGTAGACATACCTTTGTAAAGTAAAGGTAGGACAGGTAGTGTAATAGACATACCTTTGTGAAGTAAAGGTAGGACAGGTAGTGTAATAGACATACCTTTGTAAATTAAAGGTAGGACAGGTAGTGTAGTAGACATACCTTTGTGAAGTAAAGGTAGGACAGGTAGTGTAATAGACATACCTTTGTAAATTAAAGGTAGGACAGGTAGTGTAGTAGACATACCTTTGTGAAGTAAAGGTAGGACAGGTAGTGTAATAGACATACCTTTGTGAAGTAAAGGTAGGACAGGTAGTGTAAAAGACATACCTTTGTAAATTAAAGGTAGGACAGGTAGTATAATAGACATACCTTTGTAAAGTAAAGGTAGGACAGGTAGTGTAATAGACATACCTTTGTAAAGTAAAGGTAGGACAGGTAGTGTAAAAGACATACCTTTGTAAAGTAAAGGTAGGACAGGTAGTATAATAGACATACCTTTGTAAAGTAAAGGTAGGACAGGTAGTGTAGTAGACATACCTTTGTAAAGTAAAGGTAGGACAGGTAGTGTAATAGACATACCTTTGTGAAGTAAAGGTAGGACAGGTAGTATAATAGACATACCTTTGTAAAGTGAAGGTAGGACAGGTAGTGTAATAGACATACCTTTGTAAAGTAAAGGTAGGACAGGTAGTATAATAGACATACCTTTGTAAAGTAAAGGTAGGACAGGTAGTGTAATAGACATACCTTTGTGAAGTAAAGGTAGGACAGGTAGTATAATAGACATACCTTTGTAAAGTAAAGGTAGGACAGGTAGTGTAATAGACATACCTTTGTAAAGTAAAGGTAGGACAGGTAGTGTAATAGACATACCTTTGTAAAGTAAAGGTAGGACAGGTAGTGTAATAGACATACCTTTGTGAAGTAAAGGTAGGACAGGTAGTGTAATAGACATACCTTTGTGAAGTAAAGGTAGGACAGGTAGTGTAATAGACATACCTTTGTAAAGTAAAGGTAGGACAGGTAGTGTAATAGACATACCTTTGTAAAGTAAAGGTAGGACAGGTAGTATAATAGACATACCTTTGTAAAGTAACGGTAGGACAGGTAGTGTAATAGACATACCTTTGTAAAGTAACGGTAGGACAGGTAGTGTAATAGACATACCTTTGACATCCAGGTACACAGGGTGTGAAGCGTTGCCATGTTTGTTGGTGGCTACACACACATACCAACCCTCATCCTCTGCCTTCACGTTCTGCAACATAGCAATGATAATAGTGGTGATCAAAGTATTCTTTATTTTTCAACATTTAGATTGACAACAATTGGATGGACAAGGAATATGTGAAGTGCCAATATTGCCTGCCACTGGTGTTTATTATCCCAGTATCAAAACATTGACCAAAGTACTTGCCCCCAACCTGACCAGTAGGCACATACACTGAGTGCCAGTAAGGGAGTTGGGACCATGCTTACCCAGGAAAACCTGTACAAGTGTTCCCTCATTAACCTGCAAGTGTTCCCTCATTAACCTGCAAGTGTTCCCTCATTAACCTACCTGTAGTACAAGTGTTAATTAACCTACCTGTATTACAAGTGTTCCCCATTAACCTACCTGTAGTACAAGTGTTCCCCCATTAACCTGCCTGTAGTACAAGTGTTCCCTCATTAACCTACCTGTAGTACAAGTGTTCCCTCATTAACCTACCTGTAGTACAAGTGTTCCCCCATTAACCTACCTACCTGTATTACAAGTGTTCCCTCTGTGATGTAGCTGTCGCTGGGCAGCCCTTGTTCTAAGGGCTGTGTATAATCATATGACCTGTACCACGTGATGACGGGAGGTGACCGTGCAGTGGCACTGCATGTAATCATGGCAGTAGTGGAATAGTTAGCAGTTGTATTGTATGGGGGCAGGGTGATCACTGGGATATCTGTGTGCAATAAGAAGAAAAGCAAGAAGTGTTAGGTTATTATCAAGAATCCATACCTTGGAGCATTTGTGTAATGAAGGAGTGTATTTGGAACAGGGGATGTAAGAAATGTAGGTAGGCGGTAGGTGTTCTCCTCAACTTACAAACACATGTCAGCATCGTCCCTTTTCTTTATTTAGAATCTACTAGCAAATATCTGTGCTATGCACGGGATTTGCTACTGGGACAGTGGGGCCCACATCCTCATCTCTCCTTGTTCCCTCTCCCACTATCTTTTTCTTTCAAGTTGTCTCTATAACTTAGTATCTTCATACCACAAATGGAACCCTGTTTAGATGCTTTTTTTGGTCACTGTTCAGTGTTGTGCTGTTGTTGTGTTGCCTGTCCCTGTCCCTGTCCCTGTCTTAATCCCTCTCCCACTCCCTCTCCTGTTCCCTCTTTCATTGTGAGGTAATTAGTGGGCAGGTAAATTTCTGTGTGGGTGGGCCTTGTCCTTGTCTCTGTCCTGTTCCCTCTCCCACTCGTTCTTCCTCTCTCCTTCCCTCTCCCTCTCCCATTCCCTCTCCCGCTCCCTCTTTCATTTTCAGGTAATTTAAATTAGTGGGCAGATAAATTTCAGTGTGGGCGAGTAAATCTCTGATTTCACCCGCCAACGTAGCGGGCAACGATGCTTGTGATTACCCCGTTCAAACCAAATCAACATTGGCTTATATTTAATCTTTGTATAGTTCAATTGTTCTGACTAAAAGACGAAGGTAACCACATAGCTCTTAAAGTTCATAAAAGGGTTGTCCGCCTGGGATGCTCTGGGGTCGCAAAGTTCATAAAAGGGTTGTCTGCCTGGGATGCTCTGGGGTGCAAAGTTTATAAAAGGGTTGTCTGCCTGGGATGCTCTGGGGTCGCAAAGTTTATAAAAGGGTTGTCCGCCTGGGATGCTCTGGGGTCGCAAAGTTTAATAAAGGGTTGTCTGCCTGGGATGCTCTGTGGTCGCAAAGTTTATAAAAGGGTTGTCTGCCTGGGATGCTCTGTGGTCGCAAAGTTTATAAAAGGGTTGTCCGCCTGGGATGCTCTGGGGTCGCAAAGTTTATAAAAGGGTTGTCCGCCTGGGATGCTCTGGGGTCGCAAAGTTTATAAAAGGGTTGTCTGCCTGGGATGCTCTGGGGTCGCATAAAAGAAACCCATTCATGTGACCACAAATTATCCCAGGCAGACCACCCTCGAGATTAGTTAAGCATTTAATAAATACTTTAAATTTTGGACGTTTCAGGGTGTATGGGTTTGGGAACATCCCGAGCCAAATGTGTGGGGGGCCCATGGCACACAGCCACCTGTCTCCTCCACCCAGGCTGCACCCTGCATCAGTGTTTGTACACTACCTGCCACCATCAGTGATTGACTGACTACAACACTTCCATTTTTGTGGACACGCTTTGACACGCTATTCCAAGATTTAGTAGATGAATCAACCTGGGATTGAGCTTAACTACTCTAAACAAATTATCCAATAATCCTATCAACTCATGTCGATGAACTAACTTTCTGAAACTAGAAATACCATTCATTTCACCCTTGATATGCTCAGTCCATAGAGATAACATAGGCTCTACATATTGTTTAGCTGGTCAGAAACTGAAGCGATATTGCTCGCGGGCAATACATGGTTGACTTAGTTTTTGGTACACTGTGCGCATGCAAGCTTTCTGATGTTCTGCAGTACCGGCTGTTCTTCGGGCTATGTTTTGAGAGGGAATCAAGCTAAAGAAATAATTATTTAACTATTTATTCATCAAAATCGCTGTAGGTCATGTTGATTCAACATTAGTTTAGTGTTACGGGAAGAAATAAACACAGAACAACCCTTGGATTCTGGGCGTCGTGAATATTCACCCATGACGGCCATGGGGCTACTGGCCCTTGATCGCCATGGGGGAATATTCACAACGAGAATCGTGGGTAGTTCTGTCTATGTGCGCACCAAGGAAAAGCCAGCATTGGAGTTGGACTCAAGGCTGTAAGAGGTAGGAAAAGATTCTCAGGAAAAGATATACTGGCAGAACACTGAACTCTGGACTTTTACTTCACATTGCTTTGAGCTTATCATCTACATCTACTGTTTTGGACAATACAATACAATATTTAGACTTATTATTTCTTCAATACTCAACGCAATCACTACTGTTTCCAAGTAGCAAGGGCTCTCTCAAACTCTACAAAATTACACAACGAGAAGTAAGATATATGATCTATAATAATATGAGACAGAGAGAGGGAGGCCCCTTTGTTACATAAGACATGTTCCGTTTTTGAGGATCAAGTGGAAAATTATCTTTCCTACCGTGGCGCCACACCGTGGAGATTTGTTCAGCTTTTCCTGCCATGTTGGAAGCGAGGCAGACGTAGTTACCAAACTGTGCACGTGTGATCTGACGTATGGCTAACGTTCCGTTTGGGTTCAGCTCCATGTTCTCCTCTGTATATAGGAAACATAGGGACTGTTACCGTTTACATCTTTATTACAGTGTTATGCAGGATAGGTTCAGGGCATTGGCAAAGGTTCTCCTGGTGCTGTTGATAGTGTCAGCAAGTGTCACCGATGTTAAATCGAAGAAAGATAAGAATTCAAGTACTTCCAATAATCTTAGGAGAAAGTATATCATCAGAATCTATAAAAAAAACGGGACAAAGTTTGGTATTGTAAGTCTCTAGGGTCTATCAATGTGGGCTATGTTAACAGTGTATTTACTTTCTCTAATAGGCTTAATATCCTAATCTACTGATCACTACAACAAGAGCTAGGTTCCCACCTAGCACCAGGAGCTTGTCGTTCTGGTTCCACTCCAGGGTGGGTTGAGGCCTTCCCGTGGCAACACAATGTAGCCAGACATTAGCGCCCTCTGGTACCACCACGCTCACTGCCTCAGACCGAAAATACGGCCGCACTGCAATATTGGGGGAGGAAATATTCAGCTTTGTAAATTTTGCAATTTCATCTTAATTATTTTTAAAATACCACTTACCACTAACCTTCCACTTTGGGGGACTTAAGTATCTGAACATAATGTATGTCTACCCAGAACCAGTAGCATTAAGTTAATATTAGTGTATTATATCGGAATCCTTATATCCCTGTACATTAAATCTCCTTGATTGATTATATACTATGTTATCATAGGCGTAGCCTATGCCTTTAATTTAAAGGGTACATTACAACAGTCTTCCATCTATGGGCATTACATGCAAGGTAGCGGTTTGGTTCAAATTATATTGCAATAGTTCAAGAGTTATCCTTAAACAGACTTTTGTAAAATCCTTTTTCAAATAATATATTAAAAATATAGACTGTTTAATTGTCTATAATGGAAAACATGAAAACAATGACGTGCTGCTGTGTTGTAGAGCAATTAATATTAAGTAATATGAGAATATGTAATAGAAAACGTACCCATGATGCTGAGTTGGGCTGAGACGATCATCTGGTTGATGCCGTTATCCAGAACACAAGTGTACCGCCCTTCCTGTTCTCTCCGCACTGAATATATAACTATGCTCCCATTGGCTAATAATCGCACTTGTTCGTTAGTACGCAGTGTCTGGTTGGATCCTGGCCCATACCATGTGACTGTGGGAAGGGGGAAGCCTGCGCCTGCGCAGTGAAGTGTAGCCTGCTCCCCCTCTATGATCTGAGTGTTGGAGGGGGAGGTGGTGAACTGGGGGCCATCTAGGGGCAGAAGAATCGGAATTACCCATCTCCTCAATACTAGACATACTATTAGAATTATTGTCCCCGGCAGTGGAATTTTGAGGGCTGCCACAGCACCAGTTTGACAACACCTTGTTAAGGGATTAGTGAACAAAGTCTATTGCATTTTGGGCCTGGACGATTGGGCCCTGCCCTTGGACGTTTGGGCCCCGATCGGGGCCAGCCTCATGACAATTGACAAGTATGACAATATTCATTGACATCGAACATTTGGGAAAAATATTTAATGGAAATAGTCCAACTCGTGAACCAAATTTCTCATAGCGAAAAACATTACGTTCAGCGGGAGCACTTAGTAAATGTTAGTATTAGGCTGGTAGTTTTGTTGCAAACCCATGGAAACATGAGACATGGAAGCCAGGAAGTTCTAAATGGATTAAAGAACTTAGGGTGTTGGAATATTGGGCACTGTCTAATGCATTTTCTCTAAAGATGGCTTCAGCTCCGCCTCAGGCATCTAAACGTCCAGGGGCCATAACTGTCACTATGAAGGGATATGCATAAGGCTTCTTTAAAACTTTGAATGCAACAAAATAAACACCATGTCTAGGTTGATTATGTGCACTAGGGCAGAGAGGGGATGTTATTTTTTTCAGTGCATGAACATCAAATAATAACACTAGGGGGCGTGACGTGGCATCGCTTATTTAAATATCAATCCTTCATTTGGGGAAAAGACATAACCATAGGTGTATATATTAAGCATAACATTTTCTAGTTCGAAGTTAAACATTCATAGTAGATTCACACAAACACTCATAGTACCTTATACCATTAGGGCTCTGAACGGGGAGTGTCTAATTTCTCTTGCCGCAACCAAGAAATAGCAATTGTCATTCGTCACTAAGAAAATTCTTTTGTTGTTCGTAATTTTAATTTTCGTAAAACGGCCCAATTGTTGTCGCTAAGGACTAGTAAGGCCTCAAGAGCACTACCATTATTGGCCATATAGCCATACTTACAGTAGACATACACCATTATTGGCCATATAGCAGTACTTACAGTAGACATACACCATTATTGGCCATATAGCAATACTTACAGTAGACATACACCATTATTGGCCATATAGCAATACTTACAGTAGACATACACCATTATTGGTCATATAGCAATACTTACAGTAGACATACACCATTATTGGACATATAGCAATACTTACAGTAGACATACACCATTATTGGCCATATAGCAATACTTACAGTAGACATACACCATTATTGGCCATATAGCAATACTTACAGTAGACATACACCATTATTGGACATATAGCAATACTTACAGTAGACATACACCATTATTGGCCATATAGCAATACTTACAGTAGACATACACCATTATTGGCCATATAGCAGTACTTACAGTAGACATACACCATTATTGGACATATAGCAATACTTACAGTAGACATACACCATTATTGGCCATATAGCAGTACTTACAGTAGACATACACCATTATTGGACATATAGCAATACTTACAGTAGACATACACCATTATTGGCCATATAGCAATACTTACAGTAGACATACACCATTATTGGACATATAGCAATACTTACAGTAGACATACACCATTATTGGACATATAGCAATACTTACAGTAGACATACACCATTATTGGACATATAGCAATACTTACAGTAGACATACACCATTATTGGACATATAGCAATACTTACAGTAGACATACACGGCAGCGGATGCAGAACGTGTTGTCACTATGTTCCTGGCGATGCACGTGTAGCGTCCTGCATCATGTTGTGTGACGTCACTGATGATGAGCGTGCCATTAGAGTGCGCCATGACGCTCTGTGCCTTGCTGCTGCCCGGTACCGGCACCTCAGCTGTGTGTGTATGGAGTGGGGGTAGAATTGTGAATACATCATGGAAACTGACATGATTAGATAGAGATGTCATGTTTACCATACAATACAGGAGGAGGAGCCGGAGCAGCAGGAGAGCACAGTGAGAGAGGCTCCAGTCTTTCAACTATAGTGTCTACCTCTGTCACAGATGTGTGTCTCCTGGGTCAGCTTACAATGGCGAGCTATTGGTCATTAATTCGATATTTACTGATATCACCAAATATTTGTCGATATTGAATGCAGCTTTAAATAAAGAGTTGAACAAGTGAAAACAAAACCTACTTCCATCTGGTAGTTTCCATGCGAGGTCTGGAGAGGGTGTGCCTATAGCTGAGCAGGGCAGACTCAGCGTCTCTCCTCTACTTATCGCTAAGTCACCAGGGGCTGCTACAAACCGAGGTCCAACTACAAGATATTCATTCAAGTTACTTTTTTTTTAAATAAAGGATGAACATTCAGTTATTATTTTCTTCAGGATGGCCATTGGTTCAGTTTGCTTTGTGATTATTTATAAACTGTTCCACTCTTTCTAGAGTAATATACATGATAAATATTGCTCTTATCACTATATAAACATATATTTTCAGGCACAGCAATATTGAGTGTCTCTTAATAAACATAATAAACAAATACCAAATGTGTATAAGCAGAACGTTGCTATTAAATAGCGTGTTGGCAAATGAATGCCCAAACAGTTGTGACACTTAATGTCACTTAGGTGGCACGTATCACCACTGGGAATGATCCTGATAATTGAATATAAGAAAAATAAATTAGTGTTTAAGTTTTTACATATCATATTTGATCTCCTCCCTCCATCTCTCATGGCTTTACTTGGGTTGAAATGGTATTTCAGTGGGTCAACTGTGAGTCTATATGGCCAACCTTCTAAAGGTGCTTGCTGCTCCCAGGCCAACCAGGCAGTGTACTCCCGACGTTGTGCCCGATTTCTCTTTTGTGTTCCACCATATAGGGGTTATCACAGGCAGCGACACTCCCTACACCCGTGACCTGGGTGTACTTCTCATTGTGATTTTACCAGGTAGGGCTATGCTTACCTATGATTGCTATAACCCCTCTGGGAGTCTTGGCAAGAAATCCAACGGCTTCTTTGCCTAGCTTCACCTTCCTGCCTCCAACCTCAAAATGTCTCTACCCATCTGTATAGCTGCTGTTTATATTTGGGTGCTTTCCCCAGGTTCTTTACAGGCCTGAGTTCATTCTCCTCAGAGCAATTGAATGCACTCTTGAGGAAATCTCCATTCCAATGGATCTCTCCCCTCTCAATCCCCAGTAAGTACTTAGACGCATTGATCCAGCTGAGGATCTTGAATGGGCCATCCGATTTCGCACCATATTTATTTGCAGCCTCATATGAGGGTAATAGTAGGGTTCATTCTTTCAGCCCCATTTTCTTTTTAGCGTAGAATGTTTTGAAGATTGATTCTTGTACAAAATTTTCCACTCGTTCATATTAGTCGGGTCCACCCTCGCAAAACTTTGGGGAAAATCCACCAGGGGGCAAAATCCAAGATGGCCAACAAATGCAAAAGTTGGTCAAAAACCAATTTTATATATCATGTTCTATATCAAAATTGAGCTCTCTTTGAGCAACTGAAAAACTTTGGCAACTGAAAAACATACAAAATTTGGCAATTTTCGGCTTAGAGTTACTTGCCATTCTTGAAAATGTTTCTAAATATAAATGTCAAAATTAAGCAATAATTGGGAGCAAAGAGTAAGAGGTATCTAAAACCCTATAGGAAATTGGAACAGTTGCCATGGATACTAGAATATGGTTGTCCCAACATTGCAATGATGTTTGATCTGGAACATTCAATCTAGCAATAGTTCTTCCCTATGGAGGTACATAACATTATATACTAGCATTTTATTGATCAATGGTTCATGTAACAAATGGTTTCACTTATGTTTGTGCAAATATTAATCTTTCATATAATATAATTATATAATAGCCATACACTATTTCGCCCTCATTAAACAACTAGAATCTCGATTGCATGTCAAAACCTCTTTTCTGTGCTACTGCTGCCACTTTGAATCACTTGTTAGCAGACTCATGAGTAGGGCCGTTCTGACGTTTAGGTGTAACTGTTCTATGAAGTTGCTGCTAGATGGCGGATCCAGCCCTTCTCTAGGTATTCGACAACTAGATTGGCAGACAGGTATGCCAACGAGCATGTAGTACGGGCTTATAAGCTGACACCAGACAAGGGATGATCAAGTCCCAGACATCAGATTAAAAGTTTCAGCTTGACCATTCACCTGCAGTCTATAGGACAGCTCCCTCATGAGTTTCCCTTTGATTTCAGGTGCACCATCTGTGCCATCCTTGAAGACAGTCCACATGATGGGTTCAGCCTTATGGTTTGGTTCTTATGGTTTGGTTGGCAGTATGCCTCCATCCATTTCACGAATTAATCAGTGACCACCAGCATACAGTTGTTTGTACTGACTGCAATATTGATCAGAGAATCACAAGTGTTGTTTCCCAACACGTCTCTAAGCTCTGGCTCCAGCATCAAATGTATTGAGCCCTTGGTTTGCTTAATATAATGTGTATAGTGGAGTATAACAAATACGCGAGGATACAGTTAAGCTATCTGTGTAAGCCCAAAGAGATGAAGAGAGAGAGACAACTCCTTGTTGTACTACAAGGGTTATACTACAAGATCTATAGATCTGCCGTAGTCATCAGTGTCTTGTACATGAATTGCAGCAGACAAGGCTGGTAGTGGCCTTGTGCCTATCCAGAGACGTCCAGGAATGGTCCGGCATGGGTGGTATCCATGAACCCACCCCAGGTCCTGGGGAGCATGTGGAGCATGTGTCCTGCTCCAGATCTACCCTCGGGACGCTACATATTCAAGAAATATGTATGTATCCTTTTCTGAGGAAAAACTATCGTTGTCTATTTCAATTCAATACATTTTCAAATATGAAATAGCTTCAAAAAAAAATCACAAGAAACAAAACCTCTTATGTCTGAAATACACCAATCTGAGTGGATAAGCAGGGATACATTGCACGTAACCATACCAAAGTTATGCGTCATGAGCGATAAAAATGTGGATATAAATCTTTGAGGGAAAAATGGTGTAATAGAAAAGTGATGTGTATATAACTCCAAACTGTGGGAGTGGAAGGGTTAGAATACTGAGGAGCAACCTCTGTATCTATAGGTGGTGGGGGTGCTGTATATGTACATGGCATTAATTTACCCGGACAGGGGATGCTGTGTATAGGGCAATATATAAGGTATATACGGGGGATGCTGTGTATGGGGCAATATATAAGGTATATACGGGGGATGCTGTGTATAGGGCAATATATAGAGTATACTTGGGGGGGGGGGGGGGTGCTGTGTATTGGGCTATGTATATAGGGTTTATACTGAAGGGATAAGTGTGGCATTGGAAAAGCTGTGTGGAAAATTATAGGGCAAAATAATACCTTAGGCCCCTATATAGGGTAAAATAATACCTTATTTCACCGAAAAAAACGTCCCGGGTGCTTATTTTTTAGGCCATCCTTGACCACGCCCTTTTTCGAGGCAGCTGCTTATATGGGGCTGGGGCTCATAATACTACAGGAATGGATTATCACAAACCCTTCGATCACGAAACCAAAGTATTATTTACAACCCATCTAACGACATCCTATCACCGACCCCGACCTTGCATTAAATATTGGTTTCAAAAGGTATCAGTCAAGAAACTTCTTACATTAATTAGCACAAATTCTAGTTATGTAAGATAGGGCAGAACAGAGATTCATTCTCTCTCTCCCCGTGCCCCCACCCCTCTCTCCCCCTGGGCCCTCCCGCTCTCCTGCATGGACAAGACCCGGCGGTTGTTCGGGGCAGGCTCTTATTTGAGAACCCGGCGCTTTTTCGGTGAAGTGCGGCACACATAATATATACCTCCGCCTTTAGCAGCAGCAGTAGTTGGGTTTTAAAGTCAGGAATAATTATGGACAAAAATTCGAATAAAAAATCATTTGTAGAAAATATGAAAAGGAAAAACTTTGTATTCATTGTTGAAATTTGGTGAGATAAATGATAAGAATGACAGTGACGCTTATGTGTTCTTTGGTCATTGGAAAAGGATTAGCCTCTTCAATATTGATTGATTGAATCTCTCTCATCCTGTTAATATAATGTCACTATCATCATGCATCAGGTCCGTGTTTATACTTGCTTACATATTACCATAGTATAAACAGAGCTATACATACATGTACAGCTCTGGTATAAAGGAGACGCTATGATGTCACATTACCTTGAACAGTGAGCCGCCATATATAGGTGATGACGTCACCGGAACCTGCTGCCCTGCACATGTAACGTCCGGTATCTGCTGCCCCTACATCATGCAGTTTGAGGGTGCCGGGGTATGGGATCTCCGTCCTATCCTCTGGTATCACTCCATCCACCTATCTCCATGGACACACAACACAGTTGCATAAGTGCATGATATTAAGTCGAAATATGCCGATGGACGCCTGAGAAGAGCAGCAAAGCGTTGACAGGACATACCCTGTTTCTCGTTATTATTATTGTAAATGTCTACAGAGAAATAAAATCCTTATATATAGGCCAAATTTACTCATATTATGACTTGTGTGACTGCATTTAGCTGTCATTCTATGTTTATACAAGAATTTGAAGATTGTATGTTTATACAAGAACTTGAAGCTGAAGATATTAGCAAAATTTAAATGTGGTGCTTTGTGAAGGCCGAGAGCAAAACCAACTGGACAGAATCCTCCAAAATTGACTTTTAGATCTATCGGAAAAGAACAGGATAAAAAAGTAGAAAATCTTTCATTTTTGACAGACGTTAACTCAGAGTGCAGCTTTAAATAAACTTACAAATACCTTTCTCCAATCACAAACATGAACAGTTATAAATGGCTGTAATTACTATTGAAATGTGGTTAAAAACTGCAAACAAACCGTGGACAACACGTCGTATTTCCTCTCCAGCAAAGAGACGCTCGCTATGACCTAGTTATATTAACGAAAGTGCCGGAAATAAACAGGTAACGTAAATGGGTTAGTAGTGTTGTAAAATGGGTACATGACTAAGGTGAATATTTCGTACAATTATATTATGTATAGTCTCACCTTTCCCCATGTGATGATGGGGTCTGGTCTGCCTGTGGCTGCACAGGACCACGTGACGGTCTCGCCCTCCATGACGACTGTGTCCTCTGGTGTGCTGGTGAACCTGGGACTTTCCGCGCTCTCTGTGGGTGCAGGTGGGCAGAGGGGCAGAGTATTAAATATCTAGACACTGGCGCATCAAAAATGAAGGAGATCTCAGCTATTGCTGAAGTTATTTACGAAAAACTTTACTCAAAGCAGGAAAGGTCTTCCATGAGTTATGCCTTTTCTTTGGTTAAAATGCCATCACTCTTCACTGGTTGTGTGAAAATACATCAACCAAACTCATTATGTGCAATTTTGGCCTGAAATCGACCCCTAAAAGTTCAGTAGGCAGTTCGGCAGTGAACGGGCATGGTAAATACACAATGTTTCAATAGCTTTCAATACACAATCTCTATTGTTAACGTTGCATACATACAGCCAAAATTCAAAAAAACTTTAACTCATTCACTTATAAATCTGCAAAATACTGGAACTTCCTTGAGACTGCTGCTCACCGGGTACAGGACCGGATATTATTCAGCAAAATTATTGATGTATACATTTGAATGAAACTGATCTATTGTTGACCAGCCTATATTGTTGTATCCTGTTACATATATGTCTTGTGACTGTTTTATGCTTCTTGGTCTGGAACGACCATTATTGTCTTGTTATGTTCTCACTGCTGTATATTATTGTACTTCCTATTCTTTGCCTCTACTACCGATGAAATATTTAAATGCATGATAGTTCAAATTAACTGTTAGCTAGATGGATGAGACGCTGATGTTTACCGTTTTGTTTCTATAAACTACTTCTCCCTTCAACCAAACACCCCTAGTTCTAGACATCTAGAAAAATAACCCTCAAATTAATTTTTGGCATAGTAATGTAAGTTCAAAATTTATTCTGTCAGGACGAACTAGTCAGGAACCCGCTGGAAGACATGGAATTAATTTTCAGATGCAGTCTCATTTCTGTATACCTCTCTTTGTATGAATAAAAAATACATTGAATTAAATTGAATTGAATTCTCAAATAAAATCACCTCTGTTTTTCCCTCCAAAACTTAGAAGAACGAAAGGAGAATAGAAGAGTTACAAATTTGTTATAAATAGGGCACAGTGTAACAAATACATATATATGTATATGTCATATGTCAAATGATAGTAAAATTGACTTTAGAATTTAGATAGTACAATAGATTTTAGACCAATTAATCTTTCACACAATTAGTCTAAAAGGACATTCCTTTCACTTATCAAAACCAAAAATAGTATATCAAAAGCGGAAAGTCATAGTCAAGAGAACAGGAAAGAACTTTTCTAATGTAGCACTGTCTCTGTATTATGTTTTACTAGATTAGCAAGGCAAGGTGAGTGTGAATGAATACAGTGAGTGAATACAGAATGAGTGGCTCACCTAGTACTGTGAGCAGCACAGTCTTGCTCTCCTCTCCCCATGAGTTGTAGATGCGACATGAGTAGAATCCTGCGTCAGTCTGGTGTACGTCTAGTATAGTGAGACTTGTGTTGGTCACCACATACTTCTCTCCTCCTCCTGCCTGTATCAGTGTTTAATGTCATATTCATACTTTACCAGGTTATTTAGTTCAACTCCTTTATATTAGCTGGCCCTCCCTGACTCAAAAGCTAGAGGAAACAGGGTAACGTATGCTATACCTTACCCTCTTCAAAATGCATATAGAGCTACATTCCGCTCAAGTTAGTGGAAGACCAGCTACAGAGGCTTAACAAAAGAGCCTGATATAATAAGATACCCCAAATTAAACATATGAAGCAAATGTGTACAAGCCAGCATATATACCTGTATGACTGTTTGTAACTGGGGGGTCCTGCCATCCAGCCATTCCGCCTGCGGTGGGGGGAAGCCTTCTCCGGAACACTCTAACTCAGCTCTACTTCCCACACCCACCATTACCGGGGAGGGCGCCACTGCAAACCTCGGCCTCCCTAGTGATGAACAGTTGGAATAACAACATTGATATTATTAATATGTTCTTCCTCAGAAATTAGTGGTTCTGATTCCAGCGATGTTCTTCCAACCAGTATATATTCATCTCTACATTGCTTTGCAAATGCACGATGTTGCTTCTAAGGAAATTAAGATTTTTGTATGAACAGAAAAAAAGGCTGGAGACACTTTTACACCTCACCCTTACCACATCATATAATGAATAATATCCAGTATATCAAAAGTTTCTTCTGAATAAGGATCTAAATGTCGCAGGAATATGGGGAAATACTGTCCTACAGATAGTGTTGATATGATAGTGTGAGCTTTTTTCATAACAGCCAATGAACTCTGATCTAATCTAATGTAGACCATACCAACTAATGCCCGCCACTAATGGGGGTGAGGAGGGCAGTCTGCAAGAGGTGACATTTGAGGTTATGTAACTCCAGTTCCCCTCCTCAGATGTGCATAATTGGACTAATGCATAATTCCAGAAACTAGGCCAGAAACCAAAACTCAAAAGATCAAATTCAAAACCCCGTTATAGTATATGCAGAAGTCGGGATTCTTTTACCCCAGCCCTCCTAGTGTCTCACCTTCCATATTGACGCCTGCGACGTCACTGTATCTGACATCACTGAGCACAAGATTGACTGCACGACATCTGTACTCCCCTACATCAGCCTGCGTCATCTCCTGTATCGTCAGCACGCTGCGCTGACGTGTCTCCACGGTAACTGCACCACGAGTTACAGGTCTGTTGTTGTGTTGCCAGGAGATGAGTGCCTCAGGGACGCTGTTGATGTCACAGTGTAGTTGTATAGGTCTCCCTGGCTGTGCCAGTGTGGAGACGGGTTGGCGGGAGAAGGCAGGTGCCAGATCTGGACACGGTGAACAAAGATTTTTTAAAAATGAAATTCATTATCCAGGTATCACCACAAGCTTAGTACAGTTACATTCAATCAATATAGATTATATAACATTGAAACCATAAGCGCAACATTAATTATGGTGATCTTGGTGGTGCAGTTTAAGGACAGACGAGCACAGCAAGGTATTAACATATAATCTTACAGTTAACCGAGACTTACCTGTAAGTTGATGTTTAATTCTCTAATTATGTCGAGGATATCCAGTAGTGGTTAGAATATGTCACTAACGTGGCTACATTTCATAAAACCATGAATAGCCAAATACTTACAGTTAAAACCACATGCACTAACCCCACCTCAAAACTACTATGTTAAGAATTATAGTAAAAGGTTTTGATTCATGATATTAACAGCCAAGAATCATTGCATGAACATGTATCTTGGGCCAGATGGAAGATCTAACATTAGCATACAAAGTGACATGTCTAACTTTAGAATTGCATGTCCTTTTCTTGTATCTGACAAACGTGAATAAAGATTCTATAATAATAATATCTTAATGTGTATTTGGAACTTGACTTCGTCTGACTTAGAAAAATCCTCTAAAGCTGTAATTGACGGATATGTACTTATCAGTCAAAATATTCTAACAAAAAAATAATAAAATATGATCTAATCCTAGTAGCACTGTCGTAAAAACGTTGCAGTAAAATCATTGTAATATCGCTTATTTGAAAGCATGTATTTTTTTTATTCAGTTTAAGGCCATTACAATATTTAATTATTATAGAAAAAAACGCAATATCCCTCAGGGATGTTTTCACATGTATTGATCGATATTATCTACCATCTGGTAAAAGCTTGTATATTATGTCATCAAATTTTATTATATATATGTTTTGAGCTAGTCGGAAGATCTATTTTAGAGGCTTTTGACCAGTTCTGTATATCTTTATGGAATAAAAGTTCAATATATCATATATAGTCTAATTTGTGAAACCTAGTGTTGTAGAAATGTACTCACAAGCTCGGGAGAGTGTGGCACGTCTGCTGAATGACACAGTGTCGCCATCTGTTGCCATGCACTGGTAAACTCCAAAGTCAGCATTTTTGACATCACTAAGGGCGAAGGTACCATTGTTAAAGAGACGGTGACTTGGACCCTCCCTGATAACCAGCGACATGAATCGCCACCTGGGGACATACAAAATGTTATTTCAGAGAAATGATGTGTCACCTTGCATAACATGGTAGAATGTGGAGAAGCAGAGAGAAGGTAAACATATATGTGGAGGATTAAAAACAAATCTATTGCTTGATGTGTGAAAGGGCAAGAATACATATCAAATGACCCAAACAATTTATATTGAATGCTTTGCCGAAATTGGTAGTAAACGTTCAAAGCCCATATCAAAACTAGTACAGAGGATAAAACTGTTGCAGCAAATGACTGAGAAATACACTTTAGCGTTCAAACCAATCACAGTGGTAACAATCTACAAAAGTATTGAAATATCTAAAAGCACTGGAATAGAGTTCTAGCAGAGAGAACAATGATATTATAATGAATCAGAAGCTATATCTCTTTCCCTTCCTACCCCTCTTTGTCCTCAGTCTTTCTCTCCGTTCGTCCCTCTCATACCCTCTCATACCTGTGACGACAGTGAAGTCACATCAATGTGTAGGTCAGGCCACCCCTACATCTCGGGAGTTTGTGACGTCAGTGAAGTCGGTCAGGGAACCCCATATAGAGCAAGGAAACCCCCGCTGCCCATTTTCCAAATATTTTAAAATCAAAAGAGGTGATATACATTGTATTTCTAGTGAACATAGAGGTACCAAAACATGGTTCGTTTAAAAGCCTTGCAAAGCTCATCACCTGGTGTGTTACTATGACAACACGTTCTTTCTTATAATGCAGTGTTGAACCTCTTTGACTCACATTGGCTGGTTGTCCAGAGAGTGTGATGGCACCAGATCGAGGCCTATCGTCAGAGTTTGAGGGGAAGTCTTGGGCTATTTACGTTTTTGTTTTTGTAGGCAGACATTGCCCACCATCCCGCCCACCATTCTCCTTACTGTCCCGCCCACCCTCCTCCAAAATCGTGTAATTTTAATGTTAAGTCAACGTGAAAAACAATCGCCAACGCGGCGCTGTTTTACACATCATACGGTGGCGCTACCTCATGGGAGGGTGAGAAACCATTCCTGGCACTTGCTGTTAGTTTACCACATTGCCACAAGGTGTAAGGACCACAACAATGTCTGATTTCGACGTCCTCATGCAGATAAAGGGTGAATGTGAGAGGTCTGTTATGCACTAATTATACCAGTAAGAGCTAAAAAATCTTGGTCCAATCTCTCCCTAAGGCTCTAACTTAGGCAGTCATGTAACTTTTGGGTGTTGGACAATGAGAAATAGAGTGGGTTCCCCGATCATAGAGGAAGTTGTACAGTGCTAATGCATTGCCAATGGCGGAATGTGGCGATGCTTCTTGCTTGGGTTTTTATGCAAGCATAATTAATTAATTATGCCATTGTCGCCGGTCGGTCCAGTTTTGTTCTTATGGAAAGTTGGACATAAAAAGGTGGACATGAAATTTAAACCCTTTTAAACCCCTTATGTTCTAGGAAACTGCTCACAAAACATAGTGGAATGGCTTCCGCAAAGAGGAGGAGGACACTTGGCAACCCAGGCTTTTATTTACATGTACTATTGGAGGAGGAGGAGGGAGGAGGAGGAGGGAGGAGGAGGAGGAGGTGGTAGAGGAGGAGACCGTTCGGCAAGGAAGTAGGGGTCCTATCACGCAATAAACAACAATGATAACGCAGTAGGTGTCCTTTCACGCAAAGAGAAGGAGGAGGTAGCACCACAACCTAGGCTTTTACATAGTCTATAGAAGGAGTATAGAAGGATTATAGAAGGAGGACGAGGAGACCGTTTGGCGAGGCCATATTTCCCATAGAGAATCTGTGAGTAGTACATGTCATTTTAGGATTGCAGTGTAATAATCTAGGCCATAGATAGAGTGTGGAGATCCCAATTTAAAAAAGGCTTCAAAATCACATTTTCACCCCAGATACCTTCACAAACCCATATAATGTCCTCCAGACAGGGTTGTCAGACCTGTACAGACCAGAAAATTAGATGGGGAGATCACAGATTCCCAGAACATGCCTGACAAAAAAACCCTTCTTGAACTTTATATATTAGACTAGCAAAGTACCCGTCCTCCGGACAGTCACCCTCTTCCTCTCACTGTCTCTCCCCCTGCCTCTCCCCCGGCCTCTCCCCTGTCCCTACCCGCCTTCTCCTCTACCCTGCCCTATTTTCTCTTTCCCTCTTTTTGCTCTATCCTCTTGTCCCTCCCTCTATCAGGTTTCCCCCACCCTGTCCCTCTGCTTCTTGCATTCTCTCCTTCCCTCTCCCGCCCTTTCTCTTCCTCCCTCTCCCTCCCTCCCTTTCCCTCCCTCTCCTGTTGCTAGAGACTCTCGCAGGATGCATTGCTAGGGAATCCCACGTTGCCACAGACGGTGGGAGAAGCATGACATCAATCTCTTTTAGTTCCTAACAGGGGCTTTCCCGGGCTAAAAATAGTTGTATAGAACACAACTAAAAGAACTAAAAAGGGCTTCAAAATCACATTTTTCCCCCAGATAGCTTCACAAACCACATACGGCGTCCTCCGGAGAGGGTGGACGGACACTTTACCCTTGGAGAGACAACAATCAGCCCTCCAGGGTCTTTAAAACCTTTGTCGTAGTCCTGTAATGCATCATAGGATGTTACCAATGCAATATAGTGTTGTTGAAGCGGTAATAGGGATCTATACTACATCTGACCTGTAAGAGATGTTGGTTTGTTGGAAGGGGTTTAGAGCACGGCAATGCCACCAAATGTCTGCACCAGGAGCCACCACTAGGTCCTGCGGTTCCACCACAAACTGTACGCTCCCTGCAATAATATGATAAACCAATGAATATTAAACATTTATTACCTCACGTAACAAAATGAACAAATTATCTAGGAAGACCTACTTTAGGTATCTGGGATGAAAATGTGATTTTGAAGCCTTTTTTAAATCGGGATATTCACACTCTATTTATAGCCTGGGTAGTAAAAGCAATGATCATGTGACCCAGAGGCAATGATCAATGCGCCCTTGAGCCGATTGATCATGTGACCCAGAGATGTAAGGGGAGGGTATGTATGGGAGAGGGGAGGTGGAGGGAGAAGAAGAGAGAGAGGGAGAGGGAAAGAGAGAAGAGGAGGAAGGGAAGAGAAAAAGGGGGGAAGGAGAGAGCGCAGTGGGGGGATGAGAAAGAAGGAAAAACAGGGTGGGAGAGGGGGAGGTATGGGAGAGAGAGGGAGAGAGATCAGACGGGAAGGGGAAGAGCTAGGAAAAAGAGAGGGGGAGGTGAGGGGAGAGAGATCAGAGGGGGAGGGGGAGGGGGAGAATCAGATACAGAGGGAAGAGGGGGGAGAGAGTAGGGCAGAGTAGAGGGGTAGTGTATGATCGTTGGTTTAGGGACAGGGAGAGAGAGGGGGGAGAGGCAGGGGGAGAAAAGGAGGAGAGGGAGGGAGAGGAGGGGAGACAGAGTGAGAGGAAGAGGGTGACGGTACTTTGCTAGTATCTGTATATATCCAGTGTAAGGGTCTGCCACTCACCTAATGTTGTGTGCAGCAGGAGGAGAAGGAGAGTGAGTGGTAGCATGGCCATCAGCTGTAAGTAGTAAACACTGTGTCAATAGGAAATGTGCCATTGTTTTTAAATGTTTTATTCATCAAGACATTATGTAATATTTACACTATATCTCAGTACATGATGATTGTAAAAATACTTTAATAATATATGGAAAAATAGTTAATTTTACAAAATACATGAGTGATAAAAACAGATAGTAGCACCACCACCTGCGCCGTGTCACAATGATGCAAGACAGTCATATTATCATAATAATTTTTACCTATTACATATTAATATTGTTCTCACATTATCTCAACTCATCACCATTCATCAATCAACCAAAATGATGAAAACAAGGACTGGATGGGAAAATACGTTCAACTTTTACTTTGGCATACTACTCCTACAATTCCATGTGAATCAAGAGTCTAGATGGCGAGCATGCCAACATAAGAGGTTCTATTAAATGTCAGTATTAAAGATACAGGAACTGGTAATTAGCTTTGCAATAATAATATCACATCAGCCATATGTCCTCACTGTGTCACAACAGCTGGATTACCAGCGAGGAGTCGGACTGGGCCGCCCCAGGATCGCACATCGTATGTACTACTCACAATTCCCAGACTACCACGTTACCATTTAACTATCGTTTATCCCACATAAATAGTGTCTGAGCATAAGCGCCCGGTCTTCACATGGCTAAGCTGGCAGATAGTAGCCATAAAATATAAATGTTTAATATTAAGATTGCATTAACTAATTGGAACACTTGTAGTTCCCCATTTATCTATGGGAAAAAAAAATTGTCTCTCTCGGGACGATACACGTCATGTACAAGTTATACATACCTGAGAAAAGTGAGTCAGTTATCCACCGTGAGAGTGGATCATTTGTTTATCCTCCTTGACCACTAGTATACGCACCACACGCTGTACTCCTCATAATATATATATTTATATATATATATCCCACTATCCAATCAACTACATCATTATATCCTGCGTACACTCCTGTACAGTATGAGCACCAATGTTACTCCTGAATACTGCATAACATGAGGTAGTATTTATTTGTGATACTTTTTGTGATTTAACACAGGTATCCACAACTGATGTCTAGATATTTCCATAGAGAAAGATTATCAGATTAGATAAGGTAGATGCTAGGTGCAGCAATACCCATTTTAGACATTTCCCGTGAGTGGGGATATTCACATTAATGCATTCCTGTTATCCTAGAGATAACGGTTCTCGCTCTTCCAACTCCAAAATGTTTGCCTCTCAACACAATTGAAGAATTCAGGGTCGTTCCATACCACTGCCCTCGTGCCTATTAACATATATTCTCTCCTGCCCCCAGAAGATTAAGTGAAATATTAAGGAAGGCAAAGACATTGAAGAACTGACAGGTGCTTTTCTGTTGTTTTCAAATTGATTATAAAGTACAACCGAGACGTTTTGTAATAGTTTGGTTTTGGCGGTTTAGGGTTCAGAGTTTAGGTGAAGCATGCAGGATGTCGCCATGAATGTGCACGGTGCCTGGAGTGACTCACACGTCCTACTCTAATCAATGTGCTCTTCCTCCTCCACTCAACACACACACACCTTTACTTCCCCATCCCATCAGTGGCTTAATACATATTCTTAATATATATTCCTGCCTTTTGCACACATGCAGTTCATATAATCTTTTAATATGTAAAGTGCAACATAGGAGGTAGTGAAATATCTTATTATAATAAGTGTTGAATATTTCCACATATTTCTTGCTACTGACTATGTCATTCTGCGATCATATGACATGACCTCTCTGCCTGCCCGCCATGGTGCCGCTGGCTGCATGTGCCACCAAGGTTACCTCGCCACCTTCGTGCATCCTATCTCTCTAATCATCCTGAAAATAAATTTTAAAATGTTTGAGATTTCATCAAACAATGACAATCCAATTAATCGATATATATGATATATATATATACATATATATAATAGATACACACACAAATCCCCCACCAAAATAAGACCTCATTGTGGGGTACAAAATCAAACCTGCTTTGGGGTCATGGTTTATATATCTCATATGGAAGTTTCATGGAGATATTGCCATAGGTATATCGCCGATGGCCTACAAAATGTATGCACAACCATATATGCACAACTATATAGCTGACAGGTCCAAATACAGTATCTGGTTGGTCATATATTGGGTCACATATGGGTCAGATTTTCAGAAAATGTACAATTCGCCTTCACCAATCCTTTCGAATAACCCAAATTCAAGACAAAAATGAGCTTCAAAATGCAGTTTAACATAACATAAATGATACTTTAAATCAATGCGATATCAAATATACTCAGATATAGCCGGTATTCATAATTTTTCAGCCAAATTTAGTAGAATTTCTTAAATGTGTAGAGCTGCCAATTGTACATTTTCTGAAAATCTGACCCATATGCCTTGCAAAGGTAGAATTCTGTGAAGGAAGGGAGGGGTGTAACACAGTCAATGTGTTAGCTCTTATTATAATACTTAATTATAGTTGCTTCATTTAATATGTAGTTGGTCGATGTACCCTGTAGTTTTAAGCATATAGGGATAGGGTACAAGTGCATGGAGTTCACCAGTGATTTATAATTGTAAGATTATGGACAAAGAACATTCTCCCGGACTTACCCAGCATTATGAGGCTGTAGCCTTGGTATGGTCATAATGGGGAGGGGGGTAGAGAGGACGGGCCCTGGAGGAGTGATGGGGGAGGGAGAATTGCCCTCCAGAATGTTCTAGAATTATTCAAAACAAGCAAATGGGGTGGTGACTCTAAGCATTGGACTTGTATCCCTATTGGACATGGGGACAAGGAGCTCCTCAAGCATTGATTATGATTGGCTAATGGAGCAGCTCTTTGTCCTCCTGGTAGATAGATAATGTAAGCTATATGTATATGCCCAAGTGGGCACTTTTCTCTTGGCTCTCTCTCTCCCTTCGTGTCTGTTGACAACTCTCTCCTCAGTGAGGCTATATTATTGTTGGTGCAAAATGTAATCCAGAAGAGAATAAATAGAAACACAACGGGAAATACATCTTTCATGGACTTATATCATTGTAGGCTGTGTTACACCTTATAGGTTCCTGTTAAGATTACATAAAAAAAAAAAAAAAAAAAAAAAAGATGACAGAATGGGCCCATAACGGAAAGAAATGTTGTATCAAGCGTTATAATGGGTTAGTATGGGTGTATAAACAGAACGTGTTTACTGCCTGTGAAAGTGTGAATTGACTGAGACTTTATTTCTGAAAAGGTCATTATTTTAATTATACTGTGTATGTTCATATTAAATTGGAGCAATGGTCTCAAATAAGTTAAATCATTCATCTGTGACTGAGAAGACAATGAGTAAAATATGATTTAGATGTTGTTCAAATTAGTGCACAGGAGGGAGTTGGGCACCCAGAGTAGGCGCCTTTGAGAAGCTCCTACAGAATAATGTTATGACTTATGGGATAGGAGCCAAGCAAGGGTCAAGAATACCGTGCAGCACCAGTGAGATGTCTGAGTTCTAGGCTTTTCCTAGCAGGTCGAATAACTCAAAATGCGTGATTATCTGTATCTCTGCATCTATGCTTTGGCATAGTGGGACACCATTCCACTAGGTTTAGTGACTACTTCCTGCCGTTTACACTTGTCCCGCCCCCATCACCCAGCCCCATTAGTGCCTTAGCACAATACCCTGGCAGTGCCTCAAAGGGATGTGCTGGAATGTGTGGGAGTTGGGCAGCACCCACATCATGGGGGTAACCATTAATGACTCACCAATGGTGGGGGAACCCCTGATGACTCTTTCTTTACCTCTGTGATCTCCTCTTCCTCTTCCTAATGCTCCACCTCCACCACCACTTTTACCTCCTCTTCCTCCCTCTCTGTCTCCATCTCCACCAACTCCTCTTCTTCATCTTCCTTCATCTCCTCCCCCACCACATTCACCTCCTCCTTCTACACCTCCTTGTCCTCCTGTCTCCTCCTCAGCCACCACTTCCTCCTCCTTCTACACCACCTCCACCTCTATTCTCCTTCCCCTCCACCTCCCACTCAGTCCCTCACTCTGTCATTTTTTTCTGTCTCTTTGTCTCTACCTATCTCTGTGTCATTGCTTCCCCGTCTCTCTCTGTATCTTTACTTCTTCCCATATCTATGTCTCAAAACAGTGACCAAAAACATCATCTTAAAAGGACTCCATTTGAAGCATGAATGGTAATAAGGGTACTAAGTTACAAAGAGAACTTGAAAGAGAAGGATGGTGGAAGAGGAAAGGACACTAGCAAATGCTGTGGGTAGTATGGGTTTTGCTAGGAGAGTTTATTTCAGTGCGAATGTAAATCAAGATGGCTAGGGAGTATCCCGGCCTACTAGTTCACCTAAATGTTAATAAGCATTTAGGTATTAAAGTGACACTTCTCACTGTTGTTGGCTAGATTATCGAGTAACGGAATTTCTACTTCCTTTTCTAGTATTTGATTCACCTTACCCTACCTAACTAACTCCTGTGGATATCAAAACTCTAACATTCATATTATATCAGATATTTGGTAAAACAGTGAGCAAAATCGTTTTGGCTTACCAACCCAAATGTCAAGCTATGTCAGAGTGGCAGTTGGGTTCTGGCATCTGGAGTTACATAATGCCAGCCTTGACCAAAGGTCACTGGTAGACTCCTATGTTAAATCTAGTTACATCAATGGTCACCTAAGAGAGTGGGGGCACCACTTGACGGCTACTATTCTGTGATTTGAAATCTGGTCTATTCATTACACTTATTCAATGATTATTGAATGAAGAAACAATTTTGGTGCTCCATACTTTAGATATTGTCATAGATATCCTATATGGTTACACTGAATAAGTTTCATGTGATTCTGTGACTACTCGTTTTAACTATCTTAGCCACTTTAACTAAGCTGGAAAAAATCGGACAAAATCTGAATGAGATGACGTTTTTTCTTCTGTTTGGTGTAGCCTATATTGCTTCTGGTTAGTTTCTATTTCGAAATAAGGCATGTTTAAGAGTAATAATTGGCCAGCATATGCGGCATTTGCCAGGTTAATACAGACTCTATTAGGAATATTGATCCCCAAATATGTGGAATTTATTCTTTCCCTAATGACAGTTAAATAAACAATGGTTTACATGTGCAAGCACTGTGCGATAATTTGCTTTTATTGTAATTTGCTTTTATTTGTATTTTATCTTTATTTCCTTTTCCCATAAATCACTGGAACTTCTTGTTTGTGAACTATGTCATTCCTGGATGTATACTTGATCGATTTACTGTTTCTTCATGTTGTAATGATAATATATTAGTTTAAATATTTCTTTTCCCTCCCTCTTCTATCTCGCCCTCCCTCTTCCTCTATCTCCCCTCCCCACCTCCCTCTCCTTCTCCGTTGCATTGTCAGGGACGCATTGCCAAGTTGTCAGGGACGTGGGACGTGATTATGTTTTCATTGTGGTGGGTCATGTGCTCCTTTGAAGCAAACTAATGAAGATATCCATTCCAAGTATGATAGATATATTAGGGGTAACTTCAGGACTGAGGCACAACACGGGCACAACATTAGAGAGTAGAGCTGTGGCCACACATGAGGGGATGGAAAATGGGTGATGTACACAGCTGATATATACACGCGTGTGTACACAGATCTATATCCCACACATGTGCCTTATTACACCTGTTAGAGCTGTACATAGTTTACTGCTATATGGCTGTCTAGTGTAGCTGATGTAAGACTGGCTGTTGGGCAATTAGAGCCTGAGTTTATTGTCCGAGCTGGCCCTCTATGCCTGACGGGAATCCTGTCGAGGCCGGAGGCTGAGACAGGTTCCCGAAGGCATCGAGGGCCAGCGAGGACAATAAACAAAGGCTCTAATGGCTTTAGTCCCCGTTGGTTGGGCTGTTTACCGGAAGTTCTCTAGGCATAGAGGGCCAGCGGGACCGGTAGTGACCACTGGCCCTCTATGCGTCTATAACGGGCCAGCTCAGACCAACCAACGGGGACTAATAATAGTTATGGCTCATCTCCCTGCTATAGGGTAACAGCTGATTGTGAAGTATTTGGATTTGGATTTGTTTATTCAGTCGCATTTCATTATTACAGATAATTAATGTAAAGATTTCACCTGACCTTGTTTGCGTGACAGAAAAACTACCATGCGGAAAACTACATGTAAAACTACAAGACTGCCTGCCAACAATAGTCTAGGCTCAGACCCTATCAGATCCGTGCAACCTCAGGGAAACTGACCGAAAAATCCCATTAGAATATCCCATTAGAACGGTAGTGGTGGGCCAACTCTAGGGCCGAGAAAGGATAAGCATACTTATCTTATCTTATCTGATTGAGCCTAGACTGACGACCACCCTGAAAAGTATAGCCGTCTCGAAAAGTTACGACTGCAGGATGTAAGAATATAGTCCCACCGGCAAAAATGCAATCCCAACTATGTTATTTTCAATAATAGTTTTTAAAAAATATACAATTTTATTCTTGAGGGTGGTCAGAATTATGGTTGCTGGATTTCCTCGATGATAGTTTTGCTAAAGAATCCCAAGATAGGTGGAGAAACAACTTGCACTTGGGCTACTTTCCCAAGGGCTACTTTCTTCTTTTTTGAGCTATAAGTTTATTAGTAAAAGCTGGGTTTCACTGACTGGCTACTCCTCCCTCTACTTTGACTGTCTAAATGCTCCCGCTTTTAAAGAAGCGGGAGTAAGCAACTGAAAGTAACTGGAATAGGTGCTATTGCCACGTTTTTTCCACCGCTACTTCTACCGCTAGTCAGAAATTTGAGCGGATGACATTTTATTTTCACATGGAAATGAATGCATCAAGTAATGTGAGGAGTAATGTTGAGTGGTGCCAGTGCCCTGCTTCACCTCCTGCTACTTCCCGTTAAAGCTGGGTTCCACTGGTCGGCTACTTCTCCCGCTACTGTTCCCGCTACTGCTCCCGCTTCTTGATGAAAGAACTGGAGCAGAAGCGGGAGAGTAACGGGGAAGGGTGCTATTCGGCCCCACTACAAAGCCATCTTATTTCCCACTTCTTTTGGAGCATTTTCGAAGTGTAGAGTGCTCCCGCTTCTATCAAACATGTTTGATTTGAAGCTGCCACTACTTGATGCGTCCATTTCTATGTGAAAATAAAATGTTGTTTGTTTACATTTCTGAGTAGCATTAGAAGTAGCGGTGGAAGTAGCGGGGCAATAGCACCTATTCCGGTATACCTTCAGTTCCAAAGAAGTGGGAAGAGAAGCGGGAGTAGTAGCCGGCCAGTGGAACCCAACCTTTACTTCAGCTACAAAGTAGCAGCCGTTAAATATCAAACATGTTTGATAGTAGCGGGAACACTCTACGCTTCTAAAATCCGCCAAAAGAAGCCGGAAGTAACGTGGCTGTGTAGTGGGAGCCAAAAGCACCCATCCCCATTACTCCCCTATTACTGTTCCTGCTTCTTTGATCAAGAAGCGGGAGAAGAAGCAGGGCAGTGGAACCCAGGCTTCCTTCGGACGGTTATGTAAGAACAGGTAGGTTCTCTGTGAAAGGTATGGTCAGGAATGGGTAGGAACTCTTAGGTAGAAATCTCTCACCCTCTTCCTCTCACTCTCTACCCCTCCTCCTCTCTCCCGCCTCTCCCTCGGCTCTCTCTCCACCTTCCCCTCTTCCTCCCTTGTTTCTCTCTCCCCTCCCCTCTTTTCTCTCTCCCTCTCCCTCCGCTCCCCTCCCCTGTTCTCTCTCTATGCCTCATACCATCTCTTCTTTTCCTTCCCCTCTACAATTCCCCCCACCCTCTCCTCTCCCCTTCTCTTTCCCCCTCTCCCTCCACTCTCTCCCCTCCTTCTTCCTCTAACCCCATTCCACCTTCCCTCCTGTCTCACTCCCCATTGTCAGGTAGTTCATGACAGTTTAATGAACAAAATATTGACCAGTACAACTGACAGGGGCGGATCTAGGCTCTAAAGTGAGGGGGGAGGGGTCCAAGATAAAAAGGGCACATCAGTCCATCCCAAAGGTGTACTAGGGGAGTCTGGGGGCATGCTCCCCCGGGAAATTGAAATTTAGGTGCCATTTGGGGGCATTTGGCACTTTTTGAAGCATAAAATACTGTGTTTAATCACACATGAAAAGTGATTTTATTTCTATTATTTATTTTGACTTTCAAAAACCAGGGATGCAGTTTGCAAGGACCTAAGAAACATAAAATATACAACACACACACCAAATTGTAAGATGTGGAATTATTTTTAAAAATCAGTTGTGGCTACTGGTGCAAGTGTTGTAGGGGTGAAATAGGGTCTGGGAGAATTTGTCCCCCCAAAATTGTAATTTTTGGATCATGATCAGCCAGTTTTGTTTGTATTTAAAGATAGAAAAAAATCATAAGGGGGGGGGGGGGGAAATCTCAAAGGCAAATTTAACTATTTGACATGGAATCAAAATCTTCTTCAAATGATGAAATCACATGTATCCAATGTCACATTGGATTACCAGATCAATGGGGTATGTCTGTTATTCCTGCAGGCAGGCCTGTCAACAATAGTACAAATGTAAGGCAGCATACTTTAATTTTCTCACAACTGCCCCCAAGTGATTGTCCATATGTTGTGTGAATGTAAAACAAACATGAGAGGGAACTAATGTCAGCACAAACATGGGTGAGGCCCATACACCAAAATTAGGGAGTCATGGAAACAGCATTTATAAGTTATTTTAACGGCCATTTACAGCTGTTGCCACAAGGCACTTTTGGTTGTAAAAGAAATTAAGGCACTTTTGGTTTTGAAAAAAGGTTTCGGTTCTTTAAAAAAGGGCACTTTTTAGTTGTAACAAAGACACTTTTGGTTGTTACACTTGCAACGGAAAAGGGGCACTTTGGGTTGTACCAAAGGGCACTTGTGGAAATTTTGAGGGAGGGGGGGGGCGTCAGGACATTGCCGACCCCCACCCCCTTGGATCTGCCCCTGGACTGTCATAAGGGTTTGATCCTTATTACAAAAGGATTAAATAAATGGGGAAAAAAAGATATGTTAAAGATAAGTTTTTTGGTAGCGTCATTTGAAAAAAACGGGTGGACAGAACTCTACAGATCAGTAAAACGGTTGGTAAAACAACACATTCTGAGACCATGTGAGACAAAGAAACCCCTCTTCCCGTATATTTTACGGATGTAATAGATTATGATCTGTATTGTGTAAATGAGGTGATTATATTTGTGATAGGCAACGCGATAATACAGCTACAAGGTGAAGATGCGTCAAATGTATTGGCCTATAATTGTAATAAAACAAATTACAGTTTCACCCAAGATGTGGTCATGTGTTATCTTTGTTTACTAACAGTACAGAATGCACGTGGAGCACAGATGCGAGAAATAGGTCAGGGGGAAATTAGTGGTTAAAAATTCATAACCACGTGTTGTGTGTAGTGGAGCGTGGCCAGTGCACACACAGATCTATGTACTGTTGAGTGCGAAGGCTCACACATATATGTATTTATTCAGAAATGTTGGGGGTACAATGTATTATGAATGTGAAATCTCACCGTCATTGTTTCTCAAGGGAAACTGATGTGCACATAATTACAACAAGCAACTATTGTATTTGATCCGCTATCATGCATGTAGGGGTATGTATTTATGTGGCAGAAGAATCTGTTTATGTAATTGATATATATGTTCATGATATATATGTATCTGTTCATGACAGTTACATGACCTTGTTTGCTAAAAGTTACGGGATTTTCTTTCTTTACATTCAATTATATATCAATGTTAAAAAAGACAGTATTTATATCATTATAGTTAATAAGCAGGCCATACATGAGAATATTCGCACAGTGAAAATAGTGTGTTTGTGTATGGGGGGGGGGGCGGGGGGGGGGGATTTCAACAACAACTCAATTATTCGCAATTATTATTTATTCCTTTTTGTAAAATAATTGCAATTATTATTAGTTCCTATTAATTTTGTAAAATAATTGCAATTATCTACCATCTATGAATTTCTATTTGTAAAATAATTGTAAGATTCTTAATTACTGTGAGTGTGCATCACCGCCAATAATTTGCCAATTTCAATTCTTCCATTGGACTGAGATGAATATTATACAACAATTAAAATCAAATCCATTGCAACCACACAACTCAATGAAATCCAGTCTCCCTTTAAAGCCAGTCGAGAAAATTTGCAATCCCGTAGAGTAGCACCCCAAACGAAAACGAGAGAGGAAATAATGATACTGCAAAATTTAGAGAATCTCTAATCGCAAAAATTGACAAAACACTTGACGATGCCTGCAAGAGCCTTAAGCAACAAAACCATCTGAAATTAACAGCAATACAACATGAAATCGATGACAAAATTGCACAGGGGCTAGTAAAATAGATGCAGCAAATCAACAAACACAATAAGGCTTGCTTGATACTAGGTCTACCAAAACAGGCGAGGACCTAACTGCCCTAAAAAAATGGAAAAGTTCCATCACAGATAAAATCCAATATTTCGAAAATGAATGCTTGAGAGCTAGAGAATATTCAAACAGAAATCTAGAGGCGCTGGATAGCAAGTCCCGGACAAATAACCTCATATTCCATGGGGCTACACTTAAAGGTGAGACTAGAAATTGAAAAGAAAAATTTGGAAATTATTCGCTATGCCAAGATTCACTAACCAGCAGTTGATAAACATGTACAGAACCAGACCAAAACCCAACCTACTGCAGGCCGCATGGGTGATATATGCCAGGCCTGCTGTATGTGAGCGTGTTGTACCAGGACTAGTATACACAGCCTGACGGCCGCAACATTGTACACTTGCCTGCCAGCAAGGACCTGACCTGGTCACGGATCATTGATTTCCCATATATATACACACATACAGTGTGGAATATCTATATTGTACAGCTGTACTATCTATTGCACTGCTGTTCAGTTAAACCCATTCTCGGTTCTCTTTCCTCACTCTCTTTGAATTCTCGTTTTTCTCTCTCTTCCTCCCATTCACTCATTCTTCTGTCACTTTCTCTTATTCTCTTATTCTCCATTTCTTTTTTGCCTACTTTTCTCCTCTCTTTCTGAGTTCTCTCTCTCTCTCTGTCCCCCTCCCTCTCACTAAATCACACATAGTAAGTAATCTGACTTCATCTAAACAGATACAAGACATCTCTGTTTTCAACAACTGTGGGGGGGGGGGGGATTGTATTATATATCCGAGAGATATACCGACGATCCTATAACTACACAGTGGCTATAGGATCGTTGGATATACCTCCAAATAAATATTCAAACTAATTTTGCGTTTCATCAACATGTGTAGTCATTCAGCCTTGATAAATGGGCGTTGAGTGATGCACTAGTGACCCCGCTGGCCAGATTTTATTTCAAATTAAAATGTGTATTTGCTGGAAAAGGTGAATTTTAAGGATTTGCATTCTTCAGGATAGTCCTGACATTCGCCATACGTTCCCAACATTATATATTGGTACATGTAGACCCTTGCGAATGTTTGCAACATTTCCAAGACCCTTGCTACGGTTCGCAATATTTCCGATTTCCAAGTTAAACTTTCGTGCGAATCGTGCGTCTGAAATACTGTGAGGTATTTTAGTATTTTAAGTACTACACATTTAAGGCCTTATACTGTAGATCTGACCACATGCTATCCCTGACCGCATGATATCAGGTTAGCAGGTCTAGTCATAACTAAATTAAGAGAGAATGTAATCGCTTCGAGTCGTTCGTCAACTCAGAAAAAACAAGTGCATGTCCCTAACATGCGAAATTCTATTTATATATCACAATGTTATATTGTGTAATAAAATGCCAAACTAATCTTTCTTATTTCTCCGACATCGCCATCTTATTTTTTGTTCTTGCAAAGGTAGAAAGAAAGCAACTGAGCAACTTGGCTGAGCTGTTAGGGCGTCTGACGTCATCTGACGTCTTGTAACTAAACGCAAAAAAACGGATTGTCTGCGTGAATGCGGATAAGTTTAAATAGTGATGTGTACAAGCACCCAGTGTGATATCAATAGAGCATGAGGCAAGGAATGATTTGCTCACCTTTAATTCCGTATATAGATACTTTCCTCAATTTAGGAAAACCTTTTATAAGAACTCTTCGGTAAATTACATTTTTGCGGTGATATATATTATATTAAATTGTTGTTCACTATTTCAGAAAAAGTTATATATATATATCAAATAATCACGAAAATATATGACAATATCAAATGACATCCTAACTTTAGCCACAGCTAAGCCAATTTGAAACATTTGTGTTCTCCTTTCCAACACCCTCTGACATGTCATAGAATTAATTTAAAATGTAGCTTTTAGATTTTCATGAATTTTGGGGGAAATGTCTAATTTGGTGAGAAGTGGGCCGACAGGTAAGTGGATATGGTCCAGTCTCGTCCCCTTGCCTCACGCTGCCACACACTCGCCCAACCCCCCACCCGGCCCGCCACCCGGCCCGCCACCCAGCCCGCCACACGCTCTCTGCCTCCCTATTGTACCTACACCTAACTCATGCCCATCTACAAGTCTCCTTGTCTTACCTATGTCCTCCAGCTCCTCCTGTACATCCAACATGAAGTCTTCCTCCCGCCCGATGCTGTAGTCCCCACTGTGTGGTAGGCACGCTCATGTGTGTCAGTGTGGGACGCACAGATCGATGCTCCAACCCTCCCTCCCCCATCTCTACCTCCTCATCATCCCCATCACAACACAACCGTTACCTAGGTAACCACAGACGCCGTGTGTTTACTGGGCCGTGGCACTGGTGGTGCAGGGGGTGTAGGTGTAGGTAGGGGGGTGGGGTGTAGGTGTAGGGAGTTGATGGATTATTTGGTAGAGTGGCAGAGGCGCTGTATTGAATGTCTGTGTGAAAGCATGAGTGAAAGTAAACTGTAACGTAGACCAATGTCTCCAGCAAATTATCTGACAAATACTCTGGACCTTAATATTTTGAAAGAAGAAATGTTTTTTTAACAAAAAAGCTAATAACTAAAAACCAAAATCCAATGTGCTTGTAATTAAACAAAATAACACTCACACGGTTTCCCTCTAATTATTCAGAGTGAAGTGAGTAATATAGACTGTTAGACTTCAATGCTTTCCATTTGTCCAGGTGTTTTGTATAATTAGTTCAATTGATGGTATGTATCCATAGGATATCCTTTTGTAAATATGAATTTTACAGAATCCCGCCAAACGTGGCAGCATTTTATAAATGATACGACTACTATAGTGAAAATTCGTTTCTGACTAATCAACATTTCGGAGAAAAGAGTTGCAAAGTGCATTAGATTATGGCGGGTTATATAATATATAAGCAGGCTGTACTGGAGAAGGCAGGCACGGCCCCTCTCCTTTGCAGGGCCCGTTCCTCAATAATATACTTCCTCCTGTCAAATATTTAGTTACAAGAATATGTGACCCAGTGTGAAAACGTGGCACCGGAAGCATATCTGTGTCAAGCCAATAGAGTAGTTGACAGCATTGGCAGTAGTATGCAGGCCCAGCATTGGCTATGTGTAGGCAGTAGTATGTAGGGCCAGCATTGGCTATGTAGGGGCAGTAGTATGCAGGCCCAGCATTGGCTATGTAGGGGCAGTAGTATGCAGGGCCAGCATTGGCTATGTGGGGGCAGTAGTATGCAGGGCCAGCATTGGCTATGTGGGGGCAGTAGTATGCAGGGCCAGCATGTGAGGGCAGTAGTATGTAGGGCCAGCATTGGCTATGTGGGGGCAGTAGTAAGCAGGGCCAGCATTGGCTATGTGGGGGCAGTAGTATGTAGGGCCAGCATTGGCTATGTGGGGGCAGTAGTATGCAGGGCCAGCATTGGCTATGTGGGGGCAGTAGTATGCAGGGCCAGCATTGGCTATGTGGGGGCAGTAGTATGTAGGGCCAGCATTGGCTATGTGGGGGCAGTAGTATGCAGGGCCAGCATTGGCTATGTAGGGGCAGTAGTATGCAGGGCCAGCATTGGCTATGTGGGGGCAGTAGTATGTAGGGCCAGCATTGGCTATGTGGGGGCAGTAGTATGTAGGGCCAGCATTGGCTATGTAGGGGCAGTAGTATGCAGGGCCAGCATTGGCTATGTGGGGGCAGTAGTATGTAGGGCCAGCATTGGCTATGTAGGGGCAGTAGTATGCAGGGCAAGCATTGGCTATGTGGGGGCAGTAGTATGTAGGGCCAGCATTGGCTATGTAGGGGCAGTAGTATGCAGGGCCAGCATTGGCTATGTGGGGGCAGTAGTATGTAGGGCCAGCATTGGCTATGTGGGGGCAGTAGTATGTAGGGCCAGCATTGGCTATGTGTGGGCAGTAGTATGTAGGGCCAGCATTGGCTATGTGGGGGCAGTAGTATGCAGGGCAAGCATTGGCTATGTTGGGGCAGTAGTATACAGGGCCAGCATTGGCTATGTGGGGGCAGTAGTATGCAGGGCCAGCATTGGCTATGTGGAGGCAGTAGTATGTAGGGCCAGCATTGGCTATGTGGGGGCAGTCGTATGTAGGGCCAGCATTGGCTATGTGGGGGCAGTAGTATGTAGGGCCAGCATTGGCTATGTGGGGGCAGTAGTATGCAGGGCCAGCATTGGCTATGTGGGGCAGTAGTATGTAGGGCCAGCATTGGCTATGTGGGGGCAGTAGTATGCAGGGCCAGCATTGGCTATGTGGGGGCAGTAGTATGTAGGGCCAGCATTGGCTATGTGGGGGCAGTAGTATGCAGGGCCAGCATTGGCTATGTGGGGCAGTAGTATGCAGGGCCAGCATTGGCTATGTGGGGGCAGTAGTATGTAGGGCCAGCATTGGCTATGTGGGGGCAGTAGTATGCAGGGCCAGCATGTGGGGGCAGTAGTATGCAGGGCCAGCATGTGGGGGCAGTAGTATGTAGGGCCAGCATTGGCTATGTGTGGGCAGTAGTATGTAGGGCCAGCATTGGCTATGTGTGGGCAGTAGTATGTAGGGCCAGCATTGGCTATGTGGGGGCAGTAGTATGCAGGGCCAGCATGTGAGGGCAGTAGTATGCAGGGCCAGCATGTGGGGGCAGTAGTATGCAGGGCCAGCATTGGCTATGTGGGGGCAGTAGTATGTAGGGCCAGCATTGGCTATGTGGGGGCAGTAGTATGTAGGGCCAGCATTGGCTATGTGGGGGCAGTAGTATGTAGGGCCAGCATTGGCTATGTGGGGGCAGTAGTATGCAGGGCCAGCATTGGCTATGTGGGGGCAGTAGTATGCAGGGCCAGCATTGGCTATGTGGGGGCAGTAGTATGCAGGGCCAGCATGTGGGGGCAGTAGTATACAGGGCCAGCATTGGCTATGTGGGGGCAGTAGTATGCAGGGCCAGCATTGGCTATGTGGGGGCAGTAGTATGTAGGGCCAGCATTGGCTATGTGGGGGCAGTAGTATGCAGGGCCAGCATGTGAGGGCAGTAGTATGTAGGGCCAGCATTGGCTATGTGGGGGCAGTAGTATACAGGGCCAGCATTGGCTATGTGGGGGCAGTAGTATGCAGGGCCAGCATTGGCTATGTGGGGGCAGTAGTATGTAGGGCCAGCATTGGCTATGTAGGGGCAGTAGTATGCAGGGCCAGCATTGGCTATGTGGGGGCAGTAGTATGTAGGGCCAGCATTGGCTATGTGTGGGTAGTAGTATGTAGGGCCAGCATTGGCTATGTGGGGGCAGTCGTATGCAGGGCCAGCATGTGAGGGCAGTAGTATGCAGGGCCAGCATTGGCTATGTGGGGGCAGTAGTATGCAGGGCCAGCATTGGCTATGTGTGGGCAGTAGTATGTAGGGCCAGCATTGGCTATGTGAGGGCAGTAGTATGTAGGGCCAGCATTGGCTATGTGTGGGCAGTAGTATGCAGGGCCAGCATGTGAGGGCAGTAGTATGTAGGGCCAGCATTGGCTATGTGGGGGCAGTAGTATGCAGGGCCAGCATTGGCTATGTGGGGGCAGTAGTATGCAGGGCCAGCATTGGCTATGTGGGGGCAGTAGTATGCAGGGCCAGCATTGGCTATGTGGGGGCAGTAGTATGCAGGGCCAGCATTGGCTATGTGGGGGCAGTAGTATGCAGGGCCAGCATGTGAGGGCAGTAGTATGTAGGGCCAGCATTGGCTATGTGTGGGCAGTAGTATGCAGGGCCAGCATTGGCTATGTGGGGGCAGTAGTATACAGGGCCAGCATTGGCTATGTGGAGGCAGTAGTATGTAGGGCCAGCATTGGCTATGTGGGGGCAGTCGTATGTAGGGCCAGCATTGGCTATGTGGGGGCAGTAGTATGCAGGGCCAGCATTGGCTATGTGGGGGCAGTAGTATGCAGGGCCAGCATTGGCTATGTGGGGGCAGTAGTATGTAGGGCCAGCATTGGCTATGTGGGGGCAGTAGTATGCAGGGCCAGCATTGGCTATGTGTGGGCAGTAGTATGTAGGGCCAGCATTGGCTATGTGTGGGCAGTAGTATGCAGGGCCAGCTTGTCGGGGCAGGATGGAGTACCTTGCAGCAAAATAAACCAGGTTTCACAACAAGTGAAGAGGTTAGGGGTAGTCTCTGTTCAGATTTTAGTTTCCACATCATAACGTTTAGGTATAGGTTCACGATTAGAAGTGATATGTTATTAAGGCATTTGAATTTGAATACACAGATCCGACTATACTACTCTCTATGTATTTGAGTATAGGGGAATAAACAGTTCATGGTATTGTTAGAATAACAAAATGCTGCATAATAACAATATTCTTTATTTTTATTAGCTAAAAACATCCTCCAGCACACCGTCAAAAGTCACTAGTGACTTGATGTAAATATATATATATATATACATCTATTCATTTTATTTCGGAGCATTGCTATTCTCAATTGAACCTTGACCCAGGCTATTAAAAATATTTGATAAATCATGATCCAATATTTTGCAGGAAACCTAGCTATAACAAATCTGTATCAAACCACCAATGAGAAGCTTCCTGACGCGGAAATAACCCTGCGTGGACCGACATCCAATAACGTGCCATTGATCGATTGGTTGATTGATTGATACCATGGTGACAATGAGGGACCCACACTGAGCAATAATAGAGAGGACTTACTTCATCATCGCCCAGGCATGAATCAGCAAATATAAGCAACGAGGTGGAAACCCCCTTACAATAAATAAATATAAAATATGATTAATAGGACTGAGACTGAGACTGAGCTGAGTTACACAATCGTAGAAATGACGTACCAACAACGACTCATATATTGAGTGTAAAAGATGACAGATATCTGTCATCTAATGAATACAGTTTCCATAATCAAATAATGGTCTCACTGCCACTTTATACAGGGTAATGATATTATGTGAAGTTCAAGATCTTTGTATCCTTCTTATTGCTTTTAATCTATTTGATGCCTGAGTCATTTTCTGAGTCATTGTGCCATGCTATGTTGGAACCTGCCCAAAACAAAGCTATGAATGATCCTTATACACCAATGACTAATGACAAATTGAAAAACATTACTCTATGCTCTATGTTACAAACCAGCTAGGCTGGCAATTTTAGTAAGTTCATTTTTCGATGCTTTTTTATAGTAAAAAAACGTTAATATGGAGACAAGATTTCAATTACAATTGTTCAATAATTTCCATATAAATTTACACAAAGTAGAGTGGGAGGACGTGGGAGGCTGATGCAGAGGTTATTTAGAAGGGTTTTATACCTTCCGCTCCGCCTCCCTTTGTCTAGGAAATTGCCTATCCACGGATATCATATTTCCTCCAGCACGAAAACTAAATGTCTCTGCAGCTAATAACACAAACTGTAAGCTTCCATTTGGTATATAATACATGCATTTCCTATGGTAAATATACATTTTTTTAATAATTGTTGTAATAAAAATGTCTATGTAAGCTGTTCATATGTCACCATCGCATTATGTCACCATGTCTGAATCTCATCATATAGGTGAAAAATTGTTATCAGGCCTCATGAAAGCCATGTATTAACATTATCTAATGTTCCGCCTCTTTGCATTGAGATTTAACTTTAGCTTCACTGATACACAAATATAGACCCTTAGCCGGTGCCCCCTATGTTGTGAACCTACACTCATAGCTATCGCTGATTTACTTTGTACTTAAGACCAGGAAGTTCTGTATGAATCTAAGACTGTTGATATGTTGAGCAGTCAGCAATAGGTTCACTGCATCGGGGGCACCTGCTCAGGGTCTCTTATTAAATACAAATGTAACTTACTGGATTGTACATTACCTACCTACTTTGTGACATCGGCATAGTCCACTGCATTCCTTCTTACAGTTACAGTGTAATATTTCTTAGCATGATCTCGCTGCTTCAGGCCTGAGGGGTCCAAACAGAGACCCGTCTCTAATCTATCCATGACCAACCCCATCTGGCAGGCTTTGTTGGGTACATCTCAAACATTGTCCACATATATATCATGCCTCATGCCTCCTTTATGTTCTTTGAGAGCTGATTGGCTAGGAAGAATATTGTCACTGGTGCAATTGTTTATCAAACAATGTCTGTCACGTCTCAGTGAGCTAACTTTAGGAGAGTGTGACTAATTTTGCTTAACTCGTTCGCAGCAATTTCGTTGGTATTCATACTTCAAGTGGAGAAAACTGCTGTGATGGCAAGTTTCATATGCATTTTGTTTTACCTCTGCCATTGAATGATGAAATCATCACAAAAGGCAGTGCATTGCACTCATTAGGGGTCAACCCACTTGCGATCAAATGGATAGGTAGGTACCTAAAGTCCCTGTCCCAAATGACACCCACAGGTCTTCTAGTTGCAGCTGTGACATGTACGCAATATCTATATTCACTGTTCTTACCATTGCTCATTTGTGGACATCAAATGATGCATGTTTTAAATGGAGCATGATACATGTGTCAGCCTCCTCATGATTGCATGGACTGAGGCATTCATTTCCGCGCAGTTCTTGTCACTGTCCCAGGTACCCTGCCTTAAACTCCCTGGTAGATACATGTCCCATACTATATCAAGAGACTTCACAGTGTAAGGAACGCAGATATTTGTAACATATTCATTAAATGTCTGTGATTTCCCTCAACTTATCATATTTACCATGACTGCCCCATCCAAAACCTTCATTTCCACATGGGGGACATTCCTAGTGGAGCCTACATCAAGACAGTTTCCATCCCTTGCTTGACAAAAGATATATGATCTTGAAAATAAGCTGCAGTCATTTCTCAGAGACAGGGTTTCTGTGTGTCCTTGGGAGTGGACCTTGTGGGTGGGGTATTTAAAAGGGTGAATTGTATCAAATATTGGTTTGGTGTCTTTAAGTACAGATTGCTTAAATAGATCCCATTGTTCCCGTCCTATTGTGTCTGCATTTCCAACTGTTTGGACTACATGGCCCGGCAGATGAGGGCTTTAACATCCCTTTCAACAGCATTTTGGATGTTTGGCTTTGTTCATGATGGATCAATGGATCTTGACTGTTGGTAACACTCCAAACAATGTACTTTCCAATCATCAACTCATTCAAGTTATAATCACTGTTGTCAGAAAATGTAATATATGCCTTTAGCATGGTTTCTGCCCTTCCTGATGTGGCTAGGTTAGCTGATACAATGCTTTTGCATTTGCGTTTGCCCCTAATCACTGTGACCACAACAATCAAGAAAACTGCTTTACTTCATCACATATGGCGAATGTAATTAAAGGGGGACATTGTTTACATGTGTGTTTCTGTATTTATATACCTCTGACATGTATGAAAATAATGCTCAGAGATCATAATCAATATTAGATCATAAGGATTTCATCATTATCGTCATCATGACAATACCATAAAAAAATGAGATTGTCTATATAGTGGTCTATTCATTCCAGACATATCCAAAGCTAGGTCACCCAGATAGAGTAGACCTATTAAAGGATTTTGACCTGTTTTTCTTGGTGTCATTATGTCATTATATCCCAAAATAATTATTTAGAGGACCGCACACAAAATCTCACTTTTTCACTCTTACTCTCTATCTTCTTCAACTTTGGGAATTCTTGTGGAATCGTAAATGTAAGGATACATACTGTACTATACATACTGGCTAGATCGGTAGGCTTATGGACTCTATGAAGAAGCCAACTATTGCACTATTAATCCCATTTTATCCAGAAATCATAAACATATTCTAGAAAAAGCCATGAATTCATAAAAAAAAAACAGGAAATATAAATGTTTATTTGAAGTCGTGATAACATCAAAACCAGACACTTAGCAGTTTTTCATGAGGTTGTAGTTTATTTGTTGTATAGATTCAAGTGGTTCGATTCCTACGTTTCGATCACTAGGCGGATCTTCTTCAGGGAATATAAATAAAATATAAATGTTTCTTCATTTTGTTAGGTCTATCTGAATCTTCCATTCTACAGTACTCAGGGTAAAGCAAAAAAACAAAACAACTGCTTATCGCTCTAATATATAGAACACTGCCTTTCAGTCAATTCCCTATAACTAATATTAATGACATCATCTCCAGATAATTTCAGAACGCCAGAGCCAGGCATTTCATCGCTCGACAATGATACAGGGACAAACATTGGGACCCCTTGTGTACCCCGCCATCAATAACAACTATTTAATCTCCATGGTAACCTGGCACGTGAATTATGTGTGTGTGTTGGGGGGGGGGGGTGATATGGTGGGTTAGATCAGACGTCGTCCTAACAATAACACCTCTAAGTCTTTAGGCTTTTCTAGTTCTGAACCATTGATTGTGTTACAATGTAGGCCCTATACAGGTTTTATTAACTAATGAGTTGGTTGAAGGAGCACGAATATTGCACGAGTTTGGTAGCAACGAGTGCAATATTCTAAGCGACTGAAACCAATGAGGTAACAGATTTATTATATACTAGCAAAGTATCCCTCTCTCCCCACATTTCCCCCTTTTCGCTCTGCCTCTTCTCTGTCTTTCATACCTGTTTTTCTCTCCAAACCGATTCCGATTTCCCCCTCTCCCTCCCCTCTTCCTCATGCTCCCCTCCTCGCTTTCTCTCCCTTCCCCTACATCTTCTCCCTCCGCTCTTTTCTCTCCCCCTCTTCTTCCCCCCCCCCCTTCCCCTCTCCTATTTCCCCACCCTCTCCCTTTTTTTCACTCTTCCCTCCTACACCCCCCCCCCCCCCCACACACACACACACACTCCCCCTCTCCAATCATTGTGGGAAATGACGTAGTATCTCACAGGGGCTTTCCCAGGCTATAAATAGAGTGTGGAGATCCCAATTTAAAAATGCCATCATGTTTTCAATGGAGGCACCTTGCTACATAGAATCCTTTGGACCTGTGGTGTACATTGGAGGACATCTGTGGCAATTATGTTCATTGTGTGAAAGCCAAGTATGGTGCATTATTGTGTTTGATGGGTACTGGGATGGCTCTTCAGTAAAGGACACTTGAGATGAGGATCAAAACTGCCTCTGACAATGAAGGCGGAAGTCATCCTGGGAAATACATAAAACAAAAAGTTATTCCTCAACTTATTGAGTGACATTTTGGTACAAGCTGACCTTGTCATTGTCCAAACTCCTATGATTGCTGCTGCTGACAAAGAATACCAATACCTAGAATAACTGGGGAAAATGTGGCTGACTATTTGGCTAATGAATATGTACCCCGGTGCGGACTTCCTGAAGGAATTATATTCCTGACCGAGGTTCAGGATCTATGAACCAACAAGTCAAAGGTTATTTAAGGGCTATTGGGATGGAAGTAAGGCATACAACGGCCTGGCACCAACATAATAACGGAAAAATGAAGAGACTCATTCCATAGAATCCCTAGCACCTTTACTAATCTTCCCAGCAACTCCCTTCAACCTGCTGAAGTCTGTGAAATCCTGATACAAGCCTCTGGGCCAAGCACAGGGGAAGCAGACGACTATAAAACTGCTTCCTTCATCCCAGACAACCGGTGATGACTAGAGCGACCTTTCCCTCGGATAAGGTGGTGCCAGGGGTGGTGCACATCACTAAGCAACAGAAATAGGTCGAGTCATTAAAAAGTAAAAACGGTAGATCTATGTCTTGTATAAATAACGTTCAGAAAAATAATCTCTAATGTTAGTCTTTAAGTCTTTGGTGAGAGGATTCAAATTGGATAAATAGTATTGCTCATTTTAGAAGCCTATTTATCTTACAAGGGAAGTGTAGTCACAACAGCTTTGTGGGTTCTTCCCAGCGAAATGAGGGAGGATCCCATTCCCAAGAGCAGGTGAAGTGAAGAAGGGAGAGTATCCCTGCTGAGGATGGCGTATACTGTTACGCGGCGATCTTATGGGTCTTATGATTGGTGGTGATTCAGGTATAGGGAGATATCAATAGCTAGATCTTATATTAGCATTGTAGATCGAAGGCAGGCCTCTGTAGAATCCTCATAGGAATAGGGTCTTCCCTGTAGTCCTATATGTGGCTGTAGACACCCATGGAACTCATCTATATCTATATGTTGTATGTAATGGTGAGCCTCCTCAGGGTGTATCGATTGAGGGGTTATTTATTTACCTTCCAAGTGTTTCAACTATATATGAGTAGCTTGTACTGGTTCTTCCATGCTCCATTTTTATATACAGAAAAAGTACAATTGGCAGTTGTACACGTTTAGTAAATTCTGCTAAATTAGGCTGCAATTTGGTCAATACTAGGTAAATTTGAGTATATTTGGCATTGCATTGATTCTAGCAACCTGTTTGGTTAGGTTGAACTGTATTCTGAACGTTATTTTCGTCTGAAATGTGGGTTATTTGAGAAGATTGGTGAAGGTAAATTGTACATTTTCAGAAAATCTGACCCAAATCGGCTCCCAAATTAGCTTATAGCAAGTACAACACAACACAAGAAGTTTAGTTAAGTACCACTACTGTATTTCATCTATCTGCACATGGTATATATACTCAAAAGGGGGATTGTCGGGGGTTGTCATTGGTTCCTCCTCTTACCCTATCCCCTTCTACCCCTAGTTCTAGCCCCTCCCATCCCCGTGGCTATGCCTTAGTCAAAGTGAAATATCCTACCCTACTACCCACCCCTGCTGCCCTCTGGTGTTAACCACCGTTACCACAATACATAGCCAGAAGGACCAGTCTAGGAATGGTCGGTAGTCACTATCCAGCATACACACCTCATATGAAGTCGTTCTTTGAGTTGGGTAGAAATTTAAAACATAAGAAGTGTTTAATTACTTGACCAGTGGAGAAAATCCCAGGAGGGAAGCTTAAACCCAGTGTAAATAGATGAGTATACACCGGTAGTGGTGTCGCCACCTTGAGGACAGTAACCAAGGCACACGAAGTGTTTAAGCGTACTAGGGATAGGTGCCGCCACCTTGAGGACATTGGAGGAAAGTGGTGCCCCTAGATGACTAGCTACATCTACCTAACTTTAGTGCAACATTTCAGTGCATAGATCACAGGAACAAGAATACTATTCCTAGGCATTAATGCCTGTCAATTCTAATATATTTTAGAACTGACTTGCATCAAGTGCCAGGTATAATAAACTGGTTCCAGCCTGTCTTCTGCCCGTAGTTGCATCTTTAGGAGGCCCTTTTGGTCGCGATTTGTCAAAAATTGTGGGTAATAGCCGCCCTCATAAAAAGGGGTACCCACACAGAGCTCATTCTAAGGCCGATTTGGCCTTAAGATTATGTCTACGATTTAATTCCAACCCCCGATCAGTCGTAGGATCCTAAGACTAATCGTACGACCAATCGTGTTACTTTTTGTTCCCTGATTTGGAAGTGACATGGCAGATTTTTACCGCCGATTCGCCGATATTTAGTCGTACAATTTGGACATTCTACGCTATTAGGGATACAATAGTGTGTCATACATTAAATTAAAGGTAATTTTGTTGTCTACAAATGATTTAATATGCACAAACCTGTAGGATTGATATTGTGGTCGGTATTTAAGAAAACGTGAAACAAGCACAACCTAGCAGCCCTTTTGACAATTTCCCCAATCATATACAAAATGTAAATGTATATACATGTACATTTTTTAGATATTATATTATATTATATTACTCTACATCCAATTACCGTATATTTTATATCCGATTTGACTTTTTCCCTGAATCGGGCCAGATTTTGTGTCTGTGTGGGTAAAAAAAAGTCGCCCAATTATGTTTTTTTTACCATGATTTGGGACAATATTGGCGCCACGATTAATCTTTTCAATTGGTTTCATTAAACAATTTTTTTTCATATTTTTTTATTTCTTTTTCAAATGTAGCGAACATTCTGGGCTTCCGTATTTAATTAACAGAGACGTATCAGAAGCTGTATGACATGGAAATGAAGGAATGAAAAGAGAACGAGAGTTGCTGTCGTATATATAAACTTTAATAAATTAATACATCCAAATCTACTGTACAAAGTTGACACTGCTACAATTCCTGTATAAGTTGGCGAGAGAAACGGCGGCTAACCTATGTTACAACTTCTCTCTAGAAGGGGGCGGGACGAACCAGAAGTTTTAGACTACCAACACCCTCTGGTAGGGCGTGGCAGAACTGGCCAAATAAATCCTGAAACAGACGATACAGCTAAGCTAAGGGTGGGGGAGGGGCAGCTATTGTAATGACCACACCCCCTCTGATGTACGCTAGGCATTGTCAGGGATAGGGGTCCGAATGTGGGTGGGGGATGGGCTCAGATCAGCATAATATACAAGATAAAGTAGTCTCTATGGTAACTCGGCCATCTGAACAGGATATAAGGATTTTCTCACAGTTTGCAAACTAACATTCTAGCGAAACACGTTTGGAACTGATATTTGAATGTAATACATAACTGATATTACATTTCTGACTGTAAATTTGAATTGAACCCTTTAAAGTTTCTTTCTCTCACAAAAACAAATAACAGACTGCCCTCCTGGGCTTAGGGTGCTATGCTCCTGGGCTTAGGATGTGCATATTTCCAAGTAATCACGCATTACACATATTGCATGATATGATATGGCAGTTGTACAACCCAAGAACTAAATCACAGTTGAGCGACAATTTGTTGTTCTCAAAATTCATTAAGATATTTGTGTGTGTGTGGGTGTGTGTGAGAGGGGGTGGGGTGGGGGTGACAATGTCATGTTACACATGTTATGTCCAGTAGTAGCTCAACCATGTATGATGAACCCGCACAGAGGCTGCAGGGCGGCGACCATGTTTGTCTTGCACGGCAGGCAGCCCTAATCTCGCTATCACTGTAAAAATACGCTGTACAGCCAGAGACAGCCCATGGGCGCACAGCCGTGTCAATGTGAGAGCTTCCTGTCTCTACAACACCTTGTGGCTCCACCTGTGGCTGAGTCAGGTACTATGTGGTTGTTCCATATTGCTTGAGTGTTGGGTGTCGGCGGGGGAGGGTGGACACTAATATTGTAGTAGCTAGGGCTCGTCCTCAGTCCTCATACAGTAGGAGTTCACACACGCTCTCTTCTTACTCCTCACCAGAGATAGGTCACACTGGATGACCGCTGTGAATATATTTATATAATATATTTATATATGTATGTATATATACAGGGTGCTAGGGACCAACATATAGACTCATCATTCACCATCAGTGCGCCGCGCAGGGAGGCGCTTACTATGTGTCTCCTCCTCCTCTAATCTGACTCATCTTCCTATTTTATATTTTACCAGATTTACATTGTGAGAGCAGCACCGAATGATAATCATCATCCAAATAACTAGACAAATAATATTCATAATTCAATATTAATATTATGCCATCATTGCGAGGGGGCAGGTAGTGCCGCCCATGATATAACTCTATGCTCCTCCTCCTGTCTCACATTCTGTAACCATACACGCTCAGTCACCACTAATTTTTAAATCATCAAATATTTATGCTTTCCAAGTAAAACACACATTATAATTCATTATTATTTCTACAACTTTTGCAAGTATGGTGATACTTTCTCTCGAGGAACATGGTGATACATTAAGAGGAAGATAAGTGCATATTCATAATATTCGCAAAAAATACTGCGGCCGACAATGGCTGATTTCTCAATGTCTGTACATAGCACTGCTACATGGTTATCATTATATTATTATGTCTCTATTGCACCAGGGCGTCCTCACACGGCTGGGGGCTTCACCAACATCTATTGCTTTCCTTTACATACACACTTCACCTCCTTATCAGTTTTTTCTCATCGCAAAATTGTATGAAATCAATTTCTCTTATTCTACTTAAGTTTAATCATAGACTTCATGGAACCATGTAATTATTTGTTATAATAATGACATAAGTGTTTTGATGACTGCATATATTGGGTATGAACAGTGTGAATGGATGTAAGTGTGGGGCTGTGTGCGTGCTGCCCCCTGCCAGTACAATATAGAGGTAGTCGCCAGCCAGAACTGCTGCTGACACATTATGATCATCAGTAATCACACATGTATGCGACACGTTAAACAAAACACAAAAATATACACATTGTGTCTCCTTACAACGCGACACTTTCTGCCCGTAGAGTAAAACACAGGTCACATGGTACATATATATAAAATCTAGCGTCTCCGCATGAAGCGATGCCCTTATATGGTGGTGGTGCCGGTGGCGGGTGGTGCTTCCTCCTCCGGACGCTCACCTCCACACTCGCACTTTGCCTTTAGTTGCCGTCGTTGTCCATAAGCAGGAATAAAAACAAACTAATAAGTCCTCAATATCGTGTATCATCATCCCAGTGATAGAGTTGATATTGTTGCTATGACAACAGCACCATGACAACTATACCAGGCTAAGTCTGTCCCCCTCTCCTCCGGGGGAGGGGAGAAATCACTGGTGGCAAAATAAGAGGATGACGTCATGATCGACGATATGACGTCAGCACATGACATGACTATATGACGTAAGAAGGACGCTCAGTGAGTAACGTCATGGTTGCCAGTGTGAGGCGGGTTGCGGCTACTCTGCGGTGACAGGACAGCGCTTGCACCATTCGTTGCAGGTCAAACAATGGGGGTCTGCAACAAAAGCAGGGTTATATATAGTACAGAACCAAGATAAGTTAGTACTTTGTATTCATTATTACATTAGTGTAAGAATATAATCTTTAATATTGACATTGCATAAAGAAAAACTCAATGGATTACCAGGATTTATTGATTAATCAAAAAAGATTTGTTTTGTCGTAATAATAGCTGCGAATGCAGAAAGAGATACTAGGACATTACAAGATGGTATTAGGATTTTGCGAATATTGGACAATGCATTAGTATTAAAATTCATATTTCATCAAATTCCTCCTATTAACATGACGCTTTCATTTTCCCCCTAATCATTGTTTATATGAGTAGCCTTACTGTTATAATCCTGATATATTCTCTGGCAGACATTTTATATATACGTACATATCTTCTGAAATCTTCAATTAAATATTACCCTCTACTAATGTTAAATATTAGGTCCAATCAATTGTCAACTCTGATAAATGTGAATCACAGATCTATCAGAGAAAATATAGCAATAGATCTTTTACATGCAGCGTTATAACACTAGAAATAGATAGTGAAAATATAAGCAGCGAGTATGCTACAATCAGTTAAGGTCTACTACTCACATCTTTGGTGTCAAATGCCATGGTGAGGGGGTTGGTTCTCATGCCCTGCTCCACCATGCCATTAGGCTGGGTGGGAGTTTTAGGGTTCGTCCCCATTCGTTGTCTTTCCTTAGGAATTGGTGCATAACCGTACCCGTAGGCAGCACTAGAGCTTGAGGGGGAGGGGAAGTTAGGACGACTGTAAGATGGCACATCTGAAGCTGCAAGTAAGATTAAGATTAAGATTAAGATATATTTATTTTCGACTTGTCGCTTTCAGGAAACATAGCTCCAGCTTAGGGAGGTTTACAAGCTTCCTGTTCCTTTACATATTCATCTTAACAGTGTATAATTCCTCAGTCGTCATTGACGAAAGCGGTCCACTGTTATTTTCATTAACATATGTCTGTTACAATATTTTCTAATTAGGTAAAAAGCGCACTAAATCTTGTATGAAAATTACCTCAGAGTTGTAATTCACATATGAATATAAAGTTGATCAACTTTACTCAATGTTACTCAATGAAAACTGGTCTGACCATATCAGTAGACAATAATCAATTATATTGATTCAATTCTTTATTGATTGAGTTCTTTATTGATCACTTGTGGGTGTGCCCCCTATTTCTACATAACTTCATGTGATTCAACAGTTAAACAAGACATTGCTTTTTATGAAATTAAGATTTTTGCTGAAGAAAAAGAAGGCCGGAGAAACTTCTATCCGTTACCCTTACCACTTTTTCCCATGTATGAATCATATAATGAATAATATCTATAGACCCTAGAGAGGACAGTGGTAGGGAAAGAGAGAAGATAGGGGGAGGGGGAGAGAGAGGGAAGAAAGACAGGAGAGAGAAAAGAGAGGAGTTTAGGTATTGCATGGAGTTTATGTATTGTATGGAATTTATGTATTGTATGGAGTTTATGTATTGTATGGAGTTTAGGTAATGCATGGGGTTTATGCATTATTATGGAGTTTAGGTAATGTATGGAGTTTATGCATTATATGGAGTTTATGTAATGTATGGAGTTTATGCATTATATGGAGTTTAGGTAATGTATTGAGTTTAAGTAATGCATGGAGTTTAGGTAATGTATGGAGTTTAAGTAATGTATTGAGTTTAAGTAATGTATTGAGTTTAAGTAATGTATGGAGTTTAGGTAATGTATGGAGTTTATGCATTATATGGAGTTTAGGTAATGTGTGGAGTTTAAGTAATGCATGGAGTTTAAGTAATGTATGGAGTTTAGGTAATGTATGGAGTTTAAGTAATGTATGGAGTTTAAGTAATGTATGGAGTTTAGGTAATGTATGGGGTTTAGGTAATGTATGGGGTGTTCATGGTGTCTCACCTTGCCGACTGTCAGCACTCTGTGAGGACCTGACTCTGGCTGAGGGTTTTTGCCTGTGTTCACCATGCTGGTTCTTGTACTTGTTCTGTTCTACCAGCTGCTTCTTCCTCTCTGACTTGGGGTACGGATGCCGCTGTACCGGCACCGTGGAATAGTTAGAGTCAGTGCTGTATGGGCTCGTGGGCCGCTTGGCACGCTCACGGTGTTTGGCTGGCCGCCGCACTGCAAGGACAACATCTAATACAATCATTAATCTCTTATACAGCACCAATTCAACCGTGTCAATTTGTTATGATTCAAATCTTTTCAATAAAAATAGACAAAGGGAATAATAAATATGAGAACAAAAAATATCATGATTTCTGGGAAAGATCAGCTTTTTGTAAAATCTTTTTGCTAACCTCAGAACACTACTACAGATTCCCAAATCCCTTTATTAACCTGCAGGTATAAAACTCATTAAGTTCAGATGTAATAGTAACTTAATAGGAACCTACCCTTTTCCCGCTCCCTCTCTCTGCCTGCATTGGGGTCCACTACTGTGGAGCCCACCACTGTCAGGCCAGACAGTTCAGCAGCTTTGGCCACAGCGCTGGCAAAGTCGGCCTCTGCGAAGAATGAACCATCACTAGAGCTGAGCGCACTCGAACGGTCACTGGAGCAACTATTGCTGTTGTCTGTTATGGAGGCCCAGGATGCAAGCATGGAGCCTACAGGAAATACAAACAAGTGATAAGTTGACAGTTAAAATATGACGGTGTCAGATTCAGATTCGGCTAAAGTTGTCTAAAGTTGTGGTTATATCAAGGGCGGTGAAAGATGAGATGAGAAGGAGGCAGTTTATGATCTTACCCAGGACCATTGCTTCCCTATGAATACAGCGTGATTATGATTCTATTATTTCATGTATGTAGGTTACAGCTATACTCTTGTTTGATACATTAATATGACCATAGGCAGGGATATACATCGTTGGCTTTTGGTAACTGAGTCAGCATGCACTGGAAGGGAGGAAAATTGACGTTTTTTGTGAGCTGTTGTGGAATTCAAACACAGTACAAAGCCAATATCTGTACCAAACACCTGTACCATACTGACCCCACTAAGTACTCAAGGTAAAATTATTAAGTGAAGTAGCTGTCTACCTGTGACTGTGTCCACCTCCACGTCAGGTTCACCCACCGAGGAGTCAGGGGTGATACAGTCAGGCCGGGACCCGTGGTCCCCACTAAAGTCCAGGCCTGCTATCTCAGATGATGGCGAATCTCTGCCATCATGGATGTAGCGGCTGGGGTCCAGTGGGCTGCCACCGGCCATCCCGTCTGGCCTGCAAACACAACCATACAGTCAGATTATACATTTTCTTTTATAATCATGACAAAATTGAATAAATTACATATATATTTGGTAGTGTTTTTTTAATTCAATATAAATTCAAAATAATTTGAAGAATAGTAGCAAATATGCCCTGGAATTCTATTATTATAATAACAAGATTGAGAAAAGCCACAAAATGAGACTAAGAAATTTTGAAGATGAATATCATAGATAGTATAGAGACAAATGCAGCACTGCACCACACATTTTCTAATGAGTTTTGAATGATTTCAGTGCTAATGAGTAAAAGTGGAGGAACTGATATTAATATAAATAAGTTGTATATATAAGGTGGGAGGTTACACGCCACACTGCGCAGCACAAGAACCACTTATCACATATTGAGTGGGGCAGAATCTAATGAATCTAACGGACAAAACCAAAGTCTCAGGGTTCTACATGATAGCTCCGGCCCGCAGCTGCGTGCAGGGTCTCGCTTCAACATTTTGGTATAATTTCAAGTTTGTTTTATTTTTTTCATCGCTGCTCCATTCCAGAGGATAGATTGGCATGCCTTGGGGTTGTTTACTTATGGCATCCACGTGCACCACCAAACTACATTTCTACATTCTGAAACGATGGAAGAAGTAGCCTAAGTTCATGCCTATACTTTGTCTACATGGAATGGACCTCAAGCTGAGGTGGTGGTGGTGGAGGAGGTGGTGGTGTGAGTGTGATGAGCATTAGGTGTACCTGTTGATGCACTCTGAGACAAGGCTGGGAAGAGAAGACTGACAAGCCCTGTCCATCATGGGGTCCTCCGGTGCTGGGGAGGGCGGGTTGTGCCCAATCATCCGGATTGGTGGCATGGGCGCAGACTCCCCATCACTGTAGTGCCTCTGCAGCTCGTGATCCTTAAGCGGGATAAGTTTGTAAGCGCGGACTGGCGGGGTGGGACCACGCTCAGGCTCACTCATTGCACGGGGGGAATAAGCCCGCGAGTCCATGTGGGAGAGCGGGGACATTGTTCTACATTTGGGGGATGGCGGCCTATTGGGGTTGGGAGGTGAGTGCTGTATGACTCCTTCTCCCCCCTCACCACCACCCCGCGGGGACTGAGTCCTTCGCTCAGTAAAAGAGCGTGGGGAGAAAGAGCGGTCATTGGGACAGCCGTTGGCCATCCCTGTGCGTGAGGCATATTCACTATCTGAATAGGGTACATGATTATGCATGGCATAAATGGGTCCGTCGTCATGACGACCAGACATGTGATCGGTGCTGTGCATCATGGGATTGCGGAGACCATACCTCCCGCTGTTGTCACTGAAGCGAGAGCCCGGAGAGATGCCATGGTGATTGGTGGGTGAATCGGGCGGCGTGCCGATGTCACTCGGTGGAGGATGCTCTGGGGGCGGTGGCAGGAAGAGCACAGGATGCTTGGGTCCTAACTTCTTACTTGCGTCCTCATCTGGCAACAGGAAACAAACAGCATTAATTAAACAATCATCCACCAGAGGAACAAAAAGAAACAAGACATGATGACTCAGCAAATTATATCTAGGGTTGACATGCAGCCCAAACTCATGCAGCAGAGAATTTCAACAAATACATGGGTTGATTTATAGGGAGAAATGTCTGAATGGTGCATGAATGAGGATGGCTAGCGGGTGGGTGTAGCAAGGCGCTATGCACATGTAGCAAGCTGCTGGGACAGATTTATCCACACATGAACCGATAGCAAGTCCCTTGCTGGTCCATGGTGGGCATTGTTCCTAAATTGCTTACACTACATATATCTATCATGGTATCTGTTATAGACTGGGGACAGCCAAAAAGCAGACTGAACCTGCCCCAGAGTTAGAAAGTGGTTAGAGATGGTTAGACCCAACTGGCCAACTTATACTTTGAGCCTGAGCACACCTGAGCCCCACTGCCAGCACCCATACATAAGTAAGGGTGGTGGGATAGATGAGAGAGAGATGAGAGAGAGAGAGATGTCTAGTGGCCCAGTCCATCTATACACGACATTCATGCGATACGTCACACCCAATATACATCATCATATAACATTAGTTTTAGAAGCTAGCAACATTTTATATTATATTAGTCTTTCCGTATTATGAAGCTTATTAAATCTTAGTTCCATTAATAAGTGTCTTCAATTAGTTAGAACCTTACATATTGTGGTTATACATAGTTTTGCTTCCATGCTTTTATAAAGGACTAAATCTTGGTCAGAATATCTAACATGAAGAAACTGAACTGAAAATAATCCCAAAAAGGGAATTCTTACAGGCGTTGCAATTAATGGGGTCAAAACCCAATTCTGCCAAGTGATTATAAGTTGAGTCACAGGGGGAGTAAGATTGCCTCATGGACTCCTCGGGTTGCCATGGCAACTGGCCCCCGTTGGGACTGGCGAAATCAGGAACAAGCGGGATGGTGGTGTCATAGATGTGGTCTAGCGGCGGGAGGCAATAGTCTGAAAATGGCATCACACATTGACATCCGATGAAACATACATACGTGCATAGGGGCGTGCCTGCTGTAGGTGGCAGGGTCTGCTGGAGGGGGCGTGGCCTGCTGGAGGGGGCGTGGCCTGCTGGGTAGGGGCAGGGTCTGTTGGAGGGGGCGTGGCCTGCTGTAGGTGGCAGGGTCTGCTGGAGGGGGCGTGGCCTGCTGGGGAGGGGGCAGGGTCTGCTGGAGGGGGCGTGGCCTGCTGGGGAGGGGGCAGGGTCTGCTGGAGGGGGCGTGGCCTGCTGGGGAGGGGGCAGGGTCTGCTGGAGGGGGCGTGGCCTGCTGGGGAGGGGGCAGGGTCTGCTGGAGGGGGCGTGGCCTGCTGGGGAGGGGGCAGGGTCTGCTGGAGGGAGCGTGGCCTACTGGGTAGGGGGCAGGGTCTGCTGGAGGGGGCGTGGCCTGCTGGGTAGGGGCAGGGTCTGTTGGAGGGGGCGTGGCCTGCTGGGGAGGGGGCAGGGTCTGCTGGAGGGGGCGTGGCCTGCTGGGGAGGGGGCAGGGTCTGCTGGAGGGGGCGTGGCCTGCTGGGGAGGGGGGCAGGGTCTGCTGGAGGGGGCGTGGCCTGCTGGGGAGGGGGCAGGATCTGCATGAGGCGTGGATGAGACTAGACTATAAAAAGGGGACAAGGTCTGGGCCCTGCTGGAATAAATGGTCTTTGTGTTGGGGGGGGGGGGGGCGGGGCGGGCCTACTGGAGGGGAGGAGCCTGTTTGAGGGGTGGGGCCTACTGAGGGGACATGGGGACAAGTAGGGGACAGCCTCACTGCAGGGAGCGGGGTATGTAGCAATAGGGACATATAGGGCTTTTAAACCGGACTGATATCTGTACTTACTCCGAACTCTGCTTCATAATAGTGCACTTACTGGGTGACTTAGATTTAAAGCAAATGAAGAAGTTCTTTTATATTTATCAACTTTAGGCGAAAAATGTTGAGGCATAGTCTCTACTGGTGCGTGGGGGTTAAGTGTTCACTGCAGCTCATCAATGATGAAAGACTGGGAATGCAAGGGTTATATCTCCTACATGAAGTCTTCATCATCAACTAGAGAGAGAACTTCATCACCTATATGCCAAGTCAGTCTATACCTGTTCTATAGCGTAGGCCTATATAGAGGATATGGATCACATGCCCAGGTCTACTGACGGTTGACAAGTTAGCTATTGCAGTTGGCATATAGGGGAGAAAGCCTCGAGTATTAAATTTCACTACAAGCACCTGGAAGCCCCGGTTAGGCAAGCTCATGTTGTGTTGGAGGCGGGGGAAGAACCATCCCCCGCCTCACCCAAATGGTAATGGAACAAGAAGCAGTGTATGTGGTTGTGGCCACACATTATGAGTGAAGGCGCAAACCAAACTTCATCACAAACTAACAAGTGCAACACATGACCCTCTATTTTGTAAAACTACATGGATCAAGTGATCACTTGGTAATAGTTTCATTTTAAACATGACATTGAATTCTGCAAATATACATAATATACTGAATTTTGATGGTCAAAATGTACAGATCGAGAGAAGCACTCCATAATCTCCGTCCAGAAGTGTGCCAAGATGTCAAATTTTCTTAGATTTTTGCATATATAATAAATTATTATTTTGAAAATTATTCCAATAAAAAGAATCCAAAGAAGTCAACAAGACAGACTGGTTTATCAGGTGGAGTCAGCTAAGGAGATTAGTATGTCGCGTATAAAACACCATACAGAACTCTCATATTTCAATATGTTGACCGTCCCATTTATGCCAGGAGTGTAGAGAAATATGGAGCAGCATACCTGTGTTGTGCCGGGAGTTGTCAGTGTTGGAGTCGCTACTAACTTCCTGCTTTATGCAGCTGTCGCTGGAGCCAGAGCCCTGTGGCATGTAGCCCTGCTGTGAATGCTGCTGCTGGGGCTGCATCCCCGGACTCTGGATCGGTCTGAAGGCGCTGTCGCCACCAGTCCTCTGCTGGTTGAGCAGGTTGTTGGAGGTGACTAGTGTGGTGGTAGCGTATGGGCCGCATGCCACAGGGTTGGCCTTATTGTAGAAAGTTTTGAATGCGGGGGGCGGAGCACTGGGGGCGTTGTACAAGTTCTCCTTCATGGCATCCTCCTTCGCACTCCTAGCATCTCTAACATTGGTCACATCCGGCTGTAGGCCCTCCACTGTGGGGTAGACACACAGTCAGTACAGGCACACAGAGGGGGGGGGGGGATGTATAGTCAGGGCATCAGTCCATGTACAATATGTGGTCTTACTAGTGCATATACGCACCACTCTAACATTAGACCCGCTTTCTCAGTTTGTGTTGAATATGAAACAAATAAAGTCTCAAGCTCTATTAACTACTGAGAGCCTCGTAAGACAAAAAGGTTCTCTACTTTGGTTTAGAATTAGGCTCTGTAGTTGACAATCTATTGAGGCAAACAAATCAGCATGAAAGCTGTACCATAACTGAAATTAATGTCATTATGTGATGTAATAAAGAATTCAGCTCCTCTCTACCATAAAGAATATTGTCATGGACCCGATTGCAGATTTCCTGATGTCCTGATATGCATGCAGACATTTACATGGAGCGGCAAGATTTAGTCATTAAAATTCTACTTGACTTATAAACACGTATATAAGGAGAACTGACAAATTCAGATGTGCATTAGTATCATATAGCGCAATGATTAATATATTCTTATTTATTTTTTTTATTTTTTTTTAAAGATTTTATTTCAACTCACTTTGCAGTGTAGACTTACTTATATCAATTAATATGCCCTTTTATATTATTTCAAGGACTATAACAGCTACTTATTTCATCATAAATTAAGAATGAACAATAAATTAAGAATGAACATACCGGTATTAAGTAAAACAAAACTGGGTTATAGCAGAACTCCACTAGAGGAAAAACGGCAGCGAGAAATTTTCTTGTTGCCCACTAACAACAGTTCATTTCATGTTTGCAATGAAAACGCAAATGGAGAAGTGTCAGATGTGTTGCCACATTCTCTGGGAACTGTTGTTTCTGTATGGATATTTGTTGCAACAAATTAGTGGGCAACAACAAAATTAGTCGGCGCCGTTTTTCTCTCTAGTGGAGTCGCCCCATTATACGGATAGAATGTGACATTGGTGTATGATATAATGAATGGGTGGGGGGGGGGGGGAGGGAATTGCAGGCATGTATGTTTTTTTGTATTAGAAACGTTTATTAATCGATACACAAAATAATATGACAATATACAATCTATTCTTACAGGGTACAGTGACATGTGTATAATTGGTAGGAAATGAGCCTCAGTTTTAACCATTTGTTTTGCAACTTTAAAAACTGGTAAGTATGGTAAGGACAGGGACGGGCTCCCAGGGACAAGGAGGGGCTCCCAGGGACAGGGAGGGGCTTCCAGGGACAGGGACGGGCTCCCAGGGCCAGCGAGGGGCTTCCAGGGCAAGCGAGGGGCTCCCAGGGACAGGGACGGGCTCCCAGGGACAAGGAGGGGCTCCCAGGGACAAGGAGGGGCTCCCAGGGACAGGGAGGGGCTTCCAGGGACAGCGAGGGGCTTCCAGGGACAGGGAGGGGGTTCACAGGGACAGGGAGGGGGCTCCCAGGGACAGGGAGGGGGCTCCCAGGGACAGGGAGGGGCTCCCAGGGACAGGGAGGGGCTCCCAGGGACAGGGACGGGGTTCACAGGGATGATGAGGATGAATGGGGTAGGATGACACACATGGTCACACATAGTGTCCGCACATTTATACAAGAGGAATATGAATGTTATTATATGAGAGTAAGGAGGGACTGTAGAGTGTAGTAGAGAGTGCCTGTAGCTACGCCTTAGCCCCCATACCCCCTTCAGGAAGTGTAGGGGCAACTAAAGGTCAATTCTCCACCACTGTATAAGTTGTTGCCGTGGTTACCTGGGGAACCAGCATACGAAGCCAGTAAGGGCGTGTGGTTGGTGACAGCGTCCCGCCTTCAGAAAGGGCAAAAACAACACAGAAAAAAACAAAATTAATCGTCAAGAACCAACATGGCGAGATGTGGACACCTTACCAGGGCACAGAAGACAGGTAGTGGTGGGGTGGTGGTGGATGTCTCCTGTCAGGGAGTGAAGAAGGGTTAGTAGTAAACTGTAGGCTGCCACACACCTACACATGTATCCGAACAGTGAACTCAATTCCTCCTCCTCCTCTTATTACTACTCCATACTACTCAGATAGATTATTACTCAGAAAACTTTGCCAATTTACAGTCAAAATTTCCCCCAGAACTAGTAGTTTAAGGCTATAATTTTATTGTTTGAAGAAAATAAAAATGGAAACAATCTCAATCCTTTGTACGAAATGTGCATGGCAAGAATAGAGTACAAGGCTGGTGGCAGTTTGCTCCGTGTGAGGAGGAGGAGGAGAATGTGAAGGTGTGCGGCAGATGGCCTACTGCAGTTGCAGCTGCTGTAGAAGAGGAACTTACCATGGCTGGCTATGTCTTTTTGCAGATAGTTAGGAGCGTTTAGGGTGTTGAAATAGCTTCCAAGCCTGAAATACACATACCAGGGGTGGTGTGAGCATGTACACAGGACCACAAGACGGGCAGCATGCATGTCAAGCCACCAACAACTACCTGCATCTAACACTTTATTAACACTCCACAATGTTATTTATACGCACAGACCCTGAGGTGAGTGTTAGTAGCTTGACGTGCATGAAGCGGGCAGGACGAGTGGGTGAAAGGGAGACACAGGGGATCAACAACACTTGAGGTATAATGGTCAGGCAGTGTAAAAAGGCCTTTTTAAATTTGAGTATTAATGAGCCTTAATTTGAGGATCATTTCTGGCAGATAGAAGCCATGAAGCATAACCTCCACAACAACGACCAACAGTAACCATAACTTTTTAGTCAAGGAATATTCCCACAATATTCCTTTATAACTTATTCTTGATAAAGTTTCATGAATGATTCCCTAAATCTGTTTGGCTGAGAGCCAACACCAGGGTAAGGAGGGAAGCAAGCAAGGAGATGAGTAGGTGACAGGGCAGTATACTACATGGGGCAGGTACTGGGGAGGGGGTGTACAGGAAGCTTTATACATGGTTGCCAGTGCCATACACTCAGTATAACTAGCATTTAGGACAATGGGGTACACATGGAAGCATATGGCCTCGCTTTACATGTAGGCCTATGTCCAATAAGGTTCCCCACTAAGCCCACCATTGTTGTAATAGACCAATAAATTATAAGGATCAGTTTATCACAGATTGTTGTCAAATTGGACACATGAAGCCGATTCTACTTTACATGTGGCTTATGCTATGTGTTATTATTTTTAGGGCAATCTGTTAAATCGGTCTTCCAATGACTAGTCTGGCAAGCATGTATAGCTAAGGTCATACACATGGCAGTATCAGGTTATTACATGCACACTGCCTTTGTAAAGCGACATTTCACTGTCACACAAATGTTATACTGAGATACATTGTTATGCTGACTGACATAATATAATTCCTGATCAAAAGTTCACATCACAAACCATGTTAGAGATTTTGATGACTGCATGACAATTACTTGATGACTTTACTGTTATCATATAGATTACCTTATATTAGTGTATAAGCATGTAACTAAAGACTTGTATGAGAGGCAGCCCAGTACATAACCGGTGCACATAAGGCCCGGTACAGGGCAGACCAGTACAGGGCAGACCGGTGCCCATAAGGCCCAGTACAGGGCAGACCAGTGCACATAGGGCCCAGTACAGGGCAGACCGGTGCACATAAGGCCCAGTACAGGGCAGACCGGTGCACATAAGGCCCAGTACAGGGCAGACCGGTGCCAATAAGGCCCAGTACAGGGCAGACCGGTGCACATAAGGCCCAGTACAGGGCAGCCCAGTATAGGGCAGACCGGTGCCCATAAGGCCCAGTACAGGGCAGACCGGTGCACATAGGGCCCAGTACAGGGCAGACCGGTGCCCATAAGGCCCAGTACAGGGCAGACCGGTGCACATAGGGCCCAGTACAGGGCAGACCGGTGCCCATAAGGCCCAGTACAGGGCAGACCGGTGCCCATAAGGCCCAGTACAGGGCAGACCGGTGCACATAAGGCCCAGTACAGGGCAGACCGGTCCACATAAGGCCCAGTACAGGGCAGACCGGTCCACATAGGGCCCAGTACAGGGCAGACCAGTGCACATATGTTGGGGAATGCAGGACATACCTGGATGGGTCGTCCGTCTTATGAACCGGAACTGGAAATATTAGAAACAATTGTATCATATATGAAAATTTTTTAAAAAAACGATCCTTAGTTGTACAAAGTTGCAATATATGTTATGTTATTCAAATCTTTTGACTAAAAATTAAGACAGTATATTATATACCATTGCGAATTGCTGGATGGATAAATAGAAATATTTTGATGAAAAAGACATAAAGAAGTCAATCATTCTTTACTTCCTAAATGGGCTACATCATACATCAGATGCTGAAATGAGTGCAGACCAAACAGTCTGCAGTCACCGTGAAAATATCTTTCATGAAAATTATTTTCTAACATGTTTTTAAACATATTTTAGAACGTGTTTTTGAACATATTTTTTAATGTGCTTTGAACATTAATAGAACTCATGTACGTCCAACAGTTGGGCAAATGGTGTGAAAGATGGCGAGTTAAGGCACATGCTGCTGCAGGTAGAGTGACTCACCTGTCATGACCCCATTCTTGTGCAGCTTCTTCCTGGCTTTTTTCTTCCTGTAGAGCCACACACTGAATACACAGAGGGCACACCACAGCGTTCCACCTATTGTGCCTATCAGTGTGGCTATGAACCACGGCTCCTTCACAAACCCCTGAATGCCCACTGCTCCTTCATCGCCCACACTGTAGGGGCCGCTGCGTACCCCGGTGCCCCGCTTGTTGAAGGCGGCTATCTGTATCTTGTAGTGCATGCCAGGGACCAGGTGGTGCACCACAAGGGCATTCACCGTGGCATTGGTAGTGATGTTCCGGTGGAACTTGGTCTCATTGCCCATAACAAATATCTGCAGTGGGTAAAAATTAAGCTATAGGTACATATCCATATTGTCTGATATAATTCCATATTTATATTGACTTTAATGCAGAAACATCTCTTTTTTTTAACATTACATCAATAAACAACACATAATTAGTAGAATTAATTTTAAGCCTTTTTGAAATCTTAATTTCAGTTTTTCATATTTCAATTTTACTAGAAAGAGTATTTCACACTATCCTCCCGCGAACCATCACGTTTGTATGAGGTTATGATATGTATACTGTAAGTAAATAAGTTACACAATACCTTATAGCCTCTAAGTTGTCCATTGAGGTGGTCCCTGAGCGGCCGTCCCCATGTGAGGTGTAGCGTGCGGTTGTCGATGAGGCGGGCATTGATGGCCTGTGGGGCAGCTGAGGGAACTATAGAGAAGAATAAAGTAGATTTAATTTAAACGTTTCAATTTACCCAAATACCCTTTTAAGAATACCATCGCCTAGAACTATCTGTTTGAAAAGCAATGTCATTAGAACTGAAGCATCACTATGCTAGACCCACATTTTATAATATAAGATCGGGACGGGTTTGGCGCCACCCAGTGTCTCGTTCAAGCATATATATCCATATGTTCTATATAGAGAATATACATAGAATGTGAGTATGAAATTATGGAGAGCATCGCAGTATACTGTATAGAGAGAATGGGACGACTTGATTCGTCCACATGGGACGACTTGATTCGTCCACATAAGCACTCTGCCTACGGCATCGTGCTTATGTGGACGAATCTCGTCCAATAAATTTTCGATTATTGCCGGCGAGTTCCATTCTATATTTATTATATGTGCATAAAATTTGATCATAATATACTACTTTAATTTGTAAGATATCACTGAACTTAACCCTCTAGTTTGAATTGAAGTAAATCTACAGAGTGTAGTGTGAACAGAAGTGGATTGTCCAAGCCACATTATGTAGTAGTGTGATCCAAACCGTTTTGAGAAATCAGTTTGCAGCGATTTGATTTGTCTTTGATCCAGTTCGCTTGGATTTTGTAGTGTGAAAGCGTTTTAACTCGCTAACCAACTTAGCTAAGAGGGTTCAGTTCAGAAGTCTCAGCAAAATAATAATATATTTCATTATTGATGGACATAGTTAGCGAGGCAAAGGTAAATACTACTCACAAAGGCGTGCTGAATAGAAACATATCAACCAAGTTATCTAAAGTGACTGACCTGCCTCCAGAGTCCTAACTCTGACAGTGTTGGAGTCCTGACCCTCCACAGACAGGTAGAAGGGCTGGAGGCGCACCTCGTACCACGTGTACTCCCGCAGGTTCCGCAGGATGTACATGGTGGCTGTGCCGGAGGTGACGGTCTCCACCGTGTACTCTATGTGCCGGTGCTGTTGGTGGTTCTTGTGGGTCTTGTGCTGGCCATATTCGGGAATGACCCGGTACTTGATGTGGAATCCCTCAATAAACCGGTGAGACTTGAGAATCTACAACAAGAAAGGCAGCAGCATTAGTATGCAATGTTCAGTATGACGGGATTTCAGGGGAGGGTCTATAAATGGATGAATATTGCAGATCAGGCAGCTATATAGGGACGGGTAGGGTCTATAGAAACTATAGACCAGCTCTTAACTGTAATACAAGCTCAGTTGACACTACCCCTAATTCTCTTATAACTAGCCAGGACAGAATACACCAATAAAGTGATAACTATGTGAATCCAGCATCAATTATATTGATCCCCAAATATGCCCGGTAAGTTTGATATATCTCACCTTCCAGTTGAGTTTGAAGGCTGTGGAGCTGATGACGTCTGGTTGGTCCATGTGTACCACCTGCCCAGAGAGTTTCTCCTGCACGAGCGCGATGTCAAACTGCTGGAGGGTCGGCCGCACACCCGTACCACCTGCAGTCTTGAATGTGCCAGCCACTTGACTGGGCAGGCTGAGGCCGTGAGAGTTGAGGGCTCGCACAAGGAACATGTAAGAGGTGTCTGGGCGGAGGTTCCTCACCGTGTAACTCTGTCCTTTGATACTGTCTGAGGCAACTACCCAACCCTACAATACAGAAATTACAATCTTGAATATTGCTGTTACACCTAATATGACTGTTAACGAGTGGAGAAATATGTGTTATGATTGACAGAATTAAATGCAGCGGTAAAATTGATAAAGCGTGTTATACGTTGGTTTTATGTTTATTTGGTAAATATTTTTAATATATTTTTATATCTTGAGAAGAGTATGTCTAAAAACTTGAGACAAGACCTAGAAGCAGAAAGAGAAACACTCTAAATGAAATATTCTTACCTCTCCTGTCTCATGGCTGAAGTACTCGACAGTGTATGCCTTCACCGGAGAGGCACCATGATTGGCATTGGCCTTCCACGTCAGTCTCATGCTCGTCTCTGTGATGTCAGTCACCTGTGGCTTGGAGGGCCGGCCGGGGAATGTGGAGGGTTCTGGGGTGCGATGGAAGATCACAGCTGGGTTGGTGGGAGCTGGAAGCAGGAGAATTAGAATTGAGGACATAATGTCTTGATAAACTTCACATGATAGATTTATTGTAATTCGTGCATTATTTATTTGTAGACATATTTGTGGGAACTATATAGAACATGTCATAATCTGTGGACTAGCTTAATCTTATCTAAGTCAGCTTTTAATATCCTATCAATCACTTAAGTTCGATTTTGTCTTTTGGGACATTTTGAAATGCAACCAAGACTAGGTTTAATTATGTGTTGTTCATTTGACTAAATACATCTTAAATCTAAAAAATAAATCTCTAAAGAACCGGTGTCTAATTACAAGCAGGCAATGGTGCTTCTTGTCACTGCTTACCTTCTACCGTTAGTGCAGCGCTCCAGGTAGTCTCCCCTGTTTCACTAAGAGCTTTGCACATGTAGAGAGCAGAGTCTGCCATGCGCAGGTCAGAGATCTGCAGTGTACCCGAGTCGAGGAAAGCCACACGTGGGTCTCGGGTACTGAGCGGGCGCCCGTTCTTGTACCAGCGGATACTGGGCGGTGGATCCCCGGAGGAGTGGCACTGCAGCATGGCCACCGAGTTGAGGGGAAGCGTCTGGTTCTGGGGGCCCTGGTAGATGATGGGGGGTGGCCGCGGGTCGACATCTACACCAACATTAGGGTAACATTGCAGTCGGCACAGTATACAACTATCTCTAGTGTTTGCCACTATTTATTACTTTATTTATTTCACATTACAGAAGCAGAATTGGAAAGCCTTTCAGTTTAGGCATTCTAAATGATGTGATGTCCCATTCCCATCACAAAATAATGGCACAATTCTATACTAAATCAGGATTTGAAGTTCACAAACTACTCATTTGTTATATCACAACATCTTTTGCAGGGTCATGTTGATGCAACCCGATATTTCTGTTGATTAACATTACTTTTCTCAATTAACAAATACTCACCTTTGACTTCAATCTTTGCCTTAGCAAATGCACTGCCAGCCACACTGAGGGCCTGGCACACATACTCGCCCGCGTCCTCCTTCTTTACAGGCTCAATGATGAGCGTTCCTTCATCCGTGACGGAGAATCGCCCGTGGTCTTGTCGCGGGAACATGAGGATCTGCGAGGTCTCTTTGTTCCAGAAGACTGCGGGCGGAGGGTTCCCTGTGACCTCACACCGCAGCGAGACCGTACGCCCCACACCCACCACCTTGTCCTGTGGTGTCACCAGGAAGGTGGGGTGAGCTGAAAATATAGTAACACAGCCTTATTGTAACATAATATTCCAGTAATACATCAAATCAAACATACCATTAACACAATCTGAGATTGAACCCCACTGGCTTAACACTGATGTTACTACTGTTAACCCTGACAATAAATAACAAAATCAGTAGTCAATATGAGACATTAATATTGTAGCTTTAACCTAGGACCAGATGTCCTATCATATCCCCAGATCTCCACACCAAAGCAACCACTAAGGTGCCTCCATACTCACTGAACACCTGAATTTCATTTAGGAACCCACGTTATTTGTTATTGATGAACATATATAGACAATTCAAACACTCACAGTGGACAGTGAGCCTGGCTAGCGCCTCCACGTAGCCCACATTGTTCTCTGCGCGGCAGATATACGTGCCCTCATCCGACACCTTCACTCTCTCAATCTTCAGGCTCCGGTCCTCAAGTATGTGAGATCTGCAATATAGACACACAAGGGGCTTACATAAGATATCGCAGAGAAGTAAGTTTGTGGAAACAAAAACGCTGAGGAGTGAAAAGGAGGTAATTCTCTGTACTGTTCTATACATTTTGTTACTCTTAACTTATCGTCAGGCAGGTGCCTTTGACCAATTCCTGTATTTGTTTCTAAAGGTAATACGAGCAGTTCCCTCAGCTTATAGTGTATTAGCATAATTGTACTAGCAATAGATTACCAGTTATTTGGAACAAGACTGAAGGTTTTAAAACAAGGTGCCGTAAATTCGATCTGAGAGGAGGTAGATTCTCCCTGATCACCTTAACTAATAAATACATCATGTAGAACATACCGTCCCTGTGGTATCTGTCCCTCCTCACGTTTCCAGATGATGGTGGGCGCGGGGTCGCCCGACGCCTGGCACTGGAACTCCACATCCACGTGCTCCTCTGCCAGCACGTCCTGCGGCGCCTTCTCAAACTTGGGCTTCTCTGTAATGTAGATTATCAGATCATGGTGTATAAGCTTTATTATACTGCACCAAACCATGGGACGTTTACACAAGGCATTAACTGATCAACAACCAATTTCAATGATTTATAATATGTTATTATACAGGCATTCCATATTTAGGCTAAGCTTCAATACGCACTGAACAAAAGTTTTTTTTCTTTTTATTGTGCCGCATGTATAACGATAGCTATCTGAGAGTGTCTCACATCCTCTCGAGCCCTGCCAATGCCATAAATTAAATGATTTGAAGGAAAAGGTGCCCACACGATTAAGGCTAGCATTTTGCTTGGACCCTGAATTCAGCGCTTCTAGTGTTTTAAGTTAAAAAAAACTCAAAGAAATGATAACATTTAATTGAAAAGCAGGATCGTTTGTATCCATGCCATGTGAACATGTGGTCAATATCGGCTGAAATGCAGCCAAATTATTCTCTTCCACTTGCCATCATGAACAGGCCCTCCAATACATCATACAACCGGACATACATGTAGTTCTAACATGATAGTTCTAGCATGACAACTGTAGGATAGAAAAAGGGAGTCCAAGATTAATTTACCTTTAACAGAGAGCCTAGCGGGGGTGCCCTGCTTCTCACCCGCGATGTTCTGCGCTATACACGTATACATTCCAGAATCGTCCTTCCGCGAGTCCTGGATGACGAGGTTCCCGTTCTCCAGCACCTGGATCCTCCCCGCCGCATGCACCGGTGCTGCCCCCTTCTTCCAGCGAATGCGAGGCTCGGGCGATCCTTTCGGCCCCCTACACTCCATGATGGCTGTGTCCCCCACCCCCACGTCGGTGTTCTTGGGCATCTGGCGAAACTCATCGCGAATTACTGCAAGAGGAAATGCGTGAAAATATGAGGTGAAATGACTTTTAATATTACATTGTAGGGTGAAACATGGGTTCACAGAATTTTGAAATATATTAATATTTTTTTAAAATATATTTAGGGGGGAAGGGGAGGGGAAGGGGGAGGGGGAGGGGGGAAAAGAAAGGATGAGGTGAGTGTCTATGTCATGTATACCGTATATAAAATTGTTCTATTGCCGCCATAAACATATTTAGTGTAGTTCCAGGGACAATCACAGCTTTCCTTATGCTACTAACATGAGCAATGAATATGACCAACGAGATTATATTAACACGGTGTTAATATAATCTCGTTGATATGACTTACCACCGAGAATATACTCGTTATATATATACAGATTTTTATTCAAGTTGATCAGTACAGTTACATGAAATGGACAGGAGCCTCTGACTCTGTGAACAGATCTTCCTGGTCCGCCCAGATCGTCCAGGGGGGCCTAAATTCCTTAATAGTTATTAGTGACCGCACATGTCATCTATACAGACGCACGCAGATGATGTGTGCCTGACAGAAATAGCCAGGAACCTCATATGCTATATTAAAAGATTAGAGTAACAAGGACAGACAGGTTAGAGGGGTTTGATCGTACAGAATGCCGTTTTGCGTTAATCGTCAAAAGCCTCCACTTTTAAAAACTGGAGAAAAGAGTGAGGCGGAAATTGTGGTTAAAGTTTGAAGAATATGGCCGAAAGTCATAACTAACGGCAATGTATCAAATCAGAGTTTAAAGTCCACTTCCATGATTGTATACAATATACTAGTAATATATAGTGCTAGCAATAGTGAGTGCAATGTCAGAGTGTATCTGAATTGGAAGAAAACTGGACTCTCTCTAAACAAGAACGTTTAATCGAATACTACCTTCTCTCTTATGGAGAGACAGAAGAAAGTGGGTCGGTTTTTAATTGTTTAAAACTTTAATGGGGTGGGTTGAGAACTTAAACCCTTTGATCTTGCCCCATCAGATACTAAGACAAGGCAGTGGCTAGCATGGTCAACAAAGCCGCCCTGCACCACAGGTGAAGAACTATTCTAAATTTCAAGTAAGCAATGACCAATGTGAAATGTTGACTGTTCATTGAAGCCCTTATTGTAAGTTCCAACATAGACTGCTACTATGATGTACATTTCCTTGGTGATTGTACTGTCCTCCTAAGCATTTATATTATAGACAAATATAGTGAGGTGAATAATCGGTGAGCATGACACCATGTATGCCAACTATTAAATGCTCCGAGTCTGATATTGAATTATCCAAAAGACAACTCAGGTGGTTGCATTCCTTTGGTTGTATTTCCATACAGTTCCATAGAGACTGTCCCTTTGGAAAATCGTTACTTTAAAATAGCCTTACTTAATAAGTAAACTTTAGGGCATACTGTATGCAGACATATACATACACATGTATGTCTGCACGTTACATACACATATGTATGCAGGACGGCCTGGAAGACCTACCTAGTAGAAGGCAGTCCTTTTCAGGAATGCAGAACAATGTATATATTTTATATATAATATATGTCTATTGAATACAAATAAAACATACATTTATGCAGACATATAGGTTGCATATACATTATAGAGGGCCACATCCGCATCCACGGCTCTCGCTCTATGCTGTGGTGCTACCTCGTGTACTACAACGGTACTAAAACGAATCCATGTGCCAACCACAGGCGCCCCCTGTCAGTTGCCTAACACACTGCGTGCAGATCACCGACAATCAGAACAACCTATAGAGCTGCTGTAATGAGATCATTTTGAGAAACATATTCGTGGGTAGTCTAATACAGCGACAATCTTGATCTCTTTCTAATACACATCGCACTCCATGGGGCAGGGAAAGAATGTTTTACAGTGGTTTTAATTGTTGAACCCCAAGGACCTGAGCAGATTTTGCCCCTTTGTATTGGACAATGTACAGGGTGCACAGTGCCAGGTATTATCTGCAGGTGCCTCTTTCGCTTATTTTACTTGTAAGCTTTCTGTAAGTTCTAAGCCATTGTTCCACCATTAGGAATCGGGTTGCGAGGCATGTGAATGATCGGCTGCTGTTCGACTCGGCCATAATGAGCAACATGTGTGAGACATGGCTGGTGTGTGGTGTCGGTAAAGCTGCGGCCTGATCCACTACCTGTATATTATATACATGTGAAACACATGGCTACATGTAGCGTCAGGGAGGGAGGGCGGGGCGGGCAGAGGGTGTCATTAATTAACACCTGATTATAGCGCATCTTGGTGGTAAGCATGTTAATTGGGAACAAGGTTAGGATTAGAGGAAACATGATGGAACGTAACTCTATCATCATTTGCTGTTTTCTGAGCTGTTTCCTGGAGTGTAATGTATATATATATATATTATACGTTATCAGGTTATGGTAATATGGATAGAGGAGATACCAAAGGTGAGAAGATGCTATGAGTGGGGGAGGTTACTACTTAAGAGATGTTATGTTAGTGACCACCGAGTTCGGGATTTGGGAACGGTTCGCTAAAATTTTGACCATGTGCTAGGTCTGTCTGTAATCCAGGATCTGGAGAATTAATGTAAGAAATAAGTGTATTTGGAGCATTCAATGTTTATGTCCGCGGACCGGCCATAATACTCTCCCAGACATGATTTGGAGGAGAAAATTGCTTCTGCTCGGTAACATCGGATAGGACTGGGGTGTATATACCTTAGCCTCTTTCTCTAAGGGTATACGCATCGTCTCCCAACCCTCAACCATGAATTGACCCTCAGAGTAGAAGGAAACCCTGATATTACTCTAAGATTGACCCAACGACTAGACCCCACTCATACTCTATACGCTATTACATAGCTCTGGTATTCACCCAAATGCTCATGGCAACTCATGGAAATCTGCGATTACATTTCTAAATGAAATACCGGTATAGTACAAATAGAGCCACGTTGATTCTAAAGGGGGCGGGGGTGGGTGTAGAGAGTCTGGTACTATTCGTGTTGGCATTGTTTTCTGAGTTCTATCCTGAGAGAGGGGGAAGAGGGAGAGGAGGAGAGAGAGGAGACATAGAAAAGGGAAAGGGGGGGGGGGAGAGCATAGACGGTGAGGGGAGAGAGTTTGTGTGTGTTTGAGGGAGAGAGAATAGAGAGGGGGGTTGAGAGGGAAAAGAGGGAGAAAAGTAGGTGTTGAGAGTTTTATATTTTGTAACTTGTGTATACATACCTCCTATCTCTAGTGTAGCGTTGCGGCTACGGACGCTGACCTTGGTGACGGGGTTGGTTGCTACACAGTAGTATGACCCCACATCGGGCTTGTTGTTCTTGTTGTGGATGATGCGCAGGAAGAACAACTGACCACTGGGCAGCAGCATCCGGTGTGACGATGGGTTCTCATTGGCCGTGATTACAGCCTCGCCGTTCCGGAACCACGTGATTTCCGGAATGGGTTCCCCCTCCGCTTTACAGTTGAGTGTGGCGGGCTCATTCTTGGCAACAAACTGATCCTCCGGGTGCTCTACAATGCGTGGGTTGGTCATCTGCTGCACCCCTGGGAAATAATAGATTAAACTTGTTTATTATACAGTCAATATAGAATATATTATACAATTAAATATTTAGCAGTCAATATAAACAAGATATTGCTTCTAAGAATTCTTTTGAGAATACAAAACCCAATTGGCGGAGAGAGAGTCTAATCGTGTTGGGCCTTGTGAGCTTGCCTTCATCTATTTATGACGGATACCACTGGCCTTTGACAGATGGTAAAGACAAATTTAGAAAAGAAAAACTTAGAAAGACATCAATATCTTGACATATACTGGTCGCTACAATGTAGAGTTCTGATTGATGCCTACAACATGGAGGATATTTATTCTTATGAATGATATCTTCTATAGCAATATAGGCCAAAGAGTAGGCCACAATCCCGTCATACAGCTGAGATATACAGGGCCGTCATACAGCTGAGATATACAGGGCCGTCATACAGCTGAGATATACAGGACCATCATACAGCTGAGATATACAGGACCATCATACAGCTGAGATATACAGGGCCGTCATACAGCTGAGATATACAGGGCCGTCATACAGCTGAGATATACAGGGCCGTCACACAGCTGAGATATACAGGGCCGTCATACAGCTGAGATATACAGGGCCGTCATACAGCTGAGATATACAGGACCGTCATACAGCGGAGATATACAGGACCGTCATACAGCGGAGATATACAGGACCGTCATACAGCGGAGATATACAGGGCCGTCATACAGCTGAGATATACAGGGCCGTCACACAGCTGAGATATACACGTCATGCAGCTGAGATATACAGGGCCGTCATACAGCTGAGATATACAGGGCCGTCATACAGCTGAGCTATACAGGGCCGTCACACAGCTGAGATATACAGGGCCGTCATACAGCTGAGATATACAGGGCCGTCATACAGCTGAGATATACAGGGCCGTCAGAGTATGGAATACCCCACTTGAATCCCGTAACCATGTTTTGCACACTATAATGTATATATATCCAATCAATATAAAATACAAATGTGCCTTGATATTGTTATCTAACACCCCTGAAAATGTATAGTTTTATCATCTTCTGTGAAATGTATTAACCATGTACTGCACAACTAAAACTAAAATAATTTCGTTATCAAAAGACAGGCATAAACTAAACTGTTACTGTACATATATTGTGATTCAGCAAATTCTACATGTTTTTAAGGATGATCGCGGGTATTTCTCAGTTACCAAAAACGGCGGAGATTTTACGACATTGACCATGTTCATATTTATTTATTCTTTTATCATTTCTCAGGTTAGTGATGTTCAGTTAATAAAAAGAAACACTTCTGAAGATTGAACAGATTAGTATATGTTTTTTTTCTTGTTTGTTATTCTTTTACGACACCGTAAGCCACCTTGTTTACATTGAGATTCTAAGCTATTCTACTGATATGTCAAGTTCGGGGGCCTGCAGCTCCTAAAGTAATCTGGGAACCACCAATTTTCTTGTTATTTTCAGAAAATATATTCCTTAAACTATAATATACTAAAGAATCAGCCAACTGTATTTACAATTTATGGTTTAAAATGGATGAAACGTTTCAAAAACACTCTTTTCTCCATAGACGGCCATGTTAAATTAATTAAATAACTTTTTATTTTCAAACGGAAATAGCAAAAAATCTAATTTGGGAACCCCCCTTAAAAAAATTATATTTGAAATCAGCATGATTTGGAGTACAAACTGTGAAAAAATCAGGCTGATCTATTTACTTTGGGAAATACCCACGATCATCCTTAATTGTCCACGGTCAATGTACATATTTTAATACTGGCATCTGGGAGTTATGAGATACTAGTAATCATGAATAGCATTACCATCTACAGTCGGTACACAAGAGACTTATATGGCCTATAATGTGTTGTCTTCATATATAATGCATTACCAGCCTCTCCTCCCTGATATAGGACTGTTTCATAACATGTGCCTGGCTTCCTGATTGGTGAGTGGGTCGATCTCATTGTCCCCAATGATAGGTGAAGGCGATGTATACAATGGCACCATGTGCCCATATATGAGCTGGGATATATGCAGGGATAAACAATCTCAGTTCATTTTAAATGTTCTGTACAAGCATACGTATTGCTGACAGATGAGGTCCTATGGTGGAGAGACTACACCGTGATGTTTGAAATGGGAACTGCAGGATTGTGGATAGTTATCAGGATACACCATATTCAGCCTTACTACGTGTACAATATCTCACACAAAGTTATGGATTTACTTCTAACTGACAGCATGTGAAAATGGCATATTTGCGAGATCTTGGTGAGGAGATATATCAGGAATTCAATGTCTACTGCCTGCATGGCCTGGTGTAGTAGAGGTTGGCCCAGTACACAGCTACTGCAGGGTAAAAGGCAGCCATAATCACGTTATAAAAACATACAATACAAATCCTGGCCCTGTGTCATCACATGTGTGACGTGATTTCGACGGCAAAGATTGTCACTTTGTAATGGGGTCACAACATGGCCGTGCGTGCCAACAATTAGGTCATGTTTAAACAATACACTGCTAAAAAGCCCTCAGATGAGGGCTTGGGGCAGTGGAGGCACAGCTGTCAATGAGCTCAGGGTAGAAGCACAGCACCCTTAGTCATGACCCACTGAGGATTACCCGCACAGAGACATTCTAATGTCTAGGCCTGTGCAGGGACATTCTGATTCTAGGCCTGTACAGTTATATTCTAGGTCTGTACAGGGACATTCTAATGTCTAGGCCTGTACAGGGACAGTCTAGGTCTGTACAGGGACATTCTAGGTCTGTATAGATACATTCTAGGTCTGTACAGGTACATTCTAGGCTTGTACAGGGGCATTCTTACAACACACTTCCTCAAATAACATTGGAAAGCAAATCGTTCCAAGGATACAGTTTGGAAGTGCTTTGAGAGTATAATGCAGACAGAACCGACATCTAGAAAGCAGTTTGAAGCGCTTTTTGAGCTGTAATGTGGACACAGTGCAGGACTCCCACAATCTCCACTGACCCGCAGACTATCAGCCAATCCCTCATGCAGCTTTACTAATGGATAATTCCTCTACCCAGCATGCACTGCGAGTATGGCTGCACTGGACACATTCCCCCTATAGATCCACCCCATACTCCACCCCTTCCGCCTCAAACTACCGTATTTCCACAAATAGTCACAGCCATCGAAATAAGAGCTTGCCCGGGCAATTTGGCAAATTAAAATCGTAGCGGCCAAGCTGTTTTAGCCACAAACTTGCCCGCCCGGGTAAACTATACTTACAGCAAGATTCTGATACGGTAGTTATATTTTCAGCAGAAATCTTTAAATTCCCCAGTTTGATTCCCATTGTTTTCAAAACATCATTAACGATTATGAAACACTCTTCAAATATATTATCTACAACCTGCTATCTTTCATTTCTTTTACGTTATTTTTTCATATCATATCAACTTAAATTATATTGCATTTTATCCTTTATCCTTTATCATTTTATGTCTTGATCTTACAGAAAAACATTTCTTCTTTATTAAATGGTTACCCTAAAATCCTGGCGAAACCAATTACCATCGATTATTCCTCATCATTTCTTTATGACAATTATTAAACTTTGAAATAATAATCGATATACTTTTTAGTTCCTGTATTTTAAGGATATTTTACAGAATCTATCTACAGCATCGGCCAGTTCTAAATTTAAACATGAAACATCAAATATGCCTTCCAAGGCCTTGAAAAGTCAAATTAAAATACATACATTAAGATCCATATTTTTTTTAAACTTCCGAAAAATTGTCAGATAAATTGCCAGCATTTATAGGACCAAATGTGGTGTATTTCAGGTAAATGAGTCACAAGTCGCAAAAATGACAATGCATTAAATATAGCATGGAGATCAATTCTAGATGTAATAAAAAATGTTAGGATAGCGTAGTCTAGATACAGTCAGGTTCAGAAGGCAGTTTTGACTCCCTGAGTCTCAGGGAGTCATTAACACTTTAGCCTTAGTCTTAGCCTTGTGGTTAAGCTTATCGCTGGATGTGGTATCGAGGAATATGGGGTGTCTGGATAGGACTGGATACACATTCGGTGTATCAAGAGGATCAAGAGGCTAACAAATTGCACTATTGCTGTATTGCACAAAGAAGCTAACGAAGGGTTTAGTAGTGACTGGATCTCACCTGACAATCAACATAACAAGTTCATGTGTTAAGCAACCCCCCCCCCCCCAGTGCCCCCCCCCCTGGACCTTGGAGGGACTCTCTAAACTGTGAGTCTAGACGAAATCAGTGAACATATCTTTTAATGTAATGCAGCAATGCAGCGTTAACGTGCCTGCCCCACCCATCTTCTAAACAAAAACAACCTGGTATGTTACCATTTATCACAAAAAAGTGCGTGATTACGGTAAATCACGAGGTTTCCTTATACACCTCAAGTATCATTGAATATGCATTAACAGATCTATACAGATGGTCGACCCCAGTATCAGTATCACATGCTCTCAGTATATTCCCTCCTCTATTCCCCACTCCCCATCCTTCTAAGTCCAAATATCCTTTACTCTAAGCTCAAGAGTGAAGAAACCAGTCCGGGTTTATACATGATCCTCCACAGCAGAGCTTTATTCCTTGCGTTTTCTCAGTCATACTTAGACAAATTATTCATCCCCTAGCTCCCAAGCTAAGCAGGTTAAGTCATACTAGATTAGTAGAATCTGCCCTGGCTTGGGAGGCTGGTTTATATCAAAAAGCAGGTTACTTTATGTTCTCAATCCACCCCTTATAAGTTTGTGAGTTTGTTTTGTTATCAATAAGCTCATGTAAGTTATATATCTAACTAAAACTGCCATTTCCCCAGGCTCAGATAAACAAAAGTATCAAACCTACAGCTTCTATTGCAGCGAATATGGTAGACAAGCCCACATTCCAACAGTCCTCTGTTTATCACATTACCACTAAATGCTGCAGATTCCTCCCCTCCAACCCCAGTCTCCCTGCCCCCTACCCACCCCACCACCCTACCCACCCCTCCCTGCCCCCCCCCCCCCCCCACCACCCTACCCACCCCTCCCTGCTCCCACACCTAGCAGCCGACAAATATAATATACATTCCACGGTGCTTGCCCCCGAGCTGACCTTGGGCAGCATGTGTGACCTTGAGCGCTGACCTACTAATAGAGAGCAGGTTGAGGGTGGAGGATGAGAGCAAGTGGGAGAGGAATGAGAGGTGCTTCCGACCTACCCCACACAGGGCACAGTGATAGATTGTATATTGTGTTCCACCATCTCTCCTCTCTGTCACCAGCTTTATTCTGACCCAAGGTCGGGATGCGAATGGGACGCTGTGATCACTGACTCCAGCACCACATATATACTGGCGCCACCTGTCTGCACCACCTGTCACTTAACTAAAGGTCAGGGTCAATTAAGGAGGAGCTGGAGAGAGCATGGAGAGATGGGAGAGAGGAGGGAGAGATGGTCTGTTGAATAAACTATGGTCAGGTGCAGGGCTGGAGCATGGCAGCAGCTGTGGCTTCATTATTGATATATAGTGGGATAGGGAGGGGGGCAGCATGTACACACATGTAAGTAACATGTGAGCCCATCACTCATCTTACTATCAACTTAGTTCCATCTCTCTTCTATCAGTCTCTCTCTTTGTGTCTGCCTCTCTTCTCTTTTCTTCCCTCCCGCCTCTCTTTTACATCCTCTCCTTTCTCCCCACCTTTCTATTCTCCCGCTCCACTCACCTCTCTCAAGTCTGTCTCTCCACGTTCTTTAAGCTGCTTCTTTTTTCTACATGCTTTGTGTATGTGCATACATACAAAGGAGTGTACCCTGCCACACTGGGGTCTGTACAACATGGGTAGGAGTGTACCCTACCACACTGGGGTCTGTACAACATGGGTAGGAGTGTACCCTACCACACTGGGGTCTGTACAACATGGGTAGGAGTGTACCCTACCACACTGGGGTCTGTACATCATGGGTAGGAGTGTACCCTACCACACTGGGGTCTGTACAACATGGGTAGGAGTGTACCCTACCACACTGGGGTCTGTACAACATGGGTAGGAGTGTACCCTGCCACACTGGGGTCTGTACAACATGGGTAGGAGTGTACCCTACCACACTGGGGTCTGTACATCATGGGTAGGAGTGTACCCTGCCACACTGGGGTCTGTACAACATGGGTAGGAGTGTACCCTGCCACACTGGGGTCTGTACAACATGGGTAGGAGTGTACCCTGCCACACTGGGGTCTGTACAACATGGGTAGGAGTGTACCCTGCTACACTGGGGTCTGTACATCATGGGTAGGAGTGGAGGTGGAATAATGTATATTTTGTAGAAATGATATTAATTTGCGACCTTATGAGCAGGTATAACTATCAATAGGCACTGCACAGATCTATCGGGCGTCACTCTGAAAGGGAACCTGGCTGAGAAAGTCGTTTTATAGCGTTAAATCTCTTTCAAACCAAAGTAAGATGAAAGGATTCTAGTTTATTTCTTTCATTTCATTGATATTTTTCCTTTCTACCTGCGTTGACAGTTACGTTGACCATTTTGTGATAGGTATAGCCTAGGCCTCCACACCTAACTTTGGAGGCAACAGTGATATTTCGGAGACGATTATTAGGAAATCATACAGGACTTTTGCTAATGTTCCCAGTTTATTTGGCAAGATTAACAACTTATGAAGAGAAAGGAATTGAGAAAGGAGAGAAGGGTGAGACAAGGTGCCACATTGGCCTGTGTTTGTTTGTATTGGAGGCCTGTAAGGCTTTACACAGACCTGGATATAGGCATAGATACAGGAGGAACCACTCAGCCTGTCCACAGAGCCACCAACAACAAATACCAGACTTGTGTTCACGTATATGTGTTTCTGATGGCTCTCAGATGAGGCATATGACAACTGCTGTTAGCTACACTGTCACTATACAGTTAATGTCTGTCATCATATTCACTAAGGCATTGAAAGCTGGCAGTAATTGTGGCAGTAAGCAAAGATAATGTTATACGTTCGACTGAACCTAGTAAATCTATAAAACTAAGGTACCATCCCAATTAGTTGATTTCTGAGGTTGAAAATAATCGCAACAACCACAACAAGTTCTGGGCAAAAATTCGGGAGATATTCCCAAATGGTAAGAGAAATAATAAGTTGGATCATTGTGAGTTTGATAATGGTGATGGGGTGAAAGAAAGAGGTAAAGTGCACTTGAACTAGAACACCTTTTTTTGCGCTTGAATAATGACAATGACAATCATTTTTTGTTCTATGAATGACTTAGTATCTGAAAATATCTAGTATGCCAAATTATGGCATAAACACAGCTTAACCATGAGGCCCTCTTGTATCCTCCTCCTTGTGGGGCTCTCTACTCCAGCCAGGGTGAATATGGCGAACTTCATAGGCAATGTTATAGGTGGTTGAGGTGTTGAGGAGTGCATTGCACACTCATTAACTATTATTACTGTTATTGTTACATCATGTTACGCAATAATGACGTAACAATGGGTAACCACTTCATGACTATAATTATCATTAATTATTAGTCCCTATTATTGTTTTTATTACCTTAATTAAGTAACAAGTCTATAACCCATAAGGTACCATTACCCAGGAATTTATTGCAGTAAATACGGTAGCACGTGAAGGCCGTTCCGGAGAGTTGTGATATTCATCTTTATGCTGCCTGTCGGCCTTGCTGACCCAATGTATATAAAAAATTAACACTTGACCACAAGTGGTTAGCATTACAGAGAAAGGGAGACCCCCTTTCTCTGTAATGCTAACCACTTGTGGTCAAGTGTTAATTTGGACCCTAAATCGCAGATATGATAGTTTTTCTTTTTATCATTGTGATCACTTACACTCACCAGAAAAAGGAGGAAACACTAGTAAAATGATAATTCTGAATTAATGTAGGAAAAAAATAATTTGTTGTGTTGATATATTTATTCCTGATTAAATACACTTCCTATTTCTTGTCCTACTTAGAGAGCCTCAAATCTGAGAAATGGAGAAGGGGGACCCTCTAAACCACAGCACCGGTCCTGTGGTTAAGAGGGTCCCCCTTCTCCAGTCATTTGGTGGCATTCTATTATCTGCCCCCCAGATCGGGGTGTTCAAAATCGGATCGGACCTGGTCTGTAATTATATATTCCTCCAATCAGCAATAGTCACATAGACCAACCACTCACCTGTAAACCAACTCTACAATGAATATTATTCTAGATCTTAGGATCACAGCCTTTAGACTTACTATTCATTCTTCTTATTTTCCTACAATAATTCTATAACTATTCCATATATATACAATATAGACAAACCTTCATATAACACTGGTGTCCATATACAATATAGACAAACCTTCATATAACACTGGTGTCCATATACAATATAGACAAACCTTCATGTCTCTGCCTTCATATAACATTATTTCTAAAGGATTTTGCATTTTTGGAAAAAAATAATCTGCATTCAAACAGTCAAATTCGAATAGAAATTGCTAAAAACAATTTAATGTTGCCTTCCCAACCCATCCATAAAAAGCCTCACAGAAGGCAGAGCGCCGTCCAGAAGAGGCGACGAGTTAATGGAAAACACCTGGTGCTTAAATCTTAGGAGGTGATATTTGCCTCCTACTATCATGGCATCATGCACAACTAGGTTTCATCTATCTTTGGTGTGAGCAACTTCCCTTCTACTCTCGTTGGTGTGAGTGGACAACTTAATATTTTGTGAGATATATATATATGTCGGACAACAATATTTTGAAAAGTGGCAGAGATAGTGAGAACGAGAGAGAGAGAGAGAGAGAGAGAGAGAGAGAGAGAGGAAGGGAGAGAGAGAGAGGGGAAGGGAGAGGGGAGAAAGGGAGAGAGGGGAAAGAGAGGAGGGAGAGAGGAGGGAGAGAGAGGGGGGAGGGGGGGACGGGAAAAGATGGTACAAATGGTACACAGACAGAGGACTGATGTTGGGGGATGCGGCAGATGGGTTGGAAAGGAATGCGAGGCTGTCCAGTTTGATTACAGGCAGGAGGAATAGATAGTCCATGAGCCTGGACCCTCGCTCCGCTAAGGCCGTACACCCTGTTTGAGACCTACTTAGAGCTTAGAGTAATATTACTCTAAGCTTAGAGTAAACATCACACCCAATGGTAACCTACGGCGAACCGCTCCAAGTAGATCTCAAATAGAGTGTAGTGTGGGAATACTAGCCTCCTCCACCTGCTAGGAGGAGCCTCCTCCACCAGGGTTATAGGTGCCCCTACTGGCCCTGATCATGGCTGACACCAGCAGTCTGCCCTCCAGCCCCACACGGCCACATGCCTCATACATGACATAGTGTCTCACATGTTGCGCTATTGAAAAACTTGCCTAGTAAAGATTCCGTAATGCACGAAGACTTTCCAACTCTTGCTAATTTAAATTTAAATGATATGAGCATATAAGATCCGACTAACACTAGACTCAATCCCCCAGTAATTAAACAAGACTGAACTGATGATAACTGAAGTGGAATATTTACTGAAGTGGAATATTTACTGAAGTGGAATATTTACAGTAGTTCAATACCTAAACAATGCTAACAATATTTTAGAATTTTGAGAGACTTACCGGTACCTGTTAAGTATTAAGGTGAATTAAAATCATAATTTCTTGGAGACAACTCGAGTGTTGAATATTCTTGAGATACCTCAAACCAACAACAATACCCGTTGCGCAGACATGTACATTTTAGGGAGAAGGTACAACGTATCTAGCTGTCTTCCAAAACAGTATGTGACGATTTGCTTGTATTGTATGCCATGTTGCATGTCAGAAGCAATCAAGCACATCTAAACGAAACATCCTTCACAACCCTCTAACGTAGAATACCCACAGGACGTTCGTTCATAGTACCGGACATGGCCAGCCTACGTTTAGATTGTCTCACTCGGGCACACGCTGCACCACGACTTTGCTATACGGTATTTATGGGTTTGGGGGACCCCCCACCCACCCACCCCCACCCCCCTTAATGCTCACACACAATGCCTCAAGCCACCTCAGCGACAATCTATATAACCCATGTCCATGTCCCTCCCTCACCTCCTCCCCGCCCCCCATGTACCCTTTGCTCACCCCAGTATCTGCTCTCATCGTGTGTAAGAACCCCTGTCTCCTTGCCTCCCTGTGCCTTATACAGTGCCTTGACCGGCGGCTCCACCTCCGCCCCGCCCCTCACACATATACTACTAGGGGCCCAATGCACAGGTCTCACACATTCGTGTTTTTATACCAGGCCATGTTTATTAGTCAAGCATTACAACCAATATAGCTATTCTCACCCCAATACAAGTACATTGTATTATCCAAGTATTATGAAACTGTATATAATATAAGGATTACTATTTCTTACGGGATAGTGATTATTACTTCATTCAAGTATCAGTGGTGTGGGAGTTGCCCCAAAACTCACTTTCCCAGGGCAAGTGAACAAAGAAAGTCACTTGCCCGCCTTAAAAAGTCACTTGCCCACATATCTGCACTATAATTTACCATAAAATATAGTCACATTTCTGATATGAACATGATTTGACGGTGTCAATTTAAGAGATGGTAAACTATACCAGATCAGAGCAAATATGGCATTCATGGCTGAAGCCCAGTATCATGCCAAACGTAGGGTTCCCACCAGAAATATTTGACAGGGTAGCGGGGGCTACACACCATCGGGGGGGGGGGGGTCTGAAAGTTTTTGAGGAAAATGATGCTGTTTTATGACGTTTTGCTGATTTTAAGGGCCATCACTCAATCCCTTAAACATTGAAAGTTAAACTCATAGTTTACATGATTAAACTTTAAGGAGAGAGGGGAGGGGGAGCATGAGGAAGAGGGGGATCAGAGATGGGGTTGGGAGAGAAAAACAGGTATGAAAAACAGAGCAGAGGGGGGGGGGAAAGAGGGAGAGGGGGAAGTTTGGGGAGAGAGGGTGACCGTCTAGAGGGTGGGTACTTTGCTAGTAAGTATATACGCCTTCACTTGTTAAGCCTATTGCCATATTCCAATGCTTCATAAGATTTGTTATGCAACGAGCTCCAGATATGTGTTGTGTCACAGGAAAATGAGTCACAAGTCACAAAAAAATGAATTTGAGATATTTGGAAAGATAAGATGAGGCGGACTACAACGATTGTAAACATTAGGACACTTCATAAGTACTTGAAACAAATGTTGGTTTATTTTGCTTGCATATTAGTAGAAGGAATAGTATTGTAGTCTGCCCCATCCCCATCTATATTATGGACGTACCTGCACTCGTTGAGTACATTTCAGGTGTTGGGAGAGAAAAACAGGTATGAAAGACAGAGAAGAGGGAGAGGGGGAAGTGTGGGGAGAGAGGTACTTCGCTAGTACATAAAAGAAGGACTGGTGGTCGGCAGACATTGCAGGCACAGACATAACTTGATACCATTTCATAAAGTCCAAACAAAACAAAACCTGCATGTCTCTTTGTATTTGTCTGTGCAAACCTCTAATTATAGGATAAACATGGAACAAAGTTATTGCTGTACTGAGAAAACATTGTATGAAGATGGTCATCTGACGATTTACTTTCATGATGCATATAATGCAGTTACAACATGGTCATAAATTAGTGAAAAATGAAAAAAAAAAAAAAAAGAAGATATTATTGTCTATTTGAAAGTGACCTGCCCGCGGGCAGGTCACTGGGAAAATCTCACTTGCCCGCACTAAAAGTGGGGCAAGTCGGAGCGCGGGCGATACAACTCCCACAGCACTGTCAGTATATAATAGATACACGATATATATATTGATTTATGCATGCAAACATTTAAGTGAACATCCTAGCTGGGATTCCGTAGTACACTACTATTAACTTAAAGTTGAAAACAATCTGCATCAATCTTTCTCTTTTCTCTTACAATGGGTTGACAGGTTCATGGGCCTCCTGTCTATCCACAAGAGCTTGAGGCCTGCTCAGGATGTAAACGTATCATCAGATACAATGGTGAAAACAACACTGATGGCAATATTGATGTTGTCAGATTAAAGACGCAACATGAATAGCGATACATGGCAGTATCTCCACACTACCAGACATTGCTGATACGAATAGGCAGAAGAAGCACAAATATCGCATGGGTCGATATCGGTCGAGTGCGATAGTATTCCAAATGATGAAACCAACTCTATATATGTACCTTCACCAATATAAAAGTGGAATATTTTAAAGTCAAGTAGTTGAAGTTTCAAAGAGAGAGAGAGAGAGAGAGAGAGAGAGAGAGAGAATCGGACGAGCCAGCAATAATTGAAAATTTATTGGACGAGATTCGTCCACATAAGCATGATGCTTATGTGGACGAATCAATTCTAATAAATTTTCAATTATTGCCGGCGAGTTCCATTCCATATTTATTATATGTGCATAAATTTTGATCATATGTCATCAGATATCACTGAAAAATATCAAAGAAGTCTCAGAGAGCCCCGCTGCCAGCCCCACTGACAGCCCCACTGACAGCCCCGTTAATAGGCCTACAACGGTGCCCACTGTGTGATCATGCAGTATTTAGGCCTGCTGATATTGTTGAATTAAAACGTTCATATCGCGGCCATTTTTTGAGCTACAATAATAAAGCTAATATCATTTGATAGAGAATTTAATTTTCTATTTAATGGTGTGGTTTTTATTATGTATTTTTAAAATCATAGTACCAGAATCACGAGTGGATTACCGATCGTGGCGATCTCCGCTGCGACAGCGAAGTGCTGAGGTAACGTCAGAGCTATTTTTAGACAACTACATTTTCATGGTATGCGTACTATATCAATATTTTTATAGCACCCCACTTATAGCATCTCTCATATGTAATGCGCGGATAATAAATGCTAAAAGCTGTTAGAAACCTTACAGTTTACACTATACCTCCTCCTGCTGCTCCATCTGCCTGCACGTATAGCATGCAGCAGAGGCTGAGGCTAGTAATATGGGTCAGGCAAAGTGATCCAAATACCGCAGCCTGGCAACCATTATAGGCTCCTATTGATCCGGTGGTGGGGGCCCTACGGTGGTCAAGGAGTCTCAGGAGGGGAAGGGACCAAAGAGGGGCGGGAAGCAGAGGGAGACGAGAGAAGAAAATGGTGAGGGCAGGTCGATTTGGGCTCAAATTGTATTACTGTTGAGAATTGCTCTCATCGTGTGTAAGAACCCCTGCCTTCCCCTGTCCCTATTGAGGTGCCGAAGACCTCCCAACTGCAGGAGAAATCCTCTCATGGCTGCTAGTCAGCAATAAAAGTATTCCACCTACAGTACCATGACCGGGTCTACCTCCCGCCCCTCACACATATATATATTACTTGAATGAAGACATTAACAGTTACATCCTGCCCTTAGCGAAATACGGTTTGATGCTTTACAATCTAAAAATATCTGTAACTTCAAGAAAATACAAAGTGTGATAAATACTGTCAGACTTATAAGCACTAATGTACCGACCCCTCTGATGCAATATCCTGATGTTAGAAAAACGAGGTGGTATCGCCATACTAGGGCTAAAGTTAAAAGATGTGGAAGAATACATACAAGAAATTCCCTGCCACACAAGAATGGCTGAGGGAATTAATATAAAGGTGCCACATCCCAGAACAGACCGATATAGAAGAAGTGCCCATGTATTAGGCCCTCCTATGTGGAACAACTTGTATATTGGTGATATACTTGGTGATATACTTGGAAGAAACTAAAGGCAATTCTAATAGAAACAACTGGATATTAAGATGAATTATTGGGATAGCACTGTGGCTCCCTATAGAGCATTAGTATAGAAATATATCAGACTAGGAGCAGTAAGTTAGGCTGCACGATGTTAGACATAAAGTAGACTGACACTATGATTTGTTTAGGATGTTTGAGACATGAAATTTATTTCATAACGAAGCGGTATGTACAGTATTACCATTATATTGTATTTGTATTTTACAGGCAAAAAATCACAAAAAAATGTCTTTGTATGATGATGTATGCATGGAGTTGGACTCTCTACAGAGTCAGACTAAATGAAGAATGAGTTGTCGTGACTTCCGCTAGGTGGCGACATTACATACATGTAGTTATTCGAGAAGAGTATATTTATCAAAGCGAAGCAAGGTATCAAATAATTAAAACGACCTACAACAAATTGATGTGTTATACATTTTGTTGCTATATATTTATGACGAATGAGACATACATGTATCACAACTTGTGAAACTTCAGTCAATAAAATTATTAAAAAAAATATACAAAAAAAATTGGGGATATAGGTAAGGGGAAGGACGAGCGGGGGTAAGGGCAACTTGGGTTGGAAGGTGTCTTTTACTCTAAGGTATGAAGAGTCAGAAAGAGGGTAGGAGAGTCGGAGAGAGAGAGAGAGAGAGAGAGAGAGAAGAGAGGGAGAGAGAAGAGAAAAAGAGGAGAGAGAAAGGGGGAGAGAGAAGAGAAAGAGTGAGACCGGCCCCCCGCTAGACCCCTTAAAATGGAACCTGTGCCCCCCAATAACTCAGAGGGGCAGAAGGCCCCTAAAGTCCTGATAAGGGCCCCTGTAGTAGGGGCCAGATGCACTGCCAGAATTTGCACTTTCCTTCTTCCCTGACTCTACATGTACAACACTCCCAATAACCCCATGTCAGGGTGAAAATCGTTCAGTAGATTGAGGGTGTCTGAGAGAAAACAATAATTAAACTGAGAACTATGTAAGATGTTTTTTGTTGCTGTAAGATATGACTATGGGCGTAAGCACCCTTTTCCCGTAGTGTCTGCTTTGTTGGTTCAGGGCCTGTATTCACAAAGTATTTCGAGGCCCTTTTAGGACCCCCACAAGGGTTTCAAAATTGGTATTTAAGGGAAAAAAAATAGTTGTGTTTCCGATTTATCTGGCTGAAAACTAGGTAGGGGGGTGGTAACTTTCTTTTTTTTTTTTTTTTTTTTTGGAAACCACCTCCCAGGAACTGAAAAAAATGTCTATTTCATAACAATAGTTGTTTTAAACATGGGAAATGTGCTTTTTGACAGTTCTGGGTTAGGAAAACCCGTTTTCCTGCTTTCATAAGCTTTTTTTTGTCAAAAAATCCCCAAAACGTAGAGACCTTCTCTCAAAGGGACTCTATTTAAGATAGTCTCAAGATATATTTTGGCTCTCTTGTGTAGATTTTAGACAAATTACATCATCTCATGATGAAATTAAATTGGAAACATTCTATTAAGCTTTTATTGGACTATATTTATGAAATTTGCGTCATTCATATAATGTGTCATAGTGTTAGAAATGATATCATCAACTAAAATTCTAATCTGGAGGTCCCAAGTAACTCTCCCATAAAGGATGAAGTTTCTAAATTTTTCCCATAAAAAATAGCTAATGGTTGAGTTTGAGGTATGAATTTTAAAGCCGCCTAGCTAGAAAACAAGTGCTGACCCATTCTTTCTTTTTCACACTTCACTTTCAAAACATTTCAGAAACCATAATCTTAGAACAGAACCTAAAAAAAATGGCATTTATTTTGGATTTTACCCAACAGTGTTGTTTGTCAGTATAGAATTATAAAAGGAATAAATATGTCATTGTTTTGTATAAAGGCGCACTGTATCTTTATTAATTATGTTGTGGCAAATTCAGAAGATTTTGAACACAAGTGTACCCCCCCCCCTAGACCCCTCTTCTGGTACCGCCCCTGGGCTCGGGGAAGAGAGGGAGTACTGAGTAAAAAGAGCCGAGAGCAGTGCAGGGTTGGTTGTCGCTACAGAGTTATAAGGGTGGCTGGTTACACCCGGGATCACTCCAGGTTCATCACACCCCATTTACAGTTCCAATGAGGCCGACAAATGGGCGGTGGTGGCGCCTGGCGTGCGCTGGGGAAAGTCTGGGGGCAGTGAGGCAGGGTTAACCACAGACTGGGCATGAGTGCAGGGCATGGGTGTAGGGCATGGGTGTAGGGCATGGGTGTAGGGCATGGGTGTAGGGCAGGGCATGGGTGTAGGGCAGGGCATGGGTGCATGGCATGGGTGCATGGCATGGGTACAGGGTATGGGTGCAGGGCATGGGTGCAGGGCTTGGGTGCAGGGCATGGGTGCAGGGCATGGGTACAGGGCATGGGGGCAGGGCAGGGTATGGGTGCAGGGCATGGGTGCATGGCATGGGTGCATGGCATGGGTGCATGGCATGGGTGCAGGGCATGGGTGCAGGGCATGGGTGCAGGGCATGGGTGCAGGGCATGGGTGCAGGGCATGGGTGCAGGGTCTGGTGCAGGGCATGGGTACAGGGCATGGGTGCAGGGCATGGGTGCAGGGCATGGGTGCAGGGCATGGGTGCAGGGCATGGGTGCAGGGCATGGGTGCAGGGCATGGGTGCAGGGCATGGGTGCAGGGCATGGGTGCGGGGCATGGGTACAGGGCATGGGTGCAGGGCATGGGTGCAGGGCATGGGTGCGGGGCATGGGTGCAGGGCATGGGTGCAGGGCATGGGTGCAGGGCATGGGTGCAGGGCAGGGCATGGGTGCAGGGCATGGGTGCAGGGCATGGGTGCGGGGCATGGGTGCAGGGCATGGGTGCAGGGCAGGGCATGGGTGCAGGGCATGGGTGCAGGGCAGGGCATGGGTGCAGGGCATGGGTGCGGGGCATGGGTGCAGGGCATGGGTGCAGGGCATGGGTGCAGGGCTTGGGTGCAGGGCATGGGTGCAGGGCATGGGTGCAGGGCTTGGGTGCAGGGCATGGGTGCAGGGCATGGGGGGAAACACCCTTCCATGCTTAGGAGCTACACCATCCTCCCTAGGCAGGCCCTCTACTCTACTTGAGACATTGCGTGTAGAGAGTAGAGAAATGCAGTGTAGGGAGGAAAATGCTACACTGACCTGCTCCCAAACAACTCACACTAGTTGACCCTCCCTCACCCATCCCTGTATTATTAACTCCCCATCGGTAGGCGAGTAAGAACAATGCCTTTGATAGAAACTTAATTAGAGACCTAAACGCAGCGCATATCTTGCTTGGCGTCCCTTGCCAGCAACCGAAAAGCAGAAGGCTTAACTTTATACTCATTAGAGCAAAGTTTTTCATTTACAAAAAGAGACTGTTTTACAACAACGAAATATGTTTCTTCGAATTCCTAAGGGAGGTCAAGTCCGCCCTATTGGCTAAGAGCACTTAAGGACAGTGCCATATATGGCCAATCCCACACAAACGAGTTTAGATTATGGAAAGAATTCTATTCTAACTTGTAGCTTATTCACACTCTGCGTTATTTGTCTTCAGACAGCTCCCAGTGGCTGGTATATATTGTCTTGAATTGTATTTCTCGAGGTGCTATTAAGAAAAGGTCAAGGCCAACTATATTCCTTATTTCGGAGCGTTGTAAACTGATAGTGTAAACAGCTTCTGCCCTGAAAACTTGTCTACTTATTGAATAAAGACCCGGTGTTGGGGGGAAAAAACTCCTCATCGGTACTGTTGGCTTCTCCATCTAACACCTAGCCGAACCATCAACGCTATACTTTGCTACTGTGTACGCTTGAATGGGCTAAAGTATGTACAGCTATCTAACACCATGTCAGAGCCCTCATTCCGCTTCCTCAACAACATCAGGATAAAACAGGAATTACATTTCTCTACCGCCACCATTTCTCCACAGACACTAAAAAAGCCATTCCCCAGGACCCCTCCCCAAACCCTCACCCCTTCCCAACATCAGGGTAAAATAGAAATTACAGGCCACCAACGGCCTTTGTGCTGATGCTTCTACAATTGGCCCTGACACAAAGTCCAGCTTGCACGGCTTGATGAGGTCATAAGGCGACAGGGTGCAGGGCATGAGCTGCTCACTCTATAACCCGATAATGAAGGAGCAGCACAATACAACACTAAAGTCCACTCAACGCTCCCTTACACGTGCACGCTAGGCCAGTTGTTTGGTTGCTGGAGTTATTCTAGTTTTACACCCTATTATAAATTTGATCATATTATCATGCGCAATTTATATTATGTTCTCCTTTATACATTTACAAATTATCCTCAATCAATATCATATCAAGGGTAACACTAACAGGAGGAGATGTCTTTTCAAATAAAATAACCACTTGGAGTCTCTAGCCTCCTCCAACAGCAGAACGTCTCTCGTTTCGAGAATCTTGCAGTTCATGGACCAGGAGAGGCGGCCAGGGCGGAGGGCGGAGGGACGGGGGGATACATTCCTCAAACGTTTATATTTCCAACAGCCGAATGCTATGAAAGAACAGCATGAGTGGGGTGACCCTCACACTGATCCATCTGGCAGCAAGATTTACAACGCTCAGCCTCAATATCTCCAAAAATATTAAGCGTAGAAACTCAAAAGTATTAAGGTCGATTTATAATGGTCAGACCTACAACATCAGAATTGGCTGTGATGAGATAGTGTGTTATACCAACGAGATTATATTAACACAGAGGTCTGACTGAAGGGGCCTATATGGGGACACTTGGGTCGAGCTTGTTTTCGATTTTTATCACTCATTAAGCACTAATGCTAGATAGTGGTATGTGGTTTTCTTGGAAGTCGGGAGATGTGGTCACTTTAGTAAGGGTTCATGTCTCCCATCTACAGCTGCTTACCACTGGCTCATGCATGTTGTCCCTACCTTGGCTCACTAATTTTGCTATTTTGATACCTTCCGATCTGGTGAAAATGAAGGGATAAGTTTGAACACCTTAAGTTATTAATTATACACATGTCCAAGTAATGAATATGCTTTCACCAGATCGGAACATTATATAAATTACAAATATTCATGAGAATTTGAAACCTTAATACTCAGGTCTATAGATCTGGGTTATATTGGTCCTTTGAGATGGGGAACATACCATCTGAAAGCTAAAGACAAGGGGATTCACACCAAATACTTACCATATAGATATCATAAGCAACCTGGCCACAACCTGGGCCCAAAGTAACCCTGTTTTCTTGTAAGTTTATGTGGGTCAGGGGCTTCTATGGGAGTTTCAGAAAATGGAGTTTAAGGCTGAAAACAAGCTCGGGACTAAAGGATTGCCGCCTGGCCTGTGGTTTCATGCTGTGTGGCACTGGAGGACTCTGATGTGGGCCTTGTGGTTAGATAAATTATACCTGATAAGGTATACACTCTGCCTTAGAAGTTTAGGGCTGTAGAGGTGGAGTCTCGTTGGTTATACCACCGGGTGGAGAGACAGATCCTCAAAGCATGCCTACATAGTAACCATTGTTAGTTGCATTTAAATGAATTTAATATAGGATCATATTACTCCAAGTCTCTGCCAACCAGAATACACATGGAGCAACGAATATGTATATATAATAAGTCAGTTTTGTATATGAACCAAGTTTGGAGGCATGTCCTAGGGGCTTCTAGTAGAGGCTATACGGTCGTGAGCCCCCCCCCCCCCCCCCCTTCACTCCCTGTTGCAGACTTGGGTGATGTGGTTAGGTGTGACAAATGGGATGAGGTGCAGAATAGAGAGGCCTGCAATCTAGTTATGCTGCACCAGCACCAGGCTGCAGCGCCACCTCTCGCCCATTCATCCCACTTTCATCCACCTCGACACACAACACAATTGAAATTAACGCATTATCGCGCACAGTGACTCAGCAATTCCAGTAAAGTTGGATTATCAAGCTGACAAGGTTAGCCCGGAGAGACGAGCAATTCATCACAGCCAAGCATTTACAGCAGAGCAAACGGAGGCTGCCCACAATCTCCACAATGGTATGTATCTCTCATCTGGCTATGGTGCCCCACAATGGTATCTCACAGGAGGAGGCTACCCAAGAAGACAGAAGTAAATTGAATCCGGCACAAGAAATTATATATTTAATATTCTATATGTTCCTGATACTCTGGCCTATACAAACTGCTCCAACTGTCACCCCCGCCACCGATATAAACGTTGTGCCTTCCCAGTGTCGCACTGGCAGAAAATCAATATTATTTTATGTTATGGCTCCAATGAAACAACTAGGAACGCTTCACTTTCCCTGTACGCAATGGCGTGTACACATGGACAGCAGCAGGTTGTCCACCAAACTTAGAGCCAGACTTACGTCTCCTTCTCCCAACTGACTATGCGCCTTTAGCCCATTTTGGGTGAGATTTTGGAGAATTTCGCGTGACCACTCTAAGACAATTCTTAAGTCCCTTAAAACAATCGAATATATTCAAAAGTTTTAAGAGATTCTACGATTTGATAAAAAAAAAATGCTAGTAATTTTGAGAGGCAGGTAACTTTGGAAGTCTGTAACATCACTAAATGTTGGAGTATCAATAAAAAAAATCACTTTTATAATGCTCATTTCCCCTTCTGTACATCCCCGACATTTATTTTGTCTTTATTTTTGTTTACATGTGATGTGTCACAGGAAAATGAATCCACGAAATCGTAATTCCTTAAAAAAAAGTGCTAAGACAATTCGGGAATATGTGGGCCATGTGTGGGCCACGAAAAACTAACACAAATTCGTACGAATTGGCCAATTTTGTTAAGAATTTGTCCACGAATTGTTGTGAGACGCCAATTCGTATGAATCGTGAGTTCTTGAATGTGTGGGCCCGGCTTTGAATCTGCATCTTGATTAATCCAATGACTGCCGGAATGACTGACAGTGACAGACTTCAGTCAGAGAAAAACAGTTGGTGTCACCGGCGAGTTCAAATACAAAAAGTACGGAAATTTGAATATCAAACTGAACGATATTTATCTTATTAAGTACCGGTATTTATAGAACTTGTATTATATTCTCGTTGGTGAAACCTGAGTAGTAAAATAAATCTATTTTACTACTAAGGTGAAACTCATCGTGTTGCCTTCCCTCCCCACGGATTTAAACCAAATACATTTTTTCAACAAAATTGATATAGTTTTAAAATCAAATATTAATCCTGGAGAACAAAGGTCTTTCCTTACCTTCTAAAGAGGAGACGAGGAAAATCCATAGCAACAACACAAGTGCCGACTTGCACCTAGCGGCCATGTTGTGAAGCGCCAGTCATGTGACCAGCTGGTGATAGTAAATCGTAATCCACAATCACACCTTGCGTCTCCTCATCATGATACTCCTCACTCGTAATCCTGCAATATACAAAATAACACTTTGGTCAGTCAATGGTTCATGATGATAGTTGAGAAACATTAATTCATGATGACAAGATGGATTTTCTCGGAATCTGTGCTTAGAGTTAGAACGAGGGAGAGAGGGAGAGAGAATGAAGAGGCGGGGAGGCGGTATATTATAGAGGGAGAGTGGAGGAGGGGAAGAGGGTTTAGAGGTCTCTATCATTCTAACAGTGCCTACCCATACAAGCCTAGTACAAGTGACAACATATTAAATACTGGGATAATATGCCTTCATTTTACACGCAGCAGCTGTTTGGTGCATGAGTGCCCCGGGAGCAGGGAGATCATTCACTGCATGCTCGCACACATATATACTACTCAAGCCCTCATCCTCCACTGTAAGGGCAACCATTATTGATGTTATTGATTATAAATCACCATTATCAATCACTTACATTAACTATGATCAATAAATATGGACTGCAGTCAGTGCAGTAGTAGGCCATATATCAACCTTGTTCTATAGGGGGTGATATTTACTCCAGATAATGTTATCTCCCTTTCAACTCGCATGAGATATTGCTTCTAAGAATAAGTTTTTTAGAATACAAAACCCAATTGGTGGAGAGTTCGTCTAATCGCTTGTTGATAAAATACTACATTTCCCAAGGTGATCGGACGCCTACTGCGCTAATGCCATGACTTTCCGGGCCCTGAAGTAGGGCATCCATCAGAGAGATGGGCGTTTGACCTTCAAGGAGGCCTAGGGGATGGGAAGGAGAGAGAGGTGGGAGAGAGAGAGGGAGAGGGGAGAGAGGGGGAGAGAGGGGGAGAGAGGGAGATAGGAGAGAGAGAGGAGGGAGAGGAAGGGAGAGGGAGAGAGGGGAAGGGAGAGGGGAGAAAGGGAGAGAGGGGAGAGAGGGAAGAAAGGGGAGAGAGGGAGAGAGAGAGAAGGAGAGAGAGGGAGAGAGAAGTGGTAGTGAGAGAAGCTTTCTGATATCAAATCTACATTGTATGGGAATCTATAAAATAAAAGTAGTATATCTGGTTAAACAAGAATACCATCCTACAAATTGGTAGAATATATTTCTTCCACTACAAACCTTTTGTGAATAGGAATTAGTTTATTCCATATCAACAGCCTTATCTAATGGGCGCAATAAGTCAGGGCCAGCCCGCCTCACCCTCTCCCACTGCACTGTGCCTACACCTACTTATACATGACTAGCAAACTATCCGTCCTCCGGACGGTCACCCTCTTCCTCTCACTGTCTCTCCCCTCCTCCTTTTCACCCCCTACCTCTCCCCTCTCTTGTTCCCTGTCCCTACTCACCTTCTCCTCTCAGGGGCGTCGCTACCGGAGGGGACATGCCCCCCCCCCCCCACACACACACACACACTTTTGGTGGCAGCCTAAAAAGCCAGAGGCTCTAAAAAAAGATTCCTCCCGAAATTCCTCCTGACATCAGGTCCAAGGCCCTCTTAATAACCTTCATTCTATAGACCTGTAATATCTAGTACAAAGTACAAAAGGTCCAAGGCTGTAGAGTTTTGTTTTATAAAAGATATATATGCTTCATTTACATCAGAAAACCTCATTATAATTACACATTTTAACGATGCTTTAATGTGACCAAAACAAATTACCTAAATCTCTAAATGCTTAAATTGGGGATTTTCTCAAATTTGAATTGAGAGGCACTGGTATGAACCACTTGATCTGGCCCTAGTCTAGTCCTCAGTCAAGATGCTGATGTAAAAACAACACATAAAGATGTCTCACCCCCGTAGAGACGTAATTTTCCGTCAGAAAAACCAATTCTGTGACCCCTCACGGAATATTCTGCACCCCGATTTGAATTCCGTCATGTACATAAGAGATACGTGGGGCACTTAAACTTATGTATTTTGTATGCACCTAACCATTTGTCTTGAGAAAGAACATGATTGGGTGTTAACAAAAAGCAAAAATAAAATGGTTTTCAACATATTTTCTTTTTCATCTTAGGGACCAACAATGTTTACTACTGAAGTTTGCGGGGAAAATTTTACAGTTATCTGAGACTTACTTGTAAGTTGAAGTTTAATCTGTAATTTTTCTCACTTTTTTCAAGGTTTCAAAGGGATGAATCCCATATTTCTTTTGAAAATTCTTCTACGCATAACTATCATAGCTATTAGTTTGCCCTCATGCGTGAAAGAACAGGGTATTAATATATTTTGAAAAATATAATGTAGCTTTGAAAATCATCAATATCTTTCATCTTTTTTTTTAAAAAGCTGGTTACCCCCCCTTTTTTTTGCTTGTAAGGGTAAAGCAATATTTGAGTTATGCGTATAGAGATTATTAATAAACAGTTAATGATTGTTGTACTCTCTTTCTTATGCTAGTTAGTGGTGATTTGTAACAATAATATATACTTGAATGTCTTTTAAATTGTTTCAGAATGACATCAGAATGTGATGACTGTATTGATTTCCTTTTCTTGATGTATGGATTTTAGCCATTTAAGAATACCTATAATATATGCCTTCCCTATTTAGCTCATATTTTAAAACAATAAAAGTCCCAGAGTCTTCTCCTGATGTATGTTTTGCACATAATAATGTGAGTAACTTTAAAGTGGCAGTATGGATTGAAAACTGATACATGTTGTACACTGCATACATAAATATGGGAAAAAGGTCCAAGATACGAAAATATGTCCCCCCCCCCATTTGGAAAATGCCAGCGACGCCTCTGCCTCTCCTCTGCCCTATTCTCTCTCCCCCTCTTCTCGCTCTATGCTCTTGTTCCTCACCCAATCCAATTTAACCCACCCTGTCCCTTCACTTCTTTTATTCTCTCCTTCCCTCTCCCTTCCTCTCCTTCCTGTCTTTCTCCTCCCCTCCCCCCTCCCCTCTTCTCTCTATCCTATTTTCCCTCTCCCTATCTGATTAATCCCACCCTCTCTCTCTGGTTCTTCACTCTCCCCCTGTCCCTCTGATCTTTCTCCCCTCACCTCCCCCTCTCTTTGTCCTCGCTCTCCCTCTCTTTCCTGACTTTAAGTGACATAGTAGGTTGTGGGAAATGACGTAGTATTTCACAAGGGCTTTCCCAGGCTATAAATAGAGTGTAGAGATCCCAATTTAAAAAAGGCTTCAAAATCACATTTTCACCCGATACCTTCACAAACCACATATAATATCCTCCAGACAGGGTCGACGGACCTTTACAACAAAGCAGATGGGGATTCCCAGAACATGCGTGACAAAAAAACCATCTAGAGCTTTATATACTAGATGAGATTAAGTGGGATTGGGAGGTTTCAGTTCATAAACGTTTGCCGCGTTTAACGCGTTTTTCATTCATATGGAATGCTTATCTATATGTTAGTGGATGCATACAGCACCAAGGTATACTATTATAACTTTAACATAGAGCTATCTGGAAGTAAAAAGTGAGGAAATGCTTTCATCACCCGTAACATGTTTGTGTGGCACAGAAATCATTCAGTCGCTTTACACTCATCATCCCATTGGCTTTACCTCATCATTATCAGATTTGGAAACTTGTTTTATCCCAAAAGCACTGTCATGATGACAATGATAATGAAATCCTTATGATCTAATATTGATTGTTTTTATTGTTGTATCGAAGGAGAAAATGTCCAAAAAAAATTGTTGTGCCACACCTAATAGGTTATGGCTTGCCTAAGTTCTTAGGATAAAATGGAGGTTACATTATTATTATTATCTCTTGACATACAAGTATATCTACCTTCAACTGTATAACGACTAAAATTTATACAGGGCTGTCATACAGCTGAGATATACAGGGCCATCATACAGCTGAGATATACAGGTCCGTCATACAGCTGAGATATACAGGGCCGTCATACAGCTGAGATATACAGGGCCGTCATACAGCTGAGATATACAGGGCCGTCATACAGCTGAGATATACAGGGCCGTCATACAGCTGAGATATACAGGGCCGTCATACAGCTGAGATATACAGAGGGACACACACGCCACAGGTACAGCTGAGATATACAGAGGGACACACACGCCACAGGAGGTGGAGAAACGCAGTCCCTTGTATAGATTCCACCCAACCAAAACCAAAAGGAAGAACATGGCTCCGCTCACTCCATTCTCTGCCATAAGCGCATGTCTGCTGTACAAAAGCTGGTAGTGAGTGAGATATATGAGAGCACTTGGACGGAAATAATTTCCATTTTTACTCCTGGGCATGGGTTGGAGTGCCTCCCTGTGGAGCCGCGAGCAGGTCAGTGTGAAATAAAGGATATCTGAGGCACCGCATGATCTAAATGAGAGGGGGGAAGCTGATGGATAGAGGAGCGAGGTGAGGGGGGGGGGGGGCGGGGACAGAGAGAAGGTGGGGAGTGAGAGAGAAGGTGGGGAAGAGGGAGAGGTGGGATGGGGACGAGAGAAGGTGGGGAGGGAGAGAGACAGGGTGGGGAAGAGGGAGAGGTGGGATGGGGACGAGAGAAGGTGGGGAGGGAGAGAGACAGGGTGTGGGAGAGGGAGAGGTGGGATGGGGACGAGAGAAGGTGGGGAGGGAGAGAGATGAGGAAGAAACGCCCTGATACCCTGATTGAAGATGAGAAGGTGGGGAAGAGGGGGGAGGGTGACACAAGAGCTGATGGGGACGGGAAGAGTGGGGAAGGGGGAGAGGGAAGTATGTAGGGGAGAGTGGGGAAGGGGAAGAGAGAAGTATGTAGGGGAGAGTGGGGAAGGGGGAGAGGGAGACGGAAGGTGGGTAGAGAGACAGAGCGGCAGGAGGCCTGCATGGAGAGAGTGGAAGGAGAGGAGTGACAGGGAGGGCCTGGACTTTGTTTACACTAATAGTCAGCATCAGTTATCACCGCCAGTTGGCATTCTACACTTGTGTCACTGAGATGTTCAGGTTCTGGCAGCGAGAAGAGGAGAAAGGAGGCAAAGTGAGAAGGGGCAAGGAATACGGGATGGGGGGGGGGGGGCGATCTTGCGATATTATCGCGCTATTTGGTGAAAATCGCACTTGGAAAGTTTCATATACACTGCCCCCTTGCAATGGAACGACATAAAAAAATCCTTTTTCCACAGAGCTTATGTTTACAAATGATCTAAAGAAAAAATTAAAAGCCATTATATGCTTGGTGAAGAAACAACTAATCGTATCTAAGTTTCCTTGTACTGCTTTATGAAGTGTTCAATATGTACTTTGAAGTATATGATCATAGCTTTGGGGCTAAATTACAAATTATAAAAACCTAATCGAGCCTGTAAGACTTGTCCGAGACTAATCTATTACGCGAATATTGTTGATGTTAACTCAAGAACTGAGGTAGAGGAAAGAAGAATCTTTACTTACTTATAGACAGTAGTCTAAAGTGTTCAAAGATATTGATTAATTGATTATAAGAACTGTATTGATATTCATGTACTATGTCACATTATGTTGATTATTAATTTTCAATTCAGGCTTTCTGCTTGGAAAGCAGAGGATAATAGTAAATAGGTGTGTGTGTGTCGGTGTGTCGGGGGGGGGGGGGGTGTTAGGAGGTGAGGTGAGTGAGTCTTCTCACATTGCGTCCCGATGCACCTGTACCAAGTAAAGTACGGACAGGGGTCATCCGGAGACTAGGTAGGCACAAAAATAGAAATTAAATTCTAGAGTTGCCAGGAACGAGAGGAATTGGAGAAAGCGTGAGCGGTAATCTGGTAGTATCCAAGTCAGAGAGATGCCCCCGCCCCCTCCCCCCGCCACAAACCGCGTCTCTACTGCACTAAGATACAAAAAAACTTCAGCATGTTTTTACCTGAATACTTAGAATACTTCTACTGCAGGCTTGTAGCCGCATCCATTCACTCCGCACTGTTTATCTACAGTCCTACTTCCCACACCCTCAGTCATACACAATCCTCACAACCTACTCCTGGTTGGGGGGGGGGGGGGGGTAATCCCTTTTTAAAATTTCTTGAGGCGAGGAAAAAAATTGATGACAGAACGAGTAAGGAACACAATCCTTTGAAATAGAAATCGATCCAAGAATGGATAGTGGATACTGGATACCTTGTACGTTACTGGTCACCGTCAGTGGTGTGAGCATTTGTTTGTGCACGTTGCGCCCTGACGGTGTGATGTTGTTTATCATCTTATACTACAATACAGTGAGTATGTCTGTGTAGCTGCTGGAGTATAACGCAGTAACTATATAATCCCGTCATTGTCTCATTAAGTTGTATCTAAACAATAACGTGTTGCCCAAACTAGTTCCACTTATTGTTTCCATCAGAGCAGCTCACAACAGCGTCGGTATTTGTTGGATGTAATGCAATTCTGAATAAAAGGTTTAAACCAAATAAAAAAACAATTGGATTTCTTTTAACAATTTCACCGTGATTTTATATAATGTAGGTATTTAAAAATCCAATTGAAAACCTAATAATCTATAAATAGTGAGAGATATGGAATGAACTAGATGGGTAGGCTATGGTAAGCGGTTTATAAAGGATGGGGTCAGGGGGTTAAAGTAGCAGTATAAGATAGTGGGGAGCTGAGAGAGTGCATCAGTGTATTGAGTGCCGCAATAATGGAATGTAACGGAGGATCACATGGCTGATACAGTATCTACATGTTAGACAAACATGCACCATGTGCTTGCCTCAGGGCACAGAGTGAAGGAGGAGGGACCGAGCAGAAAGTGGGGGAGGGGCAGCGCATGGGGAAGGGGCAGAGAGTGCGGGAGGGGCAGTGCGTGGGGGAGGGGCAGAGTGGGGGAGGGGCAGCGCATGCGGGAGGGGCAGTGCGTGGGGGAGGGACAGTGCATGGGGGAGGGGCAGAGAGTGGGGGAGGGGCAGAGAGTGGGGGAGGGGCAGCGCATGCGGGAGGGGCAGTGCGTGGGGGAGGGACAGTGCATGGGGAAGGGGCAGAGAGTGGGGGAGGGGCAGCGCATGCGGGAGGGGCAGTGCGTGGGGGAGGGACAGTGCATGGGGGGCTTTAGGCGGAACCTTACAATTTAGCGCCGGCTAGCCAAAGTGGGCGGGGCTTGGTAGATCCGGTGGGCGGGGCTTACTTGTCTTTACTAGTCATGTAATTAGTTTTATTAGTCTATTTTACTCTGGACAGTCCACTACCCGCTTTACTGACTTAGGACCACCAATTTAAGGTTAGGTTTAGGGTTAGTTTTAGTATTGATTTCTGTTAAGTAACATTTGACAGCACTTAGTCAAGCCGGCTCTAGTTACAACAGCCAATCACGTCACTGAAGCCACATTCAGTCGCCGGCGCTAAATAGTAAGGTTCCGCTGCTTGCGCATGGGGGAGGGGCAGAGAGTGGGGGAGGGGCAGAGAGTGGGGGAGGGGCAGAGAGTGGGGGAGGGGCAGCACGTGGGGGAGGGGCAGCACGTGGGGGAGGGGCAGCACGTGGGGGAGGGGCAGTGCGTGGGGGAGAGGCGTGGGGGCCTATGCCTGCTCCCTCATATTTATACTCCCACTTATCTATAAATCGAATTCATGTGATCCGAACACATGATACCCTAATCAATAGTCATAATCTATCATGTTTGTGTGGGAAATGATGTCAGGAATTATGCAAATTGTAACAATTGGGGAGTGAATATGTATTCTTTAACATTGCTCTTCATGGATTACCATTTATTGACATTTTCTTATAAATAATCAGAATTGTCACTCCTTATTAATTTTTTGATAATTTAAAAATGCATTACCAGCTATGCATGCGCAAATCTGCGCAATTTTCCCTTTTGCCACATACACCAAGTATATGATAAACTCAAACATGTCCCTGAATATCTAAGAATTCCGAATCCATTATAAGCATGTAAATAACAAAAGAAGTGGTCCATTATTCAATCGGTGTGCACCTAATGGACGTCCATTGGATCGTCTCTCAACCAGAAATTTCAGAGGGATTTCCCCCTTGTTAGCATATGTCATATATTGGAAATGAGGGTGCACCATATATGCTGTGTGACGTTTTGTGAAATTCCGTTTGTTCAATGAACAGTTTGGCCATGTTTGGTACTCCCATTACCTTTAGAAAATGAACATACACACACTCTATGCAGCAAAGCATATTTTTAACTTCATCATCTTTATTTCATTATTTTACCATCAAGACCTAAATAGTGATATGTGTGACATTGAAATCAACATTGTTTAGCCATATTTAAAATTAAACCACTGTAAGATCTTAGCCTCAGTGAAGCCCATACATAATTCCGAATACAACCAATTATACCCTGAACAACCAATTATACTGAAAATCTAGTATATAAGGTCCAGTCGTCCAAAGCTATTATAAATAGACCCTGCGCACGCATATATGAGACCATGGGTTCCCCAATACCCCTCCTGTCTTCATTGGGCTATTACAGGGCACTCATGCAGTGGTATGCAGAGCAAAAACCGATGCCAATTTTGTTACTTTTAATCAGTTTTTCTTCATTTGAAACGTTTCTCCAGGACATATGATAGGTTTAGAGTGTTTATCTCAAGGATAGTCATTTCATTTCAGGGTCTTCCACAGCTGGTAATGCATCTTTAAAACTAAGTATCAGTATGGCGGTCACCTGCACACTGCTTACTACTCAGAGAGTGTGTGTGTGGGGGGGGGGAGGGGAGAGGGGAAAGTCTCCCTGTCAATATTGTAGAAATGATATACCGGTATACAGAGAGACAGCTGAGTTGATGTGTGTGACTGGAGGGTTTAGGCTTTACCATTATCATAAGACATGAAAGGGCACTGGTACCTCCAGTACCTACAGCCAGCCACTCTATTGTTGAACCACTGCCAGACAACATATCTGCTGACCTACTTTTTAAACGTTTGTTTATATCAGAGACAAAGAGACAGGAACAGAGACAGATAAATGTCACTCTGAGCTTATAACTACATGTAATGTTAATGTATGATATAAAAAGGTTTGATATTAAGTAATTAACATAGAAACAGCTCCACTTTGTCACCTGTTGTCACCACTCACTGGTGACTCAGTCAGTTCAGTTCCCTGTATATAATAATGAATATTATTGTATATAATTTTGTCGAACGTTTCTGGACGAGTGATTAGGAGAATGGGGAAAAGAAATTATCCATGAAGTTCCTTGTGTTAGCCGCAGGCGATTTAAAGATTCAAATTATCATAAAAATATATATGTTGCATCTGCAATCTATTTCTATATAATGCCAATGCAGGAATGTCTAGCTCTGCACGCTTCTCTGGACAGAATGTGTTCGATTTGTAATAAGTCCAAACCTGAGTGAATGTGTGAGTGCGTATGAGTGTGTGTAGGTATGTGTGTGGGTTTACACATGTAGGCCGGGGTTGGGGGATTAGTGGGAGTCGTGCGTGTGCTTATGGATTAGGCCTACACACGCAGATTATCATAGAGGGGAGGACGGGGGGGGGGGGGGGGGTGACTCTACACACAACACTACAGGTTGGGGGAGGGGGTAGAATAGAGACGGAGTAAAGTAGTGTGTGCACGGCGGGGGGTTACACCATGGCTGCGTACTGTCTAATGGTGGAAATAGCATGAACATGCAGCAAGAATGTCACATTTCCAATCCAGTAAAGAAACCAGTAGAAAGGCAGTTCTGTAGTTGAGAGAGATTTGTGGGTAAATATCAGAAGAGGGTGAGTTATAGTGAGTGTGAGTGGAGTGATAAGGACCTGCTTCCCCCGCCATGCAGCCCACTCACACACACAGGGCAAACACGGCACTCAGTCTGAGTAGTTATTTTATCAATTACACACAGATATGACAGATTAGGCAATAAACATCACTTGACATTATCTCACTCACACAAGCAGCAGTCAGATTGTACCACTTAGTACTGGGCAAACATACAGCCTCGTCAGAGCATGGGGGAAGGGGGAGACACAGATTGTCGGAGTGATGGGGTAGGATGTGGGCAATTTATTTCTTATTTACCAGTATATTGTTGGTACTTGTACTTATTGTTGGTAGGAGGTACTTATCCATATAATTGTATATATTCTGAGCTATTCCGGGAAAAAAATCCCCGGCCGGTGAGGGATACTACGGGAAGCAACCAGGGAAAAGAATTCGGAGGGTCATTTTGTTATACATGGACATTAGTGAAGCCCTGTAGTACAAACAACCTATTGGTCTGGTACAAGCTTCATAGCGTTTATCTATCCTCCCTAGGCAGGGCGTCCTCCTTACACAGTAGATTTGGAGAATCTCGCCATGCCTTGGGAGGAGAGATATATTTGTTCATACCTTGATTTCCCTTCCCTTCTGTTATCACTCATGTCACAGAGTCACACTACGTAGTCTAGTGGCCTTCCTAGACAGGATGGCCCTATAATACGTTATATCAATAATTAGGCGACTAAGGGGGGCGGGGGGCAGTGGGCAGAAATCCAGCATGCCCCTCACCCAATATGGACTTAGAAAGATGGGGTGAGGAGGGAGGACCTCTGGACGTGGAGTTATATAGGCAGGCACTTGAGAGAACATGCGCATAGTTTAGATCCTTGCTGTAGTGGAGGTGGAGGAGGAGGCACTTGAGAATAGACAGACCAGCAGCTATACAGCAGCCTCCTACACAGCGCTATCACACAGTTACTACTGCTGCACCAGCACCAGCAGCCAGCCTCAAGTGCACGAGTAAACAAGGCGACTTGATGAACCAGGGACATGAGTGCAGCAGGCAGACAGGCATATATAGAGAGAGACAGATAGAGTCAGCCTATATAATAGACAGGCAGAGAGAGACAGATAGAGTCAGCCCGACGGACTGACAGACTGACATATAGACAGGTAGTCAGCCCGACAGACAGACAGGCTGACATATAGACAGGTAGTCAGCCCGACAGACAGACAGGCTGACATATAGACAGGTAGGCATATACACAGGTAGAGAGACAGATTTAAAAGATTCAATTAAACAAGACACTGCTTCTAATGAAAAATCATTCTTATGATGAGTAGAATAGTTCTGAATCCTTTTTTTTAAACAATTTTATTGAAACTGGGTTACCAAGTCCCTCTTACAGGGTTTTTCACTTGCCCCAGTGATAAATATTTACATTGAAAGACATAGTTGGAAAAATTGTGTTCTCTTTTGACATCATCGGAATAACAATGATGCCGTAATGGTATAAACAGCAAAGTATTACATCAGGATAGTTTGGAAATGTATGGACATAAGCTGTGTACAAATTCCCATGACCTGACCCACCAAAAGCGCAGATGAGCTTTAAGGTTTTCGGCCCATTTCTCCCCCCAAAAAAACGGATTTCGATTATCTACAATATGATGCAACTTCCAAGCTGAGCTACAGACCAAAAACAGCAAAAACTAAAAAGTCATACCAGAGCTATACATGTATAGCTCTGGTCATACCTACGGGTGGATGTATATGACAAAATCTGAGACCAAATCCTAGAAGAGCCAATTCCATTCTCCGGCCGTAATAATATTACCATTATAACTAATGGATTTGCATGTTTCCTCACAATAATACGTCAGTCTTGTTCTGTTGAGTTAGGTCTAGGTGTAAACACAGCGCCTGGATATATGCAATATGGCGGCGCTCTCCTCACCCAGGCCGCAAGTTGTGTCTTATAGAAAAAATAAGCTGTGATAACACGGGGTGATAGGGGGAGGAGAGGGGGAGGGATTGTATACACATGTGCAGCACTCCTCATACTCTCCTCCTTTCTCTCTTTCTCCCCTACCATATACTAGCATCTCATTCATTTTCACGATTATCTATGGTTACCAAGTTAAATGTTTATTGAATTCTGAATTCGTGTACATCTAAAGCACTTGATAATGAAGTCACAGAAGCGTATACCTACTTGTTAGTTTAGACTCTTGGACGTTACATATGATACGGAAGTCAGAGCTTAGGTGTGAGATATTGCCACTTTGAGAGTGAATTAACGTGTCATGCACAATCATGTTTAAACGCTATTTTACAGCTAATAACAGTGCCTGTTTGGTGCATAATCCTGAGGCGAAGCCGGGAATTCTACAATGCTCATAATCTATTTCAGAGAGAATATTAATAGTTTTCTTTATTTGCTTTGCACTTTACCAAGTAAATCAAAATTGTAAGCAAGGAATCTTGACCACGTGCCCACGGGGGTGGGGAGAGAGAAGAGAGGATCCATTGCTTTACGCCCTGTTTTGATGCCATACTTTGGTATATATTTGGTCCTCATCAGGGTGAGACGAAACACTAACAGGATGCGATACTCTGCTCTTTTCTATTATCAGCAATGGGTGAAGTTATATGTACATGTATTACGTATAATTCTATACCTTCATATTGCTGTATGGGGAGGAGGGATAGAGGTTGGAGGTGGTATTTATGTCCAGTCAGGTTCAGAAGTCAGTTTTGGACACCTAAGTTTTAGGGGTCATTAACACTTTTAGCCTTAGTCTTAGCCTTGTGGTTAAGCTTATCGCTGGATGTGGAATCGAGGAATGTGGCCGTCTGGACCTCTGTGTCCATGCACAAGTCCAGCCTCCCAGTTGGTGGATGCGCACGCACGCCCTGCACTGGGAGGTGCAATGATGCTCTGGTCATGCGTAATTTACGAATGATTGTTTAAAATGTTTGTGGCCAATAAAAATATTTAAAAAAAATATACACCATAAGCATTAAGACTTGTATAAAATGCATTTGGTGGTGGATGCTGCTGCTCTCTGCGTGTTCTGACTGTGGGCTCCAGAGTCTAACATCTATTCCTCAGGTCTACCCCACATCAGCCTCCAACAGCAGCAGAGCTTATTCCTTGCGTTTCCTTAGTCATAGATTAGTAGAATCTCGCCCTGCTTTGGGAGGTTGCCCTACAGTGGAGGTGGGGCAACAACACTGCACAGACTCACTACAACAGCACCAAGTGTTAACTACAAGTTAAGTGATTGCCCCACACCCCCACCCCACACACACACACTTACAGTGCCCCCCCCCCCCCCCCGACACACACACACATACCAGACATGAGAATTCTTACAAAGACTTGTTGACAGTCCAACAGTAGCCTGTGCAGCATTATAACACTGCCGACAGGGAAATATATGATGGGATGGGGAGTAGGATGAGGCGAACAAATTGGCTGTGAACATGATGGTGGCTGACCCCCGCCAACACTGGTGCTGCACCTGTGTGTGTCGCACAGTCGCACCTTGTACATAATGTGCAGCATGTCTCTGTCATAGAGACACCGTGGCACGTGTACCCCAATGGTACGATATGTGGAACATTATTCCATATAATAATTGAATAATTCACCCTACAAGACATGGCTTCGCAGCCCCAGATTTGAGGTTTTATGAGTAGTGGAAAAGAAAGTTTGGCAGGGAGCTTGCCAGCCTAGTTAAAATATAGTATGCTGGCAAGGCTTGAAGTGTAGTATTGGAGGAGGTCCAGTTGGGGGAGATGGGGGAGGGGGGGGGGGCATGGATCATTGTATAATGGGTGGTTTGATCGTCCAACCTCCTCACACATTGTAACAGTTAAGGACATATATTATCCATATATAATAAACCTGGCTATATAGTGTGAGAGACGTTCTAAATGCTTCAGGTCATCAAGATAGTACTATCACAGCTTCATACAACCTGCTTGATGGTTGTAGTTTTTGTATTATTCCTTTCCAGGGTGGTGCATGCCATTGTAACTGCCATTCATGGGATTCGGGCTCAGTACTCCTTGGAGCCGGTAGTAGCCCCATCGTAAATCCACCCACCAGATATTCACAACTACAATACATTAACATTAAACAGATCCCACCATCCACGACCGTAACAGGACGCCTTCCATGCTCTCTTCGGATGACGTTACTGCGAATGATGTTTCGAAATATACGAATGCAGGGCCGTGAAAATCGCATAAAAATCAGGAGAACCCCCTAGTGTTGGTTGTCCTTTCGTGGGGGGGGGGGGGGGGGGGCAGAGGAACTGGGTGACGAGGAGGCGACTCCTGCCATAACGTGTGGTCCGTAGCCAAGCTGTCCAGCGCCTGATAGATGCAGGAGGACAACTTGTAACTACACAAATTACATTTCTCTCTCTCTTCTCTAGAACGGGACAATGTCAGCGAAATATTAGAATTTCACATCTGTATTACGCATAGCGATATTATGAGGTGGGAGGGGGGAGGAGGGGGGAGAGGTCTGGTCACTCTCACCATGACAACCACCGGACACTGCTGCCCCATCACGGACACAAAATTAAATCAGGGACCGGCGGGACTGGACGAGAGGGACGCACTTCAACCTGCCCCAATATGGACAGCATCAATCCCAGTTACAGTGCTTCCACTTCCTTTGAACAATAACAAGTAGGGCAAATAATGAGGCCTGTACCCAGGAAGTATTAGTTTCTTTGTACTTAAATGTTTTTATATACCTTACCCATAAAACAATCGTCTACAGGCGATAGGGATAATTCAGCTCAATTCAAATGTTCTTTATTGTCAGATCGTTACAAACAATGGGTTGGTGATTTCTGGCGTGCCAGCTCTTCCACTGAATGCCACAACTACATTATTTCACATGGGCGACCATGTGGTAGAATAACAATAAAACATAGAGTAGGTGGTCGTATCATCACCAGATGAAGAGGACAACAAGCGACAGGCAGTAAGATAACAAAGTCAACGGTGTAGAGAAACAAGTGTTGACAACAACATCAGCACGTTATTTTACATATGTAACAATACTTTTAAAACAGTGGGTAACATTTTAATGGCTCATGGCCAATTTTGTAGGTGCGATGAATAAATACATATGAATAGGATGAACAGTTTAAAAATAATGTACTTAGCATAAAAAAAGTATACAATAAATCCTAATATTGAGTTCTGTTGATATGAAACAAACATATAGTGGAGTTTTCCATGTTTCATTATGATAATGTTGTATATCCTGGGAGTATTAAATTATCCTCCTACAAGGAACTAGTAGGAGATTATAACTGGGGCCGTCAGTTATATCATACTTATGATGCATACACTCATTCACTTTTGCTAATTGGAAAGTGAGGGGTAGAGGGTGGAGGGACAGGGGGTGGATAGTGAGGGGTAGAGGGTGGAGGGACAGGGGGTGGATAGTGAGGGGTAGAGGGTGGAGGGACAGGGGGTGGATAGTGAGGGGTAGAGGGTGGAGGGACAGGGGGTGGATAGTGAGGGGTAGAGGGTGGAGGGACAGGGGGTGGATAGTGAGGGGTAGAGGGTGGAGGGACAGGGGGTGGATAGTGAGGGGTAGAGGGTGGAGGGACAGGGGGTGGATAGTGAGGGGTAGAGGGTGGAGGGACAGGGGGTGGATAGTGAGGGGTAGAGGGTGGAGGGACAGGGGGTGGATAGTGAGGGGTAGAGGGTGGAGGGACAGGGGGTGGATAGTGAGGGGTAGAGGGTGGAGGGACAGGGGGTGGATAGTGAGGGGTAGAGGGTGGAGGGACAGGGGGTGGAAAGTGAGGGGTAGAGGGTGGAGGGACAGAGGGTGGATAGTGAGGGGTAGAGGGTGGAGGGACAGGGGGTGGATAGTGAGGGGTAGAGGGTGGAGGGACAGGTACTCTGTACTAGGTGACTTGGGCGCATTAGAAGAACCCGGCTGTCTGGGATAATGCCAACACAGTGGAAATAAAATCTTCAAAAAAAAAGGTATCCCAAAGACCTAGCACAGTCCTGCCCCAAGCACCTAGCACAGTCCTGCCCCAAGGACATAGCACAGTCCTGCCCCAAGGACCTAGCACAGTCCTGCCCCAAGGACCTAGCACAGTCCTGCCCCAAGGACCTAGCACAGTCCTGCCCCAAGGACCTAGCACAGTCCTGCCCCAAGGACCTAGCACAGTCCTGCCAAGGACCTAGCACAGTCCTGCCAAGGACATAGCACAGTCCTGCCAAGGACATAGTACAGTCCTGCCAAGGACCTAGCACAGTCCTGCCCCAAGGACCTAGCACAGTCCTGCCCCAAGGACCTAGCACAGTCCTGCCAAGGACATAGCACAGTCCTGCCAAGGACATAGCACAGTCCTGCCCCAAGGACATAGTACAACTGGGACCAACTGAAGTTAGCAGATAAATAGCATTGAATTTTAAGATAAAACGTTGTTCAAAGTAGTATTTACACTTGTCACAGACTTGTGTCAGACATTACAGACTAATAGCAGAATTTACTAAATGTGTAGCAGAATTTACTAAATAAAAAATGTGTAGATGCCTGGACGTGTGTACACACACTTGTAAAAATGACCTCAAAAGTAAACAAATCCCACATGCTTTTTCTAGCGTTGTTGTGTCATCTGTATTCCCCCTACTAAAGAAGACTGTGATGTAGAAAGGAAGCTTTGTATATTGTATTATTATTTTATTATTTATATTCCATTTTATTGTGTCTCGCATCCTTAATAAAATCACTATTCTAACTCATACCTCAGCTTGACTTTGCAGACTCCATTTATACGTTTCAGGCCCAAAAACAAAATTGCAAAAACACCAATCACTTAAAAATTTAGCTCTAAAAACGATTTACAACAAAGATAGATATCCTAGACAAAAGATAGATATTTTTTTTGGGGGGGTGGGGGGGGGGGGGATAGTTTTCTATGTTGCTTCAAAAGCGGAGAACCTCGACCAAAGGCCACTATACACAAGAACTTAGAAGCCATGCTAATGGGAGGAGGAATTACCCTGCACCAAGGAGGACCTAGTGCAACTTGGACCAACCAACGAGAATAAATTCCAAACTCGTTGGACCAACTGACCAGCGCTGCATCACATAAACGTGATGCGAGCTCTCTCTCATTGGCTGCAGGAGGAGCTTGACCTAATCGCACACAATGCGGGGCAAATGTGGCTGCAGCAGCAGCAGTACAGGGTGAGTGAAGACCAACACTCATTAGTCCAGGCAATCTAGCTCAAAAAACCCAAAATGTCAAAAAAACTAGAACAGAAATGCGGTTTTCACCATCCTTTCCCACAAGGGCCCTGTATTAACATACTAAAAATGTAGAAAAATTTATCGTTGGGAAATAGGGTAAAATAGCCATTTTCCAAAATGGCTGCCATGGGATAAGTGCCCAGCTAAAAATCAATGTAACTTTTGATCAGAACATAGCAAATGGATGTATTTGGTGTCTATAATGGGGTTTTCAGATATGCCCAACACACTGGTGATATTTAAAATCATGTTAGACATTTCCTAATATCCGATATCCAAGATGGCCGCAATTGGAAATCTGACAATTTTGGAAAAGTTCATAACTTTTGATTGAAACATGGTATGAGGCCAATTTTGGTGCCTATTATGGGGTTTTCAGGTATGACCAATGCTGTGATAACATTTAAAAACATGTTAGACATTGCATGACAACTCATATCCAAGATGGCCGCCATTGAAAATCTGACAATATTGAAAAAGTTCAAAACTCTTGATTGAAATATAGTATAAGGACCAATTTTGTTGACTATTATGGGGTTTTCAGGTATGCCCAACACAGTGAGAACATTTAAAACCATGTTATTCATTGCCTAACCCATATCCAAGATGGCCACCACTGAAATTCTGACAATTTTGGAAAAGTTCAAAACCTTTGAAAAAAACATAGTATAGGACCAACTATGGGGTCTAATATGGAGTTTTCATGTATGGTGAATGGCAGTAATGCTGTAGGACACATACTCAGTGGCAAAGCAATGCCCAGAGCTCATAGATACTATTCTCTTGATGGCAGTCCTTATTTTACTGATGGTTAAATCGCATTTACTGAAAGAATACAATATGGCAAGTGATAGGATAACTTCCTTATGTAATTAAATAATTTTGTTTATGATCATATTATGTACATAGACAACTATCTCATATGTCTATATGCAGGAAATATATCACATCAATCCATAGGTAGAGAGTCAAATACATGACAAACTATAGAAATTCTTTCTCAATAGAGAAAGTTCCCCTCTAGCCTTAAACAATTTTATCTGGCTCCGGATGCAATGTTCATTACTGATTTTTAACCATGCCAAATGCAGATCAAATGACTGAAACATCTTTTGAAGAAGCAAATTCAAAAGTTGGCCAAAGAGTCCCTCTGCACCAGGAGAAAGTTCCACAGAGAACTGTCCTGGTGATACAAGTTGCATCACCTATATCTGGCTGCAGTATAATGAAGATGGTACTTTCAAGGGCTTTCTGAGAGCAGAAAAATCAGGCAATTGTAAATATCACCTTGCATCAATCCAAGAAAGGTTCTCCTACCATTGCTGCCCCCGAGCCCAACATGTATAACAAAATAATACATTCCTATTTAGAGAATATGGCCAGACTAGAAGACGATGACCCTGATATCCATGATATATACTTGGATGGCCTACAGATTCTGGGTGGTCTCTCCACTGTCCTGGCTATTGAACAGGTATTGATATGCAGCATCTAAACTGGTTATCTCACTAGTGGGGGGGGGGGAGTATGTAAGAGTTACAAAGGCTGGTTTGGGGAAATTCTCTTCCTACTTGCTCTCAACTAAACCAAGGTATACACGGATATACTGGCATCACATTTCTCAATAGTAAACAACATATAGAAGCTTTAAACACTCAACAGAGGTGTGATTGCAAAGCTGGTAAACTTTCTTTATGTATAAAGCCCTTTATAATGACAGACACATTGCATATTATTGTCTCAGGTGAAGTGGCTTCAGTACCTGTGACAATTGATAAAACTGAAGCTGTTGTGCAAAAATCACTGTTTTTTCAAGCACATCATGTTTTCAATGGACAGACCTTGCTACATAGAATCATTTGGACCTGTGGTGTACATTTAAGGACATCTGTGGCAATTATGTTCATTATGTGAAAGCCAAGTATGGGGCATTATTGTGTTTGATGGGTACTTTGCTCCAGTAAAGGACACTTGAGATGAGGATCAAAAGTGCCTCTGACAGTGAAGAAGGAAGTCATTCTGGGAAATACATGAAATAAAAAGTGATTCCGCAACTTATTGAGTGACATCTTGGTACAAGCTGACCTTGTCATTCATTGCCAAACTCCAATGGTTGCTGCTGCTGACAAAGAATTGTTGTTGCAGATGACACATACATACTTATTTTCTTATGCTGCCAGGGCAACAGTAACAACAGAGGATATTTCTGAAGTAAAAGCATGAATCAACAAAGATCCAGGTCTGATTCTGGGAGGCCAAAACAATCCCCTTAACAAACTTTGTTACCACCAGTTTTATCAAAGAGTTATGAGAAGGAAAGCATACATGTGTGTTGACTAAGATTCTACCCCAACTTCCACAGTAGCCCAATCCACAGCCTACTAGTGTACAGTTATGGTTAGGCAACTACTGCCTTCAGCTCACAGACTAGGGGTGGGAAGTGAAAGAAGGACTGATGTATCCAGCAATGATGGGCAAGTCACCAACACCAGATTAACTGTTGATGATGATTAAATGTAATTAAATGTTCTGACTACAGACCAAAATAAAACTTGTACTAAGTTCTATCAAACTTTGAGAATTATTCAAACACCAGTCAACCCTGCTCCCCCATCATCCAATTCATACCCCATCTCCACCATCACACTTCATCTCACCACCACCATATATGATTGAATAATGGCAACCACTGATATTTTGAAAACTCACTCTAATTATCTGTTCTCTCTGCTTGTTCAAAAGGACTGATTAGTAAATTCAGGAGACAGCGGAGGACCAGGAGACCATGTTTACCCAAGCTGTCCTGGCCTATATGGCTTATGCCAGACCAAATACCTGAATAAAATTTGTTAAGTTTTTGGGATAGCCATCTTGGATATATGTCAGGCAATGTTTGAAATTAATTTAAATGTCATCACTGTGTTGAAGCATACCCAAGAACCTGATAATAGCCACTAGAAATTGGTGCTTATACCATGTTTCTATCAAAAGTTTTGAGCTTTTCCAGTATTGTCAGATTTTCAATGGTGGCCATCTTGGATATGAGTTGTCATGCAATGTCTAACATGTTTTTAAATGTCATCACAGGATTGAGCATACCTGAATACCCCATAATAGGCCCAAAAACTGGCCTTATACCATGTTTCAATCAAAAGTTATGAAATTTTCCAAAATGTCAGATTTTCGGTGGCAGCCATCTTGGATATCTGTTATAAGGAAATGTCCAACATGATTTTAAATATCACCAGTGTGTTGGGCATACCTGAAAACCCCATTATAGACACCAAATACATCCATTTGCTATGTTCTGATCAAAAGTTACATTGATTTTTAGCTAGGCACTTACCCCATGGCAGCCATTTTGGAAAATGGCTATTTTACCCTATTTCCCAACGATAAATTTTTCTACATTTTTAGTATGTTGATACAGGGCCCTTGTGGGAAAGGATGGTGAAAACCGCATTTCTGTTCTAGTTTTTTTGACCTTTTTCATAAATTGACTGGACTACATGTGTTTACTCTGGTCCGTGTGTTTACAAACAGCCCGGGAGGGGGCAGTAGGGTCATACAGAGGGTCCCGGGTGGGGCTGTAGCGGGAGGAATAGAGCAGGAACCTGGCCCGTAATAAAGGTGGCCTTCCATTTGTCCGGATGCGGCTGCGGAAAAAATCGCTCATATCAATTTTTGAAGGGTTCATCCATTCACACGGAAACGGTTGCGGCATTGGGTCCGGTTGCGGGTCCGGTTCATTGGGTCCGGTTGCGGAAGCAGTAACTGCACACAGAACCCCCTTGCTGACCCCCCCCCCCCCTTCTCGCCTCAAACCACATAGTGCCATTATAATTCCATTAAGACTGCAAAATGTCATTATATGGGGTATACTTATTAAAACGGCCAGGAAACCGATTAGCGAAGTAGGCTGACCTACCATTCTTATCTGATCTGAGGGTTTGGACCTAGAGTGTGACCCCTCACAGACTGGGGCGTAGCGGAGACATTGAGGGTCAAAGAAAGACAAACATTTATTTATAGTAAAATTATAGATCTTTTCCATCCAACCAGTGGGGACACCATTAAGCGCAATTTCACTACTGAATATGATCTACTTCAGTGTTTGCTTTGAGTTGATTTTATCACGCCAATCAGAATGTTAATTGGCGTGATAAAATCAAGTCAAAGCAATCACTGAATGTGCTATACTTATCAGAATGTTAATAAATAAGGTGGCGGGCACAGAAAAACAGCAAAATATCAATCACTCATGTGGTAACTTCAACATACTCTAGATATAAATATATTTACTAATGATATTTGGAAAGGACAAAGTGGTGATTTGGTTGATAATAAGCAATGACTGGGGCGGTACTTTTTGCCTCTAGACCACATACCCATGATTGGGGTTGTATCGGATTCGTGTTGATTTGCTCATTAACAAGGGTGACAGCAAACAACAACTCTCATGTTCCATTACCGGTATTTCATTACATTCCTAACCTACTGCCACACAGTCTGCTGTCTCTCCCTCCTGTCTCTCTCAGCCCCTCCCCAGCCCCTCCCCAGCCCCTCCCCAGCCCCTCCCCAACCCCTCCCCAACCCACTCATAGTATTACCAGCACCAGATGCGGTTACTAGTAAGAGATTACAAGATGATTAGGAGAAATCCCAGGAGAGGGTAGGTGAGATTGAGACCAGGGTGTTGTGTGTGAGGTGCAGCACAGAGCCTGGTGGAAGGGGGAGGAGGTGTTAAACTGTAATCTACCATGTAGGAACTCATGTGCAACTCATTATTGTAACACGTACAGCAGGGGAAGGGGAGGCCGGCATGCTTGTTTCATCATTCCGTCTCCTCCCTGTTCCACACTGCCGCTATAACATGTGAGGCGGGCTACACCGGGAAGAAGCTTCATAGTTTGCTGCCCTCATCGTCACTGCCACAGTTGGACACTTGGGGTAGGATAAACCAGATTTCACAAAAAGCCCCCAATCAGCTCAAATGCCTCCAATGCCTTCAATAAATGCCTCCATCGTATATTTCAATCTTACAATAATATTAAGTCAAGTTAAGTCAAATCATTATACCTCGGAGGTATAGTATTAACGGATGTTTTTTTAAATACTTTTATTTTTATTTTTTTTTAAATACTTTTATTGACAAATTTCACATTCGTGATACGTTTCATGCCAAGCAAAACAGTTGAGGAATATATAGATGCCTTTCTCTATTATTTTCTGTTATCTCTCTTCGAGACTTTGATGTATTTAATATTATCAACCTCTGCATCGGGTTTCGTAGTTTTGGGGATTTGGGTGAGTTTTTTTGTTCAAAAAGTGATATTTGAATTTTGTTAAAATGTTCTCTAACGTTTATTAGTTTTCAACAGCCTTGACTGAAATAAAATGTAGTACTCATAATGTCTTTGCTGAATAAAAATCTTAAATACAAAATACTAAACTCAATAGTCACTAAAGATACTGGAATGGTTGAATCACATTGAATATGGACTTAGAAGGTTGTGGTTTGGAGGGGAAGAGTCTTATGGCATGGGATAGAGGGCGAGCGATAGCGAGCTCTCTATCCCATGTCCATAAGGCTATGTCCTTATGTCCATAAGGCTATGTCCTTATGTCCATAAGGCTATGTCCTTATGGCCATGTCCATAAGGCCATGAGGTGTTATAGCTCGCTAAGGCTCTGCTGCTGCTGCTGTGGGGCAAGTACTAGACTGCATGTACACATGGGGGGGGGGGGGGGTCCCCCGCACTAATATCCATTCCATGTAGAGAGGGAATGAAGACATTTGATAAGTAACGACTTTGTGGGTAGAAATTAAATCTGATAAAAAAACTATTGTGGCATAATGTTTACCATTCAAGCTCCAAAGTCTATCGATTCGCTATCGATTCCCTCTGCAGAGTTGATACAACACATATAATTCATGACAATTTGAGAATATTGTTAAAATATCATTCAGGAAATAAAGAAGATTGAAGGTCAGAAGTCGTATGAAGTTTCTTGTATTGCTTCCAGGTACATATACAGGTAAGATATGTAAGCAGACATGGCCATAAGGACATAGCCTTATGGACATAAGGACATAGCCTTATGGACATAAGGACATAGCCTTATGGACATGGGATAGAGAGCTCGCTATCGCTCGCCCTCTATCCCATGCCATAAGACTCTTCCCCTCCAAACCACAACCTTCTAAGTCCATAATAACACCTCCTCACCTGTAACAAACAAGATACAACAGTTAGCACCAGTCATACTGAATACTTTATTACATGCCTGGTTAATACATGATATCCATTATTACATCATGACACGCTCACCTCAACGAGGGGATGGGAGGCGGGGGGGGGGGGGGGGGGGGGAGAGAGTCGGTGCAGGTATATATAATACGTGTATTTGGGTTGTAAATCCATCTTATTTCTTGGGTAAGCAAAAGCATAGTTGAATGAGATAACTGAATGTGTGCGGTAAACTCGGTAAATAATGATAATCGCGTACATGTCAGATCCAATACTTACACAATAAAGCTATAGTTAATCCACCCGCACAAGCGTTAATACCTGTAATCCTCCTCCTCTTCCTCCCTATCTCCCTATCCCTATCAACATACCTATAGAGGCGGGCAGAGGGCAGCATTTGTAATAGACATTAATTCATGGCAATAAAATTACACACATTTAAATGAATTAAGGATAATAAAACCTGGTCAGGGTCATTGCGTCTGATCGGGGTGTCATCCCGGATGGACAGTGCGAAGTCATTGCGGGCAACCAAGGCCAGCTCAAGGCCAATGTTGGATGGTAAAATAAAGATTTTACGGTTCGGGGAGACTTACTCCCACCAAAACAATGTCAGTATTCTTTAATAATCATGTATCTTATTTATTCCGCCCTCCCCCCCCCCCCCCCGACCCTGTATATCATCCCAGTATACATTGCCGTAAGGAGGATGGAGAGATGGAGGAGGTTCCAGCGCGACCGATGGCGGGGGGGGGGGGGGGGGGGAGGGTCCCTAGCCACCACGTGTGTATAAAATCACACCCACTCACCTACATCAGCATTGTTCATACCACAATAAATCTGTCACAATCTCAGCATAGGAAGTGTGTGTGTGTGGGGGGGGGGGGGGGGGCAGTGTGTGTGTGTGGGGGGGGGGCACAGTGTGTGTGTGTGGGGGGGGGACAGTGTGTATGTGGGGGGGGGGGGGGAGGGGGGCTCCTACATGCCTGCCCCCGCCTGGTTACAGGTTACAAGCAGCCTAGAGTAAGTTTAGAGCTGATGGATCTAATCTAGCAGTTGGGGTAAATATCATAGAGAGGAAGATGCCGAGCTAACCCGCCTAGGACGGTCCAGCTGCCCATGCATGAACTCAACATAGGAGGGTACTGAGAGACTGCACACTTCCTCGCTTGGCTTCTATAACACAATTATTACTAGACAGCCAATCGGGAGTGAGGCAGATTACATATGCTAAATTATTACCTACCATTTGCATACTATAAATATTAAGAATATACTACTGTAATTGAGATGTTCCCCTCCGGAACAATGAATCCTACCTAACGTAATGGCAATACACAGCACCAAATATTGATGACTGATAACAGGACGATAGGTGAGAGTATTCAGTGCAGACAGGTCTACTACAGCGGGCATTACTACTCATTATAGCCATTACAGGCGTGTGTGTGTGTTGGGGGAGGGGCGGGGGGAGGGGGAAGGGGGAGTGTACCAGACGTGTGCAATAAATACCAGCTACAAGCCTTTATCCTCGTCTCTCTCACTATCGGCACCAAAGCCATAAATACATTAGTCTTATTAACCAACAATTGCGTCCTCGATTGGAAAATCTCTTAAGTGGATTAGACTATTGCTCGAAGATAGCAATAGCTTTTTTCACTCGTTGGCCTTTCTCAGGAGGAGGCAGGTGGGGGAGGCAGGAGGAGGCAGGTGGGGGAGGCAGGTGGGGGAGGCAGGTGGGGGAGGCAGGAGGAGGTGGGGGAGGCAGGAGGAGGCAGGTGGGGGAGGCAGGAGGAGGCAGGTGGGGGAGACAGGAGGAGGTGGGGAGGCAGGAGGAGGTGGGGGAGGCAGGAGGAGGCAGGTGGGGGAGGCAGGAGGAGGCAGGTGGGGGAGACAGGAGGAGGCAGGTGGGGGAGGCAGGAGGAGGCAGGTGGGGGAGACAGGAGGAGGTGGGGAGGCAGGAGGAGGAGGTGGGGGAGGCAGGAGGAGGCAGGTGGGGGAGGCAGGAGGAGGCAGGTGGGGGAGACAGGAGGAGGCAGGTGGGGGAGGCAGGAGGAGGAGGTGGGGGAGACAGGAGGAGGTGGGGAGGCAGGAGGAGGAGGTGGGGGAGGCAGGAGGAGGCAGGTGGGGGAGGCAGGAGGAGGCAGGTGGGGGAGACAGGAGGAGGTGGGGAGGCAGGAGGAGGAGGTGGGGGAGGCAGGAGGAGGCAGGTGGGGGAGGCAGGAGGAGGAGGTGGGGAGACAGGAGGAGGCAGGTGGGGGAGGCAGGAGGAGGCAGGTGGGAGAGGCAGGAGGAGGTAGGTGGGGGAGGCAGGAGGAGGAGGTGGGGGAGGCAGGAGGAGGCAGGTGGGGGAGGCAGGAGGAGTTGGGGGAGGCAGGAGGAGGCAGGTAGGGGAGGCAGGAGGAAGAGGTGGGGGAGACAGGAGGAGGAGGTGGGGGAGGCAGGAGGAGGCAGGTGGGGGAGGCAGGAGGAAGAGGTGGGGGAGACAGGAGGAGGAGGTGGGGGAGGCAGGAGGAGGCAGGTGGGAGAGGCAGGACGATGTAGGTGGGGGAGACAGGAGGAGGCAGGTGGGGGAGACAGGAGGAAGAGGAGGAAGAGGTAGGGGAGGCAGGAGGAGGAGGCAGGAGGAGGCCGGGGAGGCAGGAGGAGGAGGTCGGGGAGGCAGGAGGAGGCAGGTGGGGGAGGCAGGAGGAGGAGGTGGGGGAGGCAGGAGGAGGAGGAGGTGGGGGAGGCCGGAAAAGGTGGGGAGACAGGTGGAAGAGGAAATAGAACCTTAATAACCTTCATTTCTGGTTTGTGGTGCCCTGTTTGTCCATATTCTCTTGGCTTCGCCTGGGGATTATGCACCAAGCAGTCCCTCAAATGTGGATCACTAATCGTGTACCGCCCTGTGAGCACCCAGGTGTAAAAGTATGTCCATAACTCAAGCTGAATCATGGTAGCGTGGTGAAGGTACAGGAGTCAAGTGCCGGGGCTACCATTACTACACCTTCTTCCCATACACCTACATATCCCACATCTCGTCCGTGTGTGTTTGTGTGTGTGTGTGGGGGGGGGGGGGGGGGTCGTCATTATTTATTCTTTACAGGGGTCAAACGGTGTAGCAAGTAGGCATTCAAGAGAGAACCATGTCTCAGGAAGGAAGTCATAAATTAAGTCAGAAAAAATTGTAGAAAAAAATACTCAGTGTTTATAATTGTCTAGGTTTTGAAGCCACATAAACCAGAAAGGCAGGACTGGAGTGACTGTAAGAGGCCCGGTATAAGAGACCCACTCTAGAGTAATGTGGTGATTTGTTTTTTAATGAATTTCAATGCGAAACATTTTCAGGCGTACCCGATAATCTCATGACACACAGTATTATCAATTTATCATATTCACTATAGGCCCTATATATCTAATCATTTTAAAAGGTTAATTAATAAGTCTTTTACAATCGTATACTTCAAGACATTTTTTTCAATTTTCTTCTTCAAATTTTACAGACAAGTAATGTCTAATGTCAATTTTACATATTTTTCAGACTTTACATAGAGGCCCAGTTTTTTGCCTGTGGCTTACAGGCTTTGCCACCTATAAAAGAGGCATAATCTCGACATGTATAATATAAGTTTGTATACGTCTCATATTCATACACTAGAAACAGTTAGGGCCCCTCGTTGACCCGCTACTGGATCGAATAAAACAATATCCGATAGACCTAGTTCAGATCAAACCACTTATAACAGATTGTCATTTTTAGCGAATTTTGTTTAGTCTTCCATCCTAGATTTTTATAATTGGCAGGTAGGCAAATACCCCCCCCCCCCCCCCCCCACACACACACACAATAAGGCAGCCCACAGGTATAAACACCTCCATAATGTGTCTTACAGGGGTGTTGGAGAGAACATGATTAATGTTTAACAGAGCATTAATAAATCTTACTCACAGATCTTTATCATTAATAAGCCAGCGAGTGATTGAGGCGGTATTAATAACAGACTCGTTATAAAGCTTGCCCAAAGCTCAGTGATGCGTGCAAGCTCGCCTATACATGCTCTTATGTATGGAGAACATGACGTTAGAGAGGTTGCTCAAACATCACAATAGACTGTTGATAGACCTATGATGTAGATGTGTGATATATGGTATAATATTAAGCCAGTGCTTAAAGTGGCTAGTTGCAGTCTGTTCCACTATATCATATGGAAGCTATACTATGATATCTACGTGCATCCTTTTTCCTATTATTGTACCTGGAAGATTTAGATTTAGAAAAATATTTTATTCAGGTCTACGAACATTTCCATATAATGTAGCATGAATATTTTCAGGACAGCCTAGACTACGGAGAAGTCTACAATAAAATTAAGTAGTGTAGCTAATAATATCTCCCATCACCCATGATGGCAACACCATGGTCCGAGGGCTGCACTCCACTGTAAAATTCCATTTGAACAGACCTTGGAGTAATATCACATGATATTACTCCAAGAACAGACCCAAGTATTGCTCCTATATGTATGTGTGTGGAGGATGGAATAAGGCTGGGGTGGGGGGGTATTGCTCCTATATGTATGTGTGTGGAGGATGGAATAAGGCTGGGGGGGGGGGTATTGCTCCTATATGTATGTGTGTGGAGGATGGAATAAGGCTGGGGTGGGGGGGGGGGGGGTATTCCTCCTATATGTATGTATGTGTGTGGAGGATGGAATAAGGCTGGGGGGGGGGGTATTGCTCCTATATGTATGTGTGTGGAGGATGGAATAAGGCTGGGGGGGGGGGGGTATTGCTCCTATATGTATGTATGTGTGTGTAGGATGGAATAAGGCTGGGGGGGGGGGTATTGCTCCTATATGTATGTGTGTGGAGGATGGAATAAGGCTGGGGGTGGGTGGGGGGTATTCCTCCTATATGTATGTATGTGTGTGGAGGATGGAATAAGGCTGGGGTGGGGGGGGGGGGTATTGCTCCTATATGTATGTGTGTGGAGGATGGAATAAGGCTGGGGTGGGGGGGGGGGGTATTCCTCCTATATGTATGTGTGTGGAGGATGGAATAAGGCTGGGGTGGGGGGGGGGTATTCCTCCTATATGTATGTATGTGTGTGGAGGATGGAATAAGGCTGGGGTGGGGGGGTATTCCTCCTATATGTATGTGTGTGGAGGAAGGAATAAGGCTGGGGTGGGGGGGGGGGGTATTGCTCCTATATGTATGTGTGTGGAGGATGGAATAAGGCTGGGGTGGGGGGGGGGGGGGTATTCCTCCTATATGTATGTGTGTGGAGGATGGAATAAGGCTGGGGGGGGGGGTATTCCTCCTATATGTATGTATGTGTGTGGAGGATGGAATAAGGCTGGGGTGGGGGGGTATTCCTCCTATATGTATGTGTGTGGAGGAAGGAATAAGGCTGGGGTGGGGGGGGGGGGTATTGCTCCTATATGTATGTGTGTGGAGGATGGAATAAGGCTGGGGGTGGGTGGGGGGTATTCCTCCTATATGTATGTATGTGTGTGGAGGATGGAATAAGGCTGGGGTGGGGGGAGCGGGGGGTACAGGGGGTGCGGGTGTTTATCAGGGCTGATAAGGAGTAATCACATACACCAGACACATGATGTACTACATACACATGCAGGGTAATTAGGTGCTGTCAGAGTGATTCCACTCTCACATATACAACACCACGATTCCTGGAAATGGCTGACTTCAGTCAGAAAACTTGGGCACGGCTCATCATATAGTGGGAAACAATGTTCATGAAATAGCTAATGAAAGGCCGGCCGTGTGTGGCTGTTTGTGGCACTATGTACCATGTACTAAGCATTTAAGTCCAAGTCCAGCGGAAGAGCTGGTAAAATGCCATTAAAGATGAGCTGCCATCTGAACATGTTTTAAGGCACATCAATGTAGATATAATGTGTGATGCTGGGGTGTGTGTGTAAGCAAGCGGTAGCAGTGATAGGGCCAAAAAAAAAATAGGTGTGTTTCCGATTTATCTGGCTGAAAACTAGGTAGGGGGGGTGGTAACTTTTTTTTTTTTGTTAATTTTTTTTGTTTGGAAACCACCTCCCAGGAACTGAAAAAAATGTCTTTTTCATAACAATAGTTGTTTTGAACATGGAAAATGTGCTTTTTGACAGTTTTGGGTTAGGAAAACCCGTTTTCCTGCTTTTATAAGCTTTTTTTGTCAAAAAATCAAAATAAAGTAAGATATGATGGGGGAAAAATCAGGTATGGTGAAAAAACTTTTAGGTAGGGTAAGGTTTTTCTAGGTAGGGGGGGGTAAATCGGAAACACACCTATTTTTTTTTTTGGCCCAGCCATGCAGCAGAGGGAACGCACTAACAGACACGGGGCAGTGGTGTGGGAGTTGCCCAAAAACTCACTTGCCCAGGGCAAGTGAACAAAGAAAACTCACTTGCCCGTCTTAAAAAGTCACCTGCCCGCAGATCTGCACTACAATTTACCATCAATAATAGAATTAATTGGCCTTTTAAGTTTATTTAAATCACCCCATATATGTACTAACATATCCTTTTGCAAGTATAAATGAACTGAACCAAAATATGAATTTCGAATTCAATGACTGATTTACATGATATTTAATGACTTCTTACTAAGAATTCACGATTAATGATTTCTTACTAAGAAGTCATTAAATATCATGTCAAATATCATTCCTTTACTTGGTCTCTAAGACTTAGAGGCCAAGTAAAGGAATATTGCAATTGTTTTTAACGTGTTTCATATGTACTTTATACATAATCTCAGAAAAATAGCCACTTCCATACAAAGCTATGTAGACGTCATGCACATTTAATTAGATGAGAAAGAATTAAAAAGAATTATCAGGACTGTAGTGATGAGTCAGATTATAAGAATTTCAGAATATATACAAATGGCCTTCACTGCAGATTTAGTAGGCCTAAATTCTGCTGAAAAAGTGTAAAGACAATGTATATCAGTATATATTTTTTAGTCTTTATTAAATATTCTCATATGTTGGAACTATATTTTGACCCTTATTTTGAGTTTTAAATTCTGACTTTTTGAAGGCGAATTGTACATTTTAAGACAGCTTCACACAAATATCTACTTCAATTTAGGCACCACCAGTTCTTCACCCCAAATAGCAACCGAATTGTGAGGAAATATCCCACTCTTTTTTTTCATGTAGTCATGAATATAGAAATAGTTATAAGATGTCCTAGTGTTTCCCATCATTGTAATCGGCTTGATTTCATTTTTTCAAATATGATATCTCAAAATTATTTTTTTGTAAATCTCACTTTATCAAATATGATGATATCTCAAAATTATTTTTTTGCAACTTGTGACTCATTTTCCTGTGACACATCCCATATAGGAGAAGGTAAACAATGGCATAATATAGCATGACGTAATTTATGGACGGCCCCTAAATGTCTAAGAAAATGCTGAATTAGATCTACCATTGCTGGCTGTCCAGTTTTTAAGGACTTTTAAGGTCGAGGGAGAGGGGGACTCCTGTCCACACGCATTTTTTATATTACATAAAAGGACTAGTGGTCGGTAGACATAGCAGGCATAACTTGTTACTATTTCATTAACTCCAAACAAAACAAAATACCTGTATGTCCCTTTGTAACTGTCTGTGCAAACCTCTAGATTATAGTATAAACATGGTACAATGTTATTGCTGCACTGAAAAAATAGTGTGTGAGGTTGGTTAGAACATAGCCATGAATTGGCGAAAAATGGAAAAGAAATATGAGTTTGATTATCTATTTGGAACTGACCTGCCCGTGGGCAGGTCACTGAGAAAATCTCACTTGCCCGAGCGCGGGCGATACAACTCCCGCAGCACTGCGGGGAGACATCGTACTTCCACCAGACTCATCACCCAGACCTTATATTAGAGATAGATTAGTCTAAGCCCAGACGTACAAGGAGGCACTGAACAGCCAGGGATGGTAGGGGGGGGGGGGGGAGGGGGGCGGGGTTTGGTAACTGCTGTATTAAATGCTGAGCCGTTGACACCCATTTAGATTTGAAGCTGATATTTCAGCTATTTCCGGTCAAATATTGGAATACAATTTAATCTTGTCAGACTTTTATTCTGAACTGCTGAACTGCTGCCTTCATTATTTACCTCCAATCTAGGGCCCGAACAGTAGTAACGTGAACACAACCTGTCATACAGGTGTCCTCCACACTTTTGTCAAAACCAAGACCAGTGACGATTAACGAATGTTGGAATTTGAGTTTAATTTTCAGGAATTGAGTAGTGGAGGGGAAGGGGGAAGGGAGGGGAGGGGAGGGGGAGGGGAAGGGGCATTCCTTTCCTATTGTCTGAAAAGGCTGATCTCTTCACTTCATCATAGTTTATGGCGCCTAAGCTTACATTTGTTTTTATTTCCTGTGTAGGCGACCTTTTAATTTCAAATGTTATTATAGACATTTTCATAACCACCTGTTTTACATGGTGTTTGATGTGTAGACGACTCCCTGGTCGCCCTGAACGATCAATGTGTTTCGGAGGGTGTTTAGCATGGGCCAGGTACTTGTTATATGATACATAGACATCTAACAATAAAGATTAAATGATATCTCAGGTGCATGTACAGTGCTGTTTGTTGTATGGCACTAACCAACAGTCACCCCACCCAGCCTACAGACGTAAGGTAAACAAGGGCCGGCAAGATGCAGCAGTTGCTGTGAATGTGAAGTGAGTGAGTAATAGTGGTTTTAACGCCGTGTCAACAACAACCAGTCACATAATCACGGCGCTAAATTGGGAATAGCATTCCCTATAATGCTTACGCTTGCCAAACAACCACCATAAGTTTTCTTCAGTTTTCCAACCCACACATGTTGTATGAGAGGCGTGATGTATGTGTGTGTGTGTGGGGGGGGGGGGGGGGGGGGGGGGGGATACAAGGAGCTGTGCACTTTACCCCCCCCCCCCCCCCATGTGTCATGACTTACAGGAAGGACAGTTGAGTTGATCAAGGCTCAGGTGGTAGTACAGGTACAATGTACAGTGAAGGAGTGAAAGAGGTACTGGAGAGTCCGAGAGGGAAGAGAGAATAGGAAAAGGGAGTGAGAGCGGGATATGGGATGAAAAGAGTGGGAAGGTCGCGGGAGGGAAAGGTCAAGTTAAAATGGGAGCAGGAGGGGGGAGGACAGGAGATGGGAATCAAGAGAAAGGAGAGAGTGGGGAAGAGTAGACATAGAGAGAGGAGAAGATAGAAAGGAGAAAGAATGAGAAGAGAAAATGAGACAGACACAAAGAGAGGAGAGTTAGTGGTAACCACTCAACCCTCACCGAGTGTTGCCAACATAACAGAAGCACAAAGCTCGTCACTACTCTCCACCAAAATCCCACTTGACAGAAATAGAATGAGGCCAATTTTAAAATATTTTTCTCTTCGACGAGCGGTAAAATATTTAACTGTTGACTTGTGCGAGTCTCAAGTGAGTCAAGGTCAACAGAATCCAGCAGAGGAGAAAACAGTTCAAACGCCGATCCTCAGACGCAGCTACGTCACAAGCCCACCCGCAAACATGGTGAGGTGAGGGGGTAGGGTGAGGGGAACCAGGGGGTGGGGGGAGGGGGAAACCAGGGGTGGGAGGAGGGGGGAGGGGGGAACAGGGGTGGGGGAGGGGGGAACCAGGGGGTGGGGGGGAGATTATGTTAATCCATGAGAGTGTGACTTGTGATAGAACATTA
>OW804102.1:12816499-12908999 GCA_942159475.1 Sthenelais limicola
GCCCCATGCTGCTCTCTATGATTAAATGTTAAGTGTGTTAGGTACAACAATACAGTGGTAAGGCTGATGGTGTGAGAGTCCAGTGGTCTCCACCACCCTCACACCCTCAGAGTGGCCACATAATATAGCCCACAATGGGCCAGAGCTAGCAGGAGAGAGGTGGACAGGATGTTCCTCTCCTCCTCCCTCCCAGGTGCTGCTGCAGTACTATTAGTGCAGGGGACGGATCAATGTACCCACACACACACCTTCCTCCGTCGCCCTGCTAATACACATCTAGGTTACCCAGTCCTTCTCTCTAGATTATATGAGTTTAAAAGTGCTACACAATACACATGTTTTCCTCATCATACCCTCCGCAACCCGCCTGTAATACTAATAGCATAATGACAGAGCGCCTGTTTAAAGCCCCTGTGAGGAGGGGGAGCGGGGAGGACGGTCTTTGTGTACCTAGTACTGACAGCCCCAGTTGTGGGGTAGAGGACTGTGGGGGGAGGATGGTGACAGAACCCCCATATATCCCCTCCTCACCTCTCCACACAACTACCTCACTGAGACCAGTAAATAGAGAAATGTAGGCAGGAAGGTTGAAGCTTGAGGAGAGATAAACGGGCTGGACCTCCACCTACCTCCAACCGCTCTCTCTACATACTCCGCGCTCAGTACTGTATTAAAATGAGAGAGGAGAGAGGCCTTTAAGACCATCCAAGCATTCAGAATTAACAAAACGCGAGCGAGGGCCCTAGTTATAGCTCCCATGTGAGGGATGTGTACGAGTATAAAGGGTAGGAATGAGATAAATGGCTAAAGTACAGGGCGCTGAGAGTTGCTACAATCTGGCTGCTAGAATAAGAGATGCTGCATCATGATAGAGCCAGGAGAAAAAGAGAGAATTCCCCTCCTCTCTTCTCTCTCCTGCTACATGCAGCCGCTGCCGCCGCTCTTCCCCACAACAAGACATGGCTGACACAGGCTGGCCGAGCTTACCTTTCTCTCTACTCTCCTCCCGTCAAAATCTTACATCCAACACATCGTATCCAAGCAGAAACACGCAGATTACTTCAAACGTATCCTTATCCACACGCTGCTCCGCCTGATCGTTGGTAAAATCCACGGGAAATCCTACATTTTGATGAAAACTTAAGCGAAATGGCGAAGCACAGTCCAGTCTGTCTTCTCTCCTCTACACCGCTTTCCTACCTCCACCAGATTAATGGTGGAGAGTTCCACCACCACACCAGCAGCCGATAGCGCCACGGTGGCGGGTACGGACACTTCTCTTCCACCACAAACCAACCCTGCAGCAGAATGAACGCAGCAAGCGCTCCCACATCTACAGAAATGACCTTCAAAGGGTCATTTGGTACGGCTGATTGGTCAAGCTTGACCGACCAGTGGACAGTCTGAAGCAAACATTGGACTCGCATCTGCAGCTCAAGGTTGTTAAAGCCGGAATACCAGAGCATATAGCTGGAGGTGGAGGGGAGGAGGGCCCCATGCTGAGCGTATTACAATACCGCCAGTGTGTGTGCGCCCCTGCTGCATGCATGCATGCCCACCGGACTAAATCAAACCACTCCGCCTCCTCTACCCAGCTAAGGCTGAATGAGGCCCAGGTCCTGCTATTCTAATAAAACCATGCCTCCTTGTTATAATTGTTCCCCGCTTTAGAAGCCTTACTTATAAATGACCAGACGACATTTAACCACCTCCACATAAATACATGATACAAACCCTGCCCTCCTTCCCGCGTTACAAGCCTCCGTGTAAAATAGGCTTATCTACGAGCAGACGACATTCAACCACCGGAAGGGTAATTTTCCCCCTCCCCAGACTCAAAAACCACCATCTACATGTCTACCTGGAATAATAGGCGGATGTGTGGAGGTTACCATTGTGGAAATGTCAATGTTTTGAGAGCACGTTTATGTGTAAGTTTTATTAAGGCAGAACTGGAGGTGTATTGTGGGGAGCTATAGAAGTATAATATACCACTTGATGAAGTTCATTCATGGCGAGTGATCCCCGCATTAACAGAGCACCTTTGTATACACCAGCCCACCTCCCTATTTACAGGTAATGTATTAAAGCTGCAAGTTTGAGATGTTATCTTGGGCCGGTGTTTGAACTGCGGTTTATCTGGCAAACAAGCAGCTTTACCCCACAATGGCGGCCTGGCCCGCTCACACCCTGACCATTCTCCAGCCCGCCTTACAACCAGCAATTACGTAAGCCATCAGATTAATGATATTTGCTCATTTACATATTCATAAGCTGAGTTTAGCATAATAAGTAAATCACATAAAGGCAGTGAGCCGAGCAGCAACCTTCCACCAATTACCTCCATTAGTGCCCTGGTAAATCAACTTACGTCCTGGTGCAGGGATATTATATAGGTATACATGTGTACATTTATATATTGCACAACCTTCCACCACACCAACCAGGGAGGTGTGTGGACTGGCACTGGACATACAGCTATGCCTTCGTCTCGCAACATCATAGACTTTTGATCTGCTTTAAATGAGTTCTAGTCTACCTCTCTGCTTATAACATTGTGTTATAAGACTGCAGCAAACATAGAATCTACCTCTCCCCCTTCATAAACTTGCCTGATTTAACAACCCACACTGACTAGCTGGGACACCCATGTTCTATTTATAGGCTCCGCCTGCCTTTAATTGGCCGCCTATACCAATTTGTCTCACGTCAACAACAATTGTGAAATCCCTGCCCAAGACCTGAAGCCCCGGGCCTGAAGCATGGGGGTTGCTTTACGCCCTGTTAACACTTACTTCCCTATAGATTTGCTCATATCATGACGAGAAGGGAAATACGCTAACAGGATGATTCAACAGGATGATTATGCTCTCGCGATGGGGTTTGAATCCAGGACTAAAGAGCTTGTCGCTTTCCTCACTAATCATGAATGAGCAAGTCGCAGTGCATTTGTGATTAATTATTTACGAATATATTGTGAGTATAACTTGGGCTACAATAGATAACTTCAGTCATTGCCATGAACCGTCCTTGAGCTATATAAACCACCTTAGGTTTAAACTAAAGAGATTTATAACCTCCCGCCCAAGTTCTGTAGTTGGGGACTGTGTTGTATCGTATCTATAGGTTGTGCGGCAGGACCACACAGCTCTGCCCTCCTTTTTTGTCTCGTATCATCCTGGGGCTACAGGTAAAGAGGTTACATAAGGTAATTACCGCACTTTAGCCTTCTCTCTCCCCCCCCCCCCCCACTCTCTCTCTCTCTCTCTCTCTCTCTCTCTCTCTCTCTCTCTCTCTCTAGCCTCTCTAGTGGTCGGGGTGAGTCCCTATCATTGTATTCTTATTTGTGTCTGGATGACAAAATATAAATCAGATTTTCTTTCTCAAAATAATGATATGAAATGGGCATTTCGGCGGTATGTAATTGATGATTATAGTATTAAATATTATATTGGCCTTAACGAAATAAAAATAAATAAATAAAAATGATAGATGGGGGGGGGGTACCCATAGCACTAAGTGGAGTGACAGTGGGAAAACATACAAAACTCTTTTGTATTAAAAAAGTGAAACATAGTTCCTAGAAACCCGAGTCTATGCAGACTGTCTGTCTATGGCGCTGGTTTATAAGGATTACTTCGTCGCAGATCCTTGAACAAATGCTGTAGCTTCTCATAGGCTAACAGGGCAATGAGCGGTCAGGAGAATGCTATATGGTGTGTGTAAGGTTCATGCACATACTCTACAAATCACCTGTATCTGGCTAAACATCACACACTATGGCAGGTAACTCCACATTAATTAGTTAACTATTACCCTCTCCTCCCCTGCCCCCTTATCTATACTCTCCATCTACAAGCTCTCCCCTATATACAGGTTACAGTGCATACACACCATCATTATAACTATATCTCTACATCAGTACACCACCCCCCCTCCTGCACTACATGCACGGTAGATATAGAACCACATGTTCACATGCTAGCCTTTATTACCAGCCTACTACAGTTACATTATTAGCTACATTAGCTTCAAAAACTGGTTTCCTGAAGGTCCTGGGAACATGAATAATTACATGGTTCATGAGAGCTTATCACCAACATATACAGGTAAGGATATAGATATGGAGGGAGTGTGTATGAGGAGGAGGGGGGGGGGAGACATCAGACAAACCACTATTCCCTCCGAGTTGAGAGAGTCACTCCAAACTGAGGGAAAGCCTCGCGCTTTAAACCTCAAAATGTCATTAAAATCTCATTTGAACGCAGGGCAGGTAAGCGCAGTAGGCGGTCCATCCACTGACAAACCGTGGCTTTTTCATCTGATCTGAGAGGATCCGAGACTGGGTTGTCCCCTGACTTTGATTTGGATAAGAGACAACATCCTTATACCCTTTTCACACGACACAACCAAAGAAAAGCAAAGGCACACTGCAGCTGAAAGTGCTTTGAGTAGATAGATCGCTTCTATTGCGCATCTATGTCTTTCTGAGTATTTCATCGATGACGTCAGAAAACGCTTTGCGTCGCCTTCACTCGCAGAAATAACTTTAGGAAAGTGAAGTGAAGTGAAGCGTTTTCTAGAATCCACCTACCTGAGGTGAATTCTATAATTTGCTTCATTTTGCTTTTGATTCGAGACAGAAAAAAAATAAGTTACTTGTGTCTGGTAATAAAATTCAATACATGTACATTCAAATATGTGTTCCTTTCAATTGGGTCTCATGACAAATATCGCTGTATCGACAATGAGATCAAATTAAAAGAGCGATAAGTAATACCACTTTCACACTACAAAATCAAAGTGAACTGAACCAAACCAATTCGAATTGTTGCGCTTAAAACGGTTCTGATCACACTAAGTACATAATGCGCATCATTGCGCTTTGGACAATTCACTTATGTTCAGCGAAGCAAATCGCTTCGCTTTGGATATAGTTTGAAATCACTTTGAGTTATAATGTAGACAGAATAGAATCGTAGAAAGCAGTTCAAATCTCTTTGAAGTGCTTTCTGAGCTGTGGCGTGAAAGGCTATAAGAAACACAGAGAGGGGTCAAAAAGAGAGAGAAAGAGAATCGAGGGGGTGGGTGGGGTGAGTTATAATAGACGAGACAATTGTGTATAGCGAACAATAACCTCTTCCCTGATGATGCTCCATATACCGTGTTTATGATGACGGTTAAGTCTATTTATACGTGCCCCAGTATGGACAGGTTATTGTATGTTATTGTTATTGTCCACCTCCTCCACAATGTGTAGTCCACCCCCCCCCCCCACCCCCACACACACATACACAGAGTGGATAGAGATTAATTATATTCTAATGCTTCATTTTCAGCTGACTCGAATACACCTTTCTTTTCAAGTTGTGTCATAAATATAAGAAACATTCAAACAACTCGGGGAAATGAGAAAGCATGAGCGATAATAGGTGCATGGAAACAAATCCTCATAGTAGAGGGTTTTTTCTTGTGATCGCAATTAGCTGGTAATGCAGCTTTAAGTATAAATAGATGTACAGGCTACAGTACAGGAAATTAATACCTTTTTATAGCGATTTAGAGCGCCTCTCTAGACCCTATATGGTTCGCTGGTATTTTTGTGTTTAGAACCTGCAGGGCCATCCTAACTGTCCCAAGTCACCTGTATTTCATCAAAGTTGTTTAGATCCGCGCTAGTTTTCCGTCATTACAAATGTTGCCTCTTGAGTCACACGTATATTGTGAATGAAAGTCGCACAATGACACACACACCCTGAGCGTTCATTAACTGCCAATACAGATAGCTACAGATGTACCCCAGGAATTAGTGCAACACCAGCAGAACTACAGCAGACTCTGGTAAAACATTAAACAACATTAGAGCTCATAAATATATACGTATATATGTAATAAATAGACCTTATATCGCCTCACGATATCCTATGTTACTCCCCCAGTGAGGGATGTCCCTCGGGGGGGGGGGGGGGGGGTAATGGATTGATTTCCTGGCACAATTACCAGTTTGTTAGCTCTGTCTGTAAGATGCAGGATGCAGGGTTTTTTACTATACTGGACGCAGGATGCAGGCTGGTAAAACAAACCTATAACCAGGTTAGGAAAACCTGTTTTTATTTGTTTTGTTTTGTTTGTAAAAAGCTGGACGCTGGACTCATCCCGTCAGTTAAACTGGACGCAGGGTGCAGAGGGGGTCGGGGGGTGGGGGGTCGGGGGGGGGGGGGTCGGTGCACACCCAAGTGTAAGGTAAGATAGGTGGGTGCACATGATGCAGGATCGCCTTCCTTCCACCACATCCCTTCCCCACCTTACGTAACTGCTGCATGTACACCCTAATGAGTCTCACTTCATTAATGTAGCACTAAACACAATTAGTAACCTTCCTGCAGCTCTTCATGTACTACTCGTCCTACGCACTGAGCGCCACTACCAATGTTGCTCATGCAGGACCCAAGCAAGATGCAGGACCCAGTTGTGAGATTGATAATATGATCTGATAATTGTCTGAATTGATTGATACTTTTTTAGAGCAAGACTAATAAACAAGCAGGAAATACCGAAATCAAATGGAAGAGCAGGGGACATTACCATTCCAAGCAGACGTTCGTTAAACATGCAAAGAGTCTGTATATATTTCCTTACTAAGTTAGTCTATTATAATTCAATTGGCCATTTTCAAACTTTCAACAATTCATATATAATTAACCCTGACTCAAGCTCAGAATCGAGTAAATGCACCACAAATAATTGTGCTGCCAATTATGCTACAATCTCAGACTAGTCAGAGTACTTTTACTCAAAGCAAGGGACGATGTGTGTTTTAACGCGGGGTCTGGTAACGTGTGGCGTGTCCACCAAACGTTACGGCAGCAGTGTAAGTGGTGCGGGGGTGGATGTAGACAGAGTTTCCGTCCCCGTATCCTCCCGCACACCTCGCTGGGAAGTCGAGGCCAAGTATAGGCTAGGGTGGATGCAGATAGCCCGGCCTGCAGCTTATCTAGATAAGGCCTTCCTCCAGCATGTAGACATGGTAACCAGGTGTTGTAAGCCTCACCTATAGATTAGCCTCCTCCTGTGTCCAGCCTCTCGGACTCGGGTTAAACACCTGTGCAGCACAGTGTTATTGCACTGAGTGGTGGGGGAGGGGGGGGGGGGGGTCAAGATGAATCCCTGATCCCCCCAGGGCAAGACATTTTTACAAATCCCCGACACCATGGGGCATATTTTTTGCAAATAAAATATATAAATCATGACCGACATTGATACTGCGGTATATATAGATCTATAAAGGGAAATCCCCTACCATTCCCCTTACCCCCGGGGGTGGGGGTGGGGGTGGGGGGTGGAGGACGCAATTGACAAGTGTATAAAATAACTTTAACTCTGAACTTATAGTAATGTTCGATACCCTCCCCCCCCCCCCCCCCCCCACACACACACTCACACACGCACCTCACCCCCCACCCCCCAGATCTCGTGGATGTTTCGACTGTACATGTGTATGCGTGCGACGCCTCACCCAATCATCAAGTCATTCATTCATTGGTTCAATCAACGAGTACAGAATATGCTCTATACTCAGTGAATTATTCATTCATGTTTAACCATATGAAAGACACATTTTCAACTTCGAAGTGCACTATTTATATTTTTACTAGTTACAGAAATAGCAATACTATATATAATATAGTAATAGTTTAATGCTGGCTAAGATCCTGGTAACTTTTTGGGACGCCACTGCCAATTAGTTTAATGGTATCCCAGACTAGGAGTGTGTCATAAAAGTGTGAGTGCTTGGTGTTGTCTGCCCCTTCTACCTGTCCGGACTCCCGGGTCGGGACTACCTGGCTACATTACTATACGCTTTCTCCACTGATAACAGGGACAAGGCTACTTCAGGCTGCATAAACCAGTACCAAACTTAATAACCGTCTGTGCCATGGACAGAAATCCTCACATCGCCGCCTCCTCCACCTCTTCCTGTTTCCATGGAGACCAAACTGACCAGGGATCTACTGAGGAAGTCGGGGGAGCCTCTATATTAAACCTACCTACCAGCTACCCCCTGCTGCTATCTGTATGACCTCTGACACCTGACCCCTGACCCTGGGTCAGGGCGGCTAGGTGGGGGATGGAGGTGTTACCAAGGGAACCAGGACCCACTCTGCTTTGGGAGATTTGGGTTGTTTTGGAGCAGGTGCTGTGAAAAACGATAGTATTTCTTTAGCAGTGTTTGAAGTAGGGGCTGATGTAGACCTAGTTCTGTGAGAGAGTATTATTTTAAAGGGGCATGGGTTTGACTGAGGGGTATGGAGGCTATGCTAATATTATGCTGGTGTTAGAGGTGGGTGTGACACTATGTAGCCCGGTGTTGGGCCAGGTGTCGTCCTCACTACACACACACAAAACATGCAGACTGAGAGAAGGAAGTCTTCCCGGCCCATACTCTGCTTATAGGCGACATATTAAGGTGCAATAAGTCTTATAGGCCGTCAATAGAGGGAACACAGGCTGGTAGAGCGGCGGCTACGTCTACTGTTTGTATACACTTGCCCCAGCTTGACCCTGCTCGCCCTGCCCACAGCTAGAAGCCAGGAAATACGTGAAATATCAGATTTTAGTGACTGGTCCCTACAATACATCCACCCTCAGGCACACCAGTCTTGGTGTGCTGGCACATAGGGCAATATACGCGGCCATCTTGACATTAATTGATAGACAAACCGTGTATTCTGTGAAACCATTCTTGTCATGAGGGTTGCGAGAGGGCAATGGGGCGATCAGATGGATAGTGTTATAGACCCATAGCTTATATATATGGATACTCCACCTGAGGGATTCCAAATAGTCCCCCCTCCCCCTCCCCCTCCCCCCCCCCCCCCCCCACACACACACACGCTCCTGCCCTTTTCCCCTCCACTCGTCCTCGTCCTCGTCGACATACCGCCCTGCCTCCTCCATGCTCTGGGGGCATGCCGCTAGGTGCCTCTGTTCCCCATGGAGGAGTTCGTATAAACAGTGTATCCAGTGCAGAATTGGAAAAATAAATATTTTCAGGTCTCGCGGCCCCACACTACCCTCCACCACACAAGGCCATCCACGTCATTTAAACCCAATACAGTGTACCCAAGTTCCCATGACTACACGGCGCATGCGCATTGCCTTCACCCGGGCCCTACAGTGAAACCCTCTAGTACCTGACTTACACGCCTGGGGTAAAATCCACTAACAATTTAATTAAAGATATAGGTAGTCAATAAACTGTGTAAGGTGGTGCTCCCGCCCCGGGGTGGGAGAGGGGTACATGACCCGCCATCCCCCTACAGTGCAGCCTGGCCACTAGGTTACCCCGGCAACTCTGGGAGGAGGAGATATTGATGGCCGGTGTGTGACAGTGTCAGCACCTGAGATAAGGAGAGATTAAACACAAATAAATAGCCACGTATCATCCCCCAACCCGGGGTGACAGGCAGCATGCAGGCAGACTGCTACTGCAGGGTCGGGGATTCATGCATTGCACCGCATAGATTACAGTGAGGAGGGCTAACGTATGATTTATTACAAACTTGACTTTTGTCAATCTCTCATTTCCCTTGGTAAGAAAACGTTTACCCTAAAATCTATATCAAAACAGTCAACTTTTCCCCACTGGAGGAGCGGGCGCGGTGCATTGAGACAGGCTGAGGGACTTGGTCTGTGCAAGTATATAAGTAATATTTCTGTTTAATTATACTATTTAATACTGTTTAATTATACTATTATATGCTGAGGTGAAATACAACATTCTGTGTGTGATGCAACCAAAAAGTGTCTCGAATGAATGAAATTGTACACGGATAATCATTAATGAATCATTTTCTATTTCACTACTTCAGCTGATAGTTGTCATTTAGGCCTACTGGAATATCTTTGTAACGAGTATTATGTTAGAATGAGCTGAAAGGAGGAATAAACACCATTTAGATTTATATATAGATATAAATGTTGTTGAAAGATATGAAACAATAACCCGGTAGTCAACTGTACAAGAGCAATCAGGGAGCATACAAGTGATTGAGTCAACAAGGCGTTCTGCAGCAGGGTGCGGAGAAATGGGAGAATTGTGTCTTATGCTTGCGAGTTCAGAGTAATAGAATAAGCGATGGCAATTCCTTTTCCTGGACATGAAGACAAAAGTGTGTTTTCTCCGAGTACGAGCATTATTTTCCTAGGGTATCGGTGACGATGAGGGTAAATCAGTGAGTTGGGAAAGGGGTTGTGGGAGACCACCAAGAAGTCTTGTATCCATGGAAATCTACTATTACCCGCTGGATGTATCCATGGACCCCGGCCTATAAACACACACACTCATCACTTCCCTGCCACAGGCTCTCATTACACGCTCAAGTTTACTGCAGCGTCTCAAACAGAACCTGGAGGACCAAATCGTGTTTTAGATACAAATATCCTTCCTTTGAGCTTATTACTCTGTATAATTATTACTTCTAAGCTCTGAGTAATAATTTCTATTTCTTTGAGATGTATCTATGTATCAAAGAAGTTGAATTAATAGCTAATTGTATAATTATTTCTAATTCCGATCATTACCCACACAAACAATGATTAGGTTTACGTATAGACAGTACAGATGGCTTAATTCTTCACGCTCATTCCTTTCACCTTTCCCATGTAATGGGGATCATCAGTATGTGGTATTAAACGAGTCCATACGTTCTAGCTCTAAGCTACTAAGTCTCTGGGAAGCAATGTTTACCATTTCATCATCGAAAATGAATGAAAAGGTGGAATATGACTTTCCATGGTATCCACTGGTCCAGGTTCAGATCTAGGCCTCAGTAAATGTTGAAAGATGACTAGTGAACCGGCGGCACCCATTATCTCAAGATTGTATCTAGCATAGCATGCATTGAGACTGGTCATGGAGACCGGAGGTGTAGGTACTACGGAGCTCCACTGTTGTTTTGTTTTTGTTTTTTAAAAAGTTGGAAAAAAATTTATATCAGGTTGCTGCTACATGGACAAGTTGACTAACACGGTGACGGGAGCCTAACCACAGGTTTCCATCCAGAAATACACCAATCCTTCCATAAAGAACAATGCAGGTATTCCCGCACAGGCAGACGCTCGTTGTAATCTCTATTCCTCGCTGCTGGAGACGTTTTATATTCTGTTCACCTCAATGTATGAAACTCGCACAATAACGTGGACTAACCCAGGATCAAACATAAAGTCTGTGGGGAGGAGCACTCTTGCCTTTCTTGTTGCTTTCATGGACCACAGCCTGCGTTGTCTGTACCAACGAGAGTAAATTCAAGAGAGTGGGGACTCATGAGTCGGCAGAAAGATGTAACAAATTTCCCCATCTTATCCCCTGTTCCATACTCGTTGTCTGTACCAACGAGTTTTTGAATTTACTCTCGTTGTCTGTACCAATGGGTCAAGAACTGGGTACAGCTGGAACCCAATGAAAAGGTGGAATATGACTTTCCATGGTATCCACTGGTCCAAGTGCTGGTGCATGTATATAAACGGGAGAACTTGAATTAATGTATAAATACTAGAAATTTTGAGCGAAATATGAACCTTATTTTAACATATGCGTACCTGACTTTACGCCATTCCCAGTGCGACTCCTTAGAGATATATAGAGAAAGGTAGCGTGAGGCTGACAGTGATTAGAGGGACAAGGTGAGAATGAATTGCGCATCCTGCTGCTTTATTTCCATCGAACACGAGAATCAGTACACGAGCTGCTGTAGAATGACACAAGTGACACAGACCCCTCCCCCGTGCCTATCAGTTATCATGTGATGGGCCATTGTAAGCCATTGTAATAATGGTTGTAGGTTCCCATTGTATCCCTTCATCCAACAGTTTACACATGTGCAGTGGTTGATGCCCGGCCGAATGTGATAGGCGATGGGACAGTAACCCCATCCCCAACCCCCATCCACCCACTCCACCCCAACCCCAACCCCCACTTTCCTTACACGCACACACATAATGTGGACGTCCCAAATACTGCTGATGCTATACATGTATTTGCTCAACGAGACTGGAAGGACTGGCTTTATGGGGAAGCATCAACAATACCTTATATTATTACTACGACTTGCATGAAGGTGGCTGGGTCACTTGTGTCAGCCACTATAAATAACCACGATTGCCCACCTACCCTACACTGCCCATGGGAATGATTTCATTATGAATTATTTATGTTGAAATACAGCTTCACAAACTGTTTCATTGATATACAATAACGGTTATGCTCAAACTCAAGTTATCCCAAGCCGCCCACACCCGACCCCAAACACACCCATACACCCATTATTAAGAATAGATAACAGAAATCTGGGTTATCTTTGAGCACGTATTTTTTTCGAAAATGTATAGAGAGAATGGCACTGCCCTCGTCACCGTAACCAGAGATGTATGGAACAAGAGTGCTCAATATGTATAACTTTACACATTCTGTTGTTACCTCATGGGCATAAAATATGAATGGTAAGTAACATTTCTCATGTAACAATAGTTCTGAAGACTTCTGTTCAACATAAGCCTAATCGTGTATGTGTACATATCTGCATGTAAGGAGGCGGCGATGGAACAGTTCTGAATCTTGATGTACACTTTTTGTACATCAGATCCTCAGGCCAGCCTGGGAGACCTGATCTACTTGAGAATGGGTTTTGTCTATTTCTAGTAACGTCTAAAAGGAAAAAGATTTATATAGTAACTAATGAAGATTGTCCCCTTAAGCATCATTATGTATGAGTAACTTAATAGAACAAGTACAACTGTTTCTATGTGTTAACCCATATAAATGACTGATTCTTCATGTACATTTTTTGTAATGATCCTTAGGCCGCCCTGGGAGATCTGATGTAGCCAAGAATATCGGTTTCTATCCATGCGAGGAACATGGATGGAACACGTCAAAGAACAACACATCATTCAGCAGCTTTACAGACTGACAAATCTCAGTAACAACTCCGCTGGCATGTGGTTTATATTGACATATTACTCATGCAACATGTTTCCCCTATATCTTTGTGTTATGCAATTTATGTATTAGCTGACAAGCAAAAAGAAATATTAAAAAAAAAGAATCTGACCACCCATGATTTAATATATTTCCGCCATTTTCAAGTTTGTTAAGGGGTGTGATAATAAATTATTTTTTCCCTAACACATTACTAACTTAGTAAAGGGCATCAACTTTTATGTTAGTAAGCCTGGACACGCCATGTTATATTCTGTATGCAACAAAAACTGCATCATTTTGTTCATGTTCTACACGTAGAGTGGCCGGGTGACCACCGTCCACCACCTTGTGATGTGGTTTGTCTGCTACATGCAGCCCCAGGCAGGGCTATCTATCTAGAGTGTAGAATGTATAGACTGGGGGAGGGGAGGATGGTGAGATGCTGAGACATGTGACTTATGTCATCCATACCTGGAGCAGTGGACAGAGGTATAACAACCCACTGTAACATTACTCCCAGTGAACTGGAGGACAGAGGTATAACAACCCACTGTAACATTACTCCCAGTGAACTGGAGCAGTGGACAGAGGTATAACAACCCACTGTAACATTACTCCCAGTGAACTGGAGCAGTAGACAGAGGTATAACAACCCACTGTAACATTACTCCCAGTGAACTGGAGCAGCAGACAGAGGTATAACAACCCACTGTAACATTACTCCCAGTGAACTGGAGCAGTAGACAGAGGTATAACAACCCACTGTAACATTACTCCCAGTGAACTGGAGCAGCGGACAGAGGTATAACAACCTACTGTAACATTACTCCCAGTGAACTGGAGCAGCGGACAGAGGTATAACAACCCACTGTAACATTACTCCCAGTGAACTGGAGCAGCGGACAGAGGTATAACAACCCACTGTAACATTACTCCCAGTGAACTGGAGGACAGAGGTATAACAACCTGCTGTAACATTACTCCCAGTGAACTGGAGCAGTGGACAGAGGTATAACAACCCACTGTAACATTACTCCCAGTGAACTGGAGCAGGGGACAGAGGTATAACAACCCACTGTAACATTACTCCCAGTGAACTGGAGCAGTGGACAGAGGTATAACAACCCACTGTAACATTACTCCCAGTGAACTGGAGCAGTGGATAGAGGTATAACAACCCACTGTAACATTACTCCCAGTGAACTGGAGGACAGAGGTATAACAACCCACTGTAACATTACTCCCAGTGAACTGGAGCAGTGGACAGAGGTATAACAACCCACTGTAACATTACTCCCAGTGAACTGGAGCAGTGGACAGGTATAACAACCTGCTGTAACATTACTCCCAGTGAACTGGAGCAGTGGACAGAGGTATAACAACCTACTGTAACATTACTCCCAGTGAACTGGAGCAGTGGACAGAGGTATAATAACCCACTGTAACATTACTCCCAGTGAACTGGAGCAGTGGATAGAGGTATAACAACCCATTGTAACATTACTCCCAGTGAACTGGAGCAGTAGACAGAGGTATAACAACCCACTGTAACATTACTCCCAGTGAACTGGAGGACAGAGGTATAACAACCCACTGTAACATTACTCCCAGTGAACTGGAGCAGTGGACAGAGATATAACAAACCACTGTAACATTACTCCCAGTGAACTGGAGCAGCGGACAGAGGTATAACAACCTACTGTAACATTACTCCCAGTGAACTGGAGCAGTGGACAGAGGTATAACAACCCACTGTAACATTACTCCCAGTGAACTGGAGCAGCAGACAGAGGTATAACAACCCACTGTAACATTACTCCCAGTGAACTGGAGCAGTAGACAGAGGTATAACAACCCACTGTAACATTACTCCCAGTGAACTGGAGCAGTGGACAGAGGTATAACAACCCACTGTAACATTACTCCCAGTGAACTGGAGCAGTGGACAGAGGTATAACAACCTACTGTAACATTACTCCCAGTGAACTGGAGCAGTGGACAGAGGTATAACAACCCACTGTAACATTACTCCCAGTGAACTGGAGGACAGAGGTATAACAACCCACTGTAACATTACTCCCAGTGAACTGGAGGACAGAGGTATAACAACCTACTGTAACATTACTCCCAGTGAACTGGAGCAGTGGACAGAGGTTTAACAACCCACTGTAACATTACTCCCAGTGAACTGGAGGACAGAGGTATAACAACCCACTGTAACATTACTCCCAGTGAACTGGAGCAGTGGACAGAGGTATAACAACCCACTGTAACATTACTCCCAGTGAACTGGAGCAGTGGACAGAGGTATAACAACCCACTGTAACATTACTCCCAGTGAACTGGAGCAGTGGATAGAGGTATAACAACCCACTGTAACATTACTCCCAGTGAACTGGAGGACAGAGGTATAACAACCCACTGTAACATTACTCCCAGTGAACTGGAGCAGTGGACAGAGGTATAACAACCCACTGTAACATTACTCCCAGTGAACTGGAGCAGTGGACAGGTATAACAACCTGCTGTAACATTACTCCCAGTGAACTGGAGCAGTGGACAGAGGTATAACAACCTACTGTAACATTACTCCCAGTGAACTGGAGCAGTGGACAGAGGTATAATAACCCACTGTAACATTACTCCCAGTGAACTGGAGCAGTGGATAGAGGTATAACAACCCATTGTAACATTACTCCCAGTGAACTGGAGCAGTAGACAGAGGTATAACAACCCACTGTAACATTACTCCCAGTGAACTGGAGGACAGAGGTATAACAACCCACTGTAACATTACTCCCAGTGAACTGGAGCAGTGGACAGAGATATAACAAACCACTGTAACATTACTCCCAGTGAACTGGAGCAGCGGACAGAGGTATAACAACCTACTGTAACATTACTCCCAGTGAACTGGAGCAGTGGACAGAGGTATAACAACCCACTGTAACATTACTCCCAGTGAACTGGAGCAGCAGACAGAGGTATAACAACCCACTGTAACATTACTCCCAGTGAACTGGAGCAGTAGACAGAGGTATAACAACCCACTGTAACATTACTCCCAGTGAACTGGAGCAGTGGACAGAGGTATAACAACCTACTGTAACATTACTCCCAGTGAACTGGAGCAGTGGACAGAGGTATAACAACCCACTGTAACATTACTCCCAGTGAACTGGAGGACAGAGGTATAACAACCCACTGTAACATTACTCCCAGTGAACTGGAGGACAGAGGTATAACAACCTACTGTAACATTACTCCCAGTGAACTGGAGCAGTGGACAGAGGTTTAACAACCCACTGTAACATTACTCCCAGTGAACTGGAGGACAGAGGTATAACAACCCACTGTAACATTACTCCCAGTGAACTGGAGCAGTGGACAGAGGTATAACAACCCACTGTAACATTACTCCCAGTGAACTGGAGCAGGGGACAGAGGTATAACAACCCACTGTAACATTACTCCCAGTGAACTGGAGCTATGATCCCGCCTCTCCTTCCCACTTATAAACTGGGGGAAATATTGAGGAGGGGTGCATATATATTGTCAGCAGTTGGATAGGGATTGGATTTGGTTTGGAATAAAGTTCATTTAGATTTTCTGGGATTCCATTTTTTCTGAGATTTGATGTAAATTGTACTTCTAAAGTTTCTGGATCAGTTAATAAGTGATTAAGACATATATTACACTTTAGAAGCACCAAGTTAGTGTTTAGTGTCTCTATATTACCCCATTCTTGTTGTACATGTGCATCATCACCCTCATTTGCATATCTCCGGGCGTTTGCACCTACCAAGGGGAGATGTCGCTGATACATGACCTTTACAAGTTTTGTGTGTTTTTATAAGAAAATTCAGTGCTCAGCAGACTTCAGGGAAACACAGACGGCACAAACACTTTACTGTCTCTATAGCTCATCTTCCAGATATTCATTGATTATTAATGATTTCTTATCATTTCCTTCGAAATTAGAGATTAAGTTTTTGCCACATAATTTTTGTCACACTGGAAATCTAGCTCTAAATAAAATCAAACATTAAATATCTAACATTTGTGTCCTTTAATTATGTCTATATTCAATGGTCCCTGTAACAACAACCACCAGTGCACTGTTCAGTATTCCTTTGTTTCATGTCAGAGCTGCTATGAAAGAATCACATTATGCCTTTCCCTATCCATCATGTCATGTCGGACCAATTTAAATATGACACAAATTCCAGCCTCCGCGTCCCCCACCCCTACACAGAGTGGAGTATAAGATGTAATGCAGGGTCGATCATACACGTGAAACCTGTATTTGTACACTGGCTAGTAGTATAGATATAGTGCTGGTCAGTTTATACCTAGTGTACTCCTTCCATAGGTGGAGCAAGACGGTGCAGCACTCGTTAGAATCGTTTTTTAGTAGGCCTGGGGTTTATCATATTTCAGTGCAGTTATTCGGTAGCTTGAAATAACTTTAACAGATGAAGAAGCTATCGGTAACTATGTACACAGTTTCAATACTGTTAGTGGTTTAGACATGTTCTATACCAGGGAGAATATTCTGCATACCTTATTTAGATCAATTTGATACCATTTGCTCATCCATCAGGATGTTGATGCATAGAAGAGAAATGCTAAATTGTATTTACTTGATTGTATGGTGATGAGGTTGTATTTGTGTAAGAACGGTTAATTGAAGGTGTTAGAGATAGTTTAGTTCGAAGTATCTTGTAATGATATAATGTAAGGAGTAAAGTATGTTAACTTAAGAAACTAAACTTGATGAGATGATGCACCAGGTCCCCCACACACTGTGAAGTGGCGGTGGGGAACTTACAGCGCGGCTCTGTCCTCTCTGGACAGTAGATTCTGGTATAGCAGGATTTATAGTGACCATGGTAACCATGTGCAGATAGCTACATATTTATTGTCCTCGTCTCACTTAGATATAAAGAGGACAATATAGCGGAGAGGTTTTATTGTTTGCTCGTAGATACAATTTACCCCATACACCCTCTCAGACTCTACTCAACAGTACAGAAGTAGTGTTACCCCAGGTTGTGGACACCCTCTTCCTTTCTCCTTTTCTCTCACACTTCCTGCTTCTCACTTCCTCTATTCTCCTGTCCTTCATCTCCTTAAACTCCCCAAACTCTCACAAACTCTCTCTCACACACCGCTCTGCCCTGTCCTCTCTTTCACACCTCTCTTTGCTGCTCCTCCCCCCCCCCCGCCCCTCAATCTCTCTCTCTGTCCCCCTCTCTCTCTCTCTCCTTGCTCTCTTTCTCTCCCTCTCTGCTATCTTTCTCCCAAAGTCTCTCCCGTTCTCTCTCTATCTTATTCTCTTTCTCTTTCTTTCCCTCTCTCCCTCCCATCCCACTCCCACTCTCTCGCTTTTTCTCTTCCTCTCCTTCGTATTTCTCTCGGCTTTCTCCCATTTCCCCCTGTCACTCATCCTGTCAGCCATCCAAGTACTGCATGCGGCCAATGGTGCATGTACAACATGTCATATTCCCTGTTAAGCATGTCATCTATGGCATGTAGCATGTTGGCAGGTCCATGGAGGCTGCATGGGCCATCCCCCACCCCTCTGTATTGATCAATGGAAATATAGCAAACATAGCATTACACACATCCACTTCTCGCCAGACTCCATGCCAATCCGGACCACACCATGCCACGGCTATGTATACATGCTAGGTATTTAACATTCAGCACCAAACATACAGATCTCGTCAGATTAAGACTAGACCTAGCTGCACACACATTACAGTGAACTGGATGCTTTAACCATAATGGCTTTGCATTGTTAAAAATGTGAGTGTTACATGTATGTGGGCGCATTTTTTGCTCACGAGTTTCTGTCCCATTACGGTGTATGGAACTCCCCCACCCCCCAATAAACCTCCTTGCTGGAAACCAAAAATGCAAGCAAGCTTTCAATTGACTTTACTGTTGTCTTGATCCACTCAACAAACACTTGTATCAGGGGTCTTTTACATGGCAAAGTCATTTATTCTCATTCTATTCTCTTCTTGATATTGTATATCTTCTATTCAATTATCCTATTTTTTTCTCAGTAAAATTGTTAGTCATTTAAATCCGACCCCCTTTAATTGTGACTATAGATAAAATGTATGGTTGTATTAATATAACTTAAATGTGTTTATTCTATAGTTAAATTCTGTGTTTGGCCGATTTTAGTTCAATTGTTTGTATATGGTGCCATGTTAACGTCGACAGTGTGTAGACAAGAGTGCAGAATTTAAAAAAAACGAAAACTGTCCTGCGTTTACCAGGGCGCCTCCCCCTAACTCCTACAGTAGTATAATGTGACAAGTCGATAAGTTGATAAGTAACAGCACATTAAGCTCACTAGAACCCCCTCCACTAGAACCCCCTCCACTAGAACCCCCTCCACTAGAACCCCCTCCACTAGAACCCTCTCCACTAGAACCCCCTCCACTAGAACCCCCTCCACTAGAACCCTCTCCACTAGAACCCCCTCCACTAGAACCCTCTCCACTAGAACCCTCTCCACTAGAACACCCTCCACTAGAACACCCTCCACTAGAACACCCTCCACTAGAACACCCTCCACTAGAACACCCTCCACTAGAACCCTCTCCACTAGAACACCCTCCACTAGAACCCTCTCCACTAGAACACCCTCCACTAGAACCCCCTCCACTAGAACCCTCTCCACTAGAACCCTCTCCACTAGAACACCCTCCACTAGAACACCCTCCACTAGAACACCCTCCACTAGAACACCCTCCACTAGAACACCCTCCACTAGAACACTCTCCACTAGAACCCTCTCCACTAGAACCCTCTCCACAAGAACCCTCTCCACTAGAACCCTCTCCACTAGAACACCCTCCACTAGAACACCCTCCACTAGAACACCCTCCACTAGAACACCCTCCACTAGAACACCCTCCACTAGAACACCCTCCACTAGAACACCCTCCACTAGAACACCCTCCACTAGAACACCCTCCACTAGAACACCCTCCACTAGAACCCTCTCCACTAGAACCCTCTCCACTAGAACACCCTCCACTAGAACACCCTCCACTAGAACCCTCTCCACTAGAACCCCCTCCACTAGAACACCCTCCACTAGAACACCCTCCACTAGAACACCCTCCACTAGAACCCTCTCCACTAGAACACCCTCCACTAGAACCCTCTCCACTAGAACCCCCTCCACTAGAACCCTCTCCACTAGAACCCCCTCCACTAGAACCCCCTCCACTAGAACCCTCTCCACTAGAACACCCTCCACTAGAACCCTCTCCACTAGAACACCCTCCACTAGAACCCTCTCCACTAGAACCCCCTCCACTAGAACACCCTCCACTAGAACCCCCTCCACTAGAACCCCCTCCACTAGAATCCTCTCCACTAGAACCCTCTCCACTAGAACACCCTCCACTAGAACACCCTCCACTAGAACCCTCCACTAGAACCCTCTCCACTAGAACCCCCTCCACTAGAACCCTCCACTAGAACCCTCTCCACTAGAACCCTCCACTAGAACCCTCCACTAGAACCCCCTCCACTAGAACACCCTCCACTAGAACACCCTCCACTAGAACCCTCTCCACTAGAACACCCTCCACTAGAACCCTCTCCACTAGAACCCTCTCCAATAGAACCCCCTCCAATAGAACCTCCTCCAATAGAACCCTCTCCAATAGAACCCTCTCCACTAGAACCCTCTCCAATAGAACCCTCTCCACTAGAACCCTCTCCACTAGAACCCTCTCCACTAGAACCCTCTCCACTAGAACCCCCTCCACTAGAACCCCCTCCACTAGAACCCCCTCCACTAGAACACCCTCCACTAGAACCCTCTCCACTAGAACCCCCTCCACTAGAACCCCCTCCACTAGAACCCTCTCCACTAGAACCCCCTCCACTAGAACCCTCTCCACTAGAACCCTCTCCACTAGAACCCTCTCCACTAGAACACCCTCCACTAGAACACCCTCCACTAGAACCCCCTCCACTAGAACCCTCTCCACTAGAACCCCCTCCACTAGAACCCCCTCCACTAGAACACCCTCCACTAGAACCCTCTCCACTAGAACCCCCTCCACTAGAACCCTCTCCACTAGAACCCTCTCCACTAGAACCCTCTCCACTAGAACACCCTCCACTAGAACACCCTCCACTAGAACACCCTCCAATAGAACACCCTCCACTAGAACCCTCTCCACTAGAACCCTCTCCACTAGAACACCCTCCACTAGAACCCCCTCCACTAGAACCCTCTCCACTAGAACCCCCTCCACTAGAACCCTCCACTAGAACCCCCTCCACTAGAACCCTCGCCACTAGAACCCTCTCCACTAGAACCCCCTCCACTAGAACCCCCTCCACTAGAACCCCCTCCACTAGAACCCCCTCCACTAGAACCCTCTCCACTAGAACCCTCTCCACTAGAACCCCCTCCACTAGAACCCCCTCCACTAGAACCCCCTCCACTAGAACCCCCTCCACTAGAACCCCCTCCACTAGAACCCCCTCCACTAGAACCCCCTCCACTAGAACCCCCTCCACTAGAACCCCCTCCACTAGAACCCCCTCCACTAGAACCCTCTCCACTAGAACACCCTCCACTAGAACACCCTCCACTAGAACACCCTCCACTAGAACACCCTCCACTAGAACACCCTCCACTAGAACCCTCTCCACTAGAACCCTCTCCACTAGAACCCTCTCCACTAGAACCCTCTCCACTAGAACCCTCTCCACTAGAACCCCCTCCACTAGAACACCCTCCACTAGAACCCTCCACTAGAACACCCTCCACTAGAACCCTCCACTAGAACACCCTCCACTAGAACCCTCTCCACTAGAACACCCTCCACTAGAACCCTCTCCACTAGAACCCTCTCCACTAGAACACCCTCCACTAGAACACCCTCCACTAGAACACCCTCCACTAGAACACCCTCCACTAGAACACCCTCCACTAGAACCCTCTCCACTAGAACACCCTCCACTAGAACACCCTCCACTAGAACCCTCTCCACTAGAACCCCCTCCACTAGAACACCCTCCACTAGAACACCCTCCACTAGAACACGCTCCACTAGAACCCTCTCCACTAGAACCCTCTCCACTAGAACCCTCTCCACTAGAACCCTCTCCACTAGAACCCTCCACTAGAACACCCTCCACTAGAACACCCTCCACTAGAACACCCTCCACTAGAACCCTCTCCACTAGAACACCCTCCACTAGAACACCCTCCACTAGAACCCTCTCCACTAGAACCCTCTCCACTAGAACCCCCTCCACTAGAACCCTCTCCACTAGAACACCCTCCACTAGAACACCCTCCAATAGAACACCCTCCACTAGAACCCTCCACTAGAACACCCTCCACTAGAACCCTCTCCACTAGAACACCCTCCACTAGAACACCCTCCACTAGAACACCCTCCACTAGAACACCCTCCACTAGAACACCCTCCACTAGAACACCCTCCACTAGAACCCTCTCCACTAGAACCCTCTCCACTAGAACACCCTCCACTAGAACACCCTCCACTAGAACCCTCTCCACTAGAACCCCCTCCACTAGAACACCCTCCACTAGAACACCCTCCACTAGAACACCCTCCACTAGAACCCTCTCCACTAGAACACCCTCCACTAGAACCCTCTCCACTAGAACCCCCTCCACTAGAACCCTCTCCACTAGAACCCCCTCCACTAGAACCCCCTCCACTAGAACCCTCTCCACTAGAACACCCTCCACTAGAACCCTCTCCACTAGAACACCCTCCACTAGAACCCTCTCCACTAGAACCCCCTCCACTAGAACACCCTCCACTAGAACCCCCTCCACTAGAACCCCCTCCACTAGAATCCTCTCCACTAGAACCCTCTCCACTAGAACACCCTCCACTAGAACACCCTCCACTAGAACCCTCCACTAGAACCCTCTCCACTAGAACCCCCTCCACTAGAACCCTCCACTAGAACCCTCTCCACTAGAACCCTCCACTAGAACCCTCCACTAGAACCCCCTCCACTAGAACACCCTCCACTAGAACACCCTCCACTAGAACCCTCTCCACTAGAACACCCTCCACTAGAACCCTCTCCACTAGAACCCTCTCCAATAGAACCCCCTCCAATAGAACCTCCTCCAATAGAACCCTCTCCAATAGAACCCTCTCCACTAGAACCCTCTCCAATAGAACCCTCTCCACTAGAACCCTCTCCACTAGAACCCTCTCCACTAGAACCCTCTCCACTAGAACCCCCTCCACTAGAACCCCCTCCACTAGAACCCCCTCCACTAGAACACCCTCCACTAGAACCCTCTCCACTAGAACCCCCTCCACTAGAACCCCCTCCACTAGAACCCTCTCCACTAGAACCCCCTCCACTAGAACCCTCTCCACTAGAACCCTCTCCACTAGAACCCTCTCCACTAGAACACCCTCCACTAGAACACCCTCCACTAGAACCCCCTCCACTAGAACCCTCTCCACTAGAACCCCCTCCACTAGAACCCCCTCCACTAGAACACCCTCCACTAGAACCCTCTCCACTAGAACCCCCTCCACTAGAACCCTCTCCACTAGAACCCTCTCCACTAGAACCCTCTCCACTAGAACACCCTCCACTAGAACACCCTCCACTAGAACACCCTCCAATAGAACACCCTCCACTAGAACCCTCTCCACTAGAACCCTCTCCACTAGAACACCCTCCACTAGAACCCCCTCCACTAGAACCCTCTCCACTAGAACCCCCTCCACTAGAACCCTCCACTAGAACCCCCTCCACTAGAACCCTCGCCACTAGAACCCTCTCCACTAGAACCCCCTCCACTAGAACCCCCTCCACTAGAACCCCCTCCACTAGAACCCCCTCCACTAGAACCCTCTCCACTAGAACCCTCTCCACTAGAACCCCCTCCACTAGAACCCCCTCCACTAGAACCCCCTCCACTAGAACCCCCTCCACTAGAACCCCCTCCACTAGAACCCCCTCCACTAGAACCCCCTCCACTAGAACCCCCTCCACTAGAACCCCCTCCACTAGAACCCCCTCCACTAGAACCCTCTCCACTAGAACACCCTCTACTAGAACACCCTCCACTAGAACACCCTCCACTAGAACACCCTCCACTAGAACACCCTCCACTAGAACCCTCTCCACTAGAACCCTCTCCACTAGAACCCTCTCCACTAGAACCCTCTCCACTAGAACCCTCTCCACTAGAACCCCCTCCACTAGAACCCCCTCCACTAGAACCCTCCACTAGAACACCCTCCACTAGAACCCTCCACTAGAACACCCTCCACTAGAACCCTCTCCACTAGAACACCCTCCACTAGAACCCTCTCCACTAGAACCCTCTCCACTAGAACACCCTCCACTAGAACACCCTCCACTAGAACACCCTCCACTAGAACACCCTCCACTAGAACACCCTCCACTAGAACCCTCTCCACTAGAACACCCTCCACTAGAACACCCTCCACTAGAACCCTCTCCACTAGAACCCCCTCCACTAGAACACCCTCCACTAGAACACCCTCCACTAGAACACGCTCCACTAGAACCCTCTCCACTAGAACCCTCTCCACTAGAACCCTCTCCACTAGAACCCTCTCCACTAGAACCCTCCACTAGAACACCCTCCACTAGAACACCCTCCACTAGAACACCCTCCACTAGAACCCTCTCCACTAGAACACCCTCCACTAGAACACCCTCCACTAGAACCCTCTCCACTAGAACCCTCTCCACTAGAACCCCCTCCACTAGAACCCTCTCCACTAGAACACCCTCCACTAGAACACCCTCCAATAGAACACCCTCCACTAGAACACCCTCCACTAGAACCCTCCACTAGAACACCCTCCACTAGAACCCTCTCCACTAGAACCCCCTCCACTAGAACCCTCTCCACTAGAACCCTCCACTAGAACCCTCTCCACTAGAACACCCTCCGCTAGAACCCTCACCACTAGAACACCCTCCACTAGAACCCTCTCCACTAGAACACCCTCCAATAGAACACCCTCCACTAGAACACCCTCCACTAGAACCCCCTCCACTAGAACCCTCTCCACTAGAACCCCCTCCACTAGAACCCTCTCCACTAGAACCCCCTCCACTAGAACCCTCTCCACTAGAACCCTCTCCACTAGAACCCTCTCCACTAGAACACCCTCCACTAGAACCCCCTCCACTAGAACCCTCTCCACTAGAACCCCCTCCACTAGAACCCCCTCCACTAGAACCCCCTCCACTAGAACCCTCTCCACCTCCACTAGAACACCCTCCACTAGAACCCTCTCCACTAGAACCCTCTCCACTAGAACACCCTCCACTAGAACACCCTCCACTAGAACCCTCTCCACTAGAACACACTCCACTAGAACCCTCTCCACTAGAACCCTCTCCACTAGAACCCCCTCCACTAGAACCCCCTCCACTAGAACCCCCTCCACCTCCACTAGAACACCCTCCACTAGAACCCTCTCCACTAGAACCCTCTCCACTAGAACCTCCTCCACTAGAACCCCCTCCACTAGAACCCCCTCCACCTCCACTAGAACACCCTCCACTAGAACCCCCTCCACTAGAACACCCTCCACTAGAACCCCCTCCACTAGAACACCCTCCACTAGAACCCTCTCCACTAGAACACCCTCCACTAGAACCCCCTCCACTAGAACCCTCTCCACTAGAACCCTCTCCACTAGAACCCCCTCCACTAGAACCCTCTCCACTAGAACACCCTCCACTAGAACACCCTCCACTAGAACCCTCTCCACTAGAACACCCTCCACTAGAACACCCTCCACTAGAACCCCCTCCACTAGAACACCCTCCACTAGAACACCCTCCACTAGAACCCTCTCCACTAGAACACCCTCCACTAGAACCCTCTCCACTAGAACCCTCTCCACTAGAACCCTCTCCACTAGAACCCTCTCCACTAGAACCCCCTCCACTAGAACACCCTCCACTAGAACACCCTCCACTAGAACCCTCTCCACTAGAACACCCTCCACTAGAACACCCTCCACTAGAACCCCCTCCACTAGAACCCTCTCCACTAGAACCCCCTCCACTAGAACCCCCTCCACTAGAACACCCTCACTAGAACCCCCTCCACTAGAACACCCTCCACTAGAACACCCTCCACTAGAACCCTCTCCACTAGAACACCCTCCACTAGAACCCCCTCCACTAGAACCCCCTCCACTAGAACCCCCTCCACTAGAACCCCCTCCACTAGAACACCCTCCACTAGAACACCCTCCACTAGAACACCCTCCACTAGAACACCCTCACTAGAACCCTTCATATATGGAGAGGGAAAAGGTTGAATAATATATATATTATATATATGTGGAGGGAATAGGTTGAAGAAGTGTGACAAAACACCAGCAGGGTTCACAGGAGAACATCTAGGCAGAGTAAAGCAGCTTATATATATGAGAGCGTTAAACCAGATTCTATAATCTCCATCTTAGTCCTTATACGGTTACCATAGTGATCTCAGTGATACACCTGGTAACCTTAGCTATGGATGATCCTAAGAGGGAAGAGAGGTGTGTGTTGGGGGGGCGGGGGGGAGGGGAGGGGCGGGGGGAGGCTGCGGGACTGAGTCATGGTCGTGACCGGCTCAACTCTGACTTACTCTGGTTACTGTCCACAGAGGAAAGGGACGGACAAGAAGAGAGAAGTTGGAGGTTTTGGATGAGGAGGTCATTGGTGTTTATCCAAGGCAGTATGTGGACGGTCAGTGCAAACAAGGCTGCTGGTAAATGACCTGCAGTAGACAGGCGTCAGATGGGAGTGTGTGGGTGGGGGGGGGGGGGGCACATATTACAGAACACCTGTAGTGGTGCGGGGCTCTACCACTATATAGCAGAGGCATCAGCTGATGAAGGAGTTAACGCGGCAATGTCTCTAGTATGCGGCCATCGCCCCCTCCTTATCTGTTTCATTAATTGTTATGCTCGCTGATCTATCTATCTACCAATCTATTGATCATAAGTTCAATGAATGGGTGGAATATAAGATTTCTTCCCCTACGACAACAGGTCCAGATACGAGGCATAACATACTACCTGTGCTCACAGGTGTGTATTCCCCAGCGCACGGTGCGGCCAGTCTAAGCCCCGACAGGAAATAGGTAATATGTACACAGCCTCAGTTTCTGTTTACTCCAAGTTTGGACGATAGAGCTCCAGAACTCATGCGCAATGGATTAGCCGCGTAGATCTACCAAGACTAACTGCTATAGTGCATGCATATCGACTGAAGCAAACTCCGAGTTGGTGCCAAATTGCAGAAGAAAATGTTCTTGCAGAAAAGAAAAGGAACGGAGTAAAAATCAACAGAACAGGTTTCCTTGGTACTTAATAACAGTTAGATCTTGATGCCGACTCACTCTAGGTCCAAACCCTCAGATCAGATAAGAATGGCATGTCAGCCTACTTCGCTAATCAGTTTCCTGGCTTAGGATTCGGCGTTTTAATGTACATTTTGCGGTCTTAATGGAATTATAATGGCACTTTGCGGTTTGAGGTGAGAGGCCTTCCCTTCGTTTGAAGGGAATCTCTCAACTTTGGGCCTAGACTGGACATTGGCTTGCCTTTGTATGAGCATTAGATGTGAATGCCTACCTTTGTTTATGCGAATAAAGTATTTCTGTACGAAGCTGGGCTAATAGGGGACTATTGGTCTGGTTTAGTTCACACCCACCCTAGTATACAGGAAGAATGTTGTTGCTAGATCTATACCATTGGTCTGGTTTAGTCCGCACCCACCCTAGTATACAGGAAGAATGTTGTTGCTAGATCTATACCATGGGTCTGGTTTAGTCCGCACCCACCCTAGTATACAGGAAGAATGTTGTTGCTAGATCTATACCATTGGTCTGGTTTAGTCCACACCCTCCCTAGTGTACTGGAAGAATGTTGTTGCTAGACCTGTACCATTGGTCTGGTTTAGTCCGCACCCACCCTAGTATACAGGAAGAATGTTGTTGCTAGATCTATACCATTGGTCTGGTTTAGTCCGCACCCACCCTAGTATACAGGTAGAATGTTGTTGCTAGATCTATACCATTGGTCTGGTTTAGTTCACACCCACCCTAGTATACAGGAAGAATGTTGTTGCTAGATCTATACCATTGGTCTGGTTTAGTCCACACCCACCCTAGTATACAGGAAGAATGTTGTTGCTAGATCTATACCATTGGTCTGGTTTAGTCCACACCCACCCTAGTATACAGGAAGAATGTTGTTGCTAGATCTATACCATTGGTCTGGTTTAGTCCGCACCCACCCTAGTATACAGGAAGAATGTTGTTGCTAGATCTATACCATTGGTCTGGTTTAGTCCACACCCACCCTAGTATACAGGAAGAATGTTGTTGCTAGATCTATACCATTGGTCTGGTTTAGTCCACACCCACCCTAGTATACTGGAAGAATGTTGTTGCTAGATCTATACCATTGGTCTGGTTTAGTCCGCACCCACCCTAGTATACAGGTAGAATGTTGTTGCTAGATCTATACCATTGGTCTGGTTTAGTCCACACCCACCCTAGTATACAGGAAGAATGTTGTTGCTAGATCTATACCATTGGTCTGGTTTAGTCCACACCCACCCTAGTATACAGGAAGAATGTTGTTGCTAGATCTATACCATTGGTCTGGTTTAGTCCACACCCACCCTAGTATACAGGAAGAATGTTGTTGCTAGATCTATACCATTGGTCTGGTTTAGTCCACTCCCACCCTAGTATACAGGAAGAATGTTGTTGCTAGATCTATACCATTGGTCTGGTTTAGTCCACACCCACCCTAGTATACAGGAAGAATGTTGTTGCTAGATCTATACCATTGGTCTGGTTTAGTCCACACCCACCCTAGTATACAGGAAGAATGTTGTTGCTAGATCTATACCATTGGTCTGGTTTAGTCCACTCCCACCCTAGTATACAGGAAGAATGTTGTTGCTAGATCTATACCATTGGTCTGGTTTAGTCCACACCCACCCTAGTATACAGGAAGAATGTTGTTGCTAGATCTATACCATTGGTCTGGTTTAGTCCGCACCCACCCTAGTATACTGGAAGAATGTTGTTGCTAGATCTATACCATTGGTCTGGTTTAGTCCGCACCCACCCTAGTATACAGGAAGAATGTTGTTGCTAGATCTATACCATTGGTCTGGTTTAGTCCGCACCCACCCTAGTATACAGGAAGAATGTTGTTGCTAGATCTGTACCATTGGTCTGGTTTAGTCCACACCCACCCTAGTATACAGGATAACAGACATGTGGTGCCTGCAAGTCACATGGAATAGACTTACATCCTTAATCACTTTCTTTCTTGCTCACCTGCTCTTGATAAATATTGGTTTTACAATATGTTCTCTTCATGCGGGCAAGAATTCGTACCTAGAGCTGGATCATGTAAACATAGAGGAATCACTGTAGTTGCCCCAAACTACACTCACTCTTTCTCTCATGTAATCTAACAAGGCAGGTATCCTATTATTGCCCCCACCCTATTATCACCCCCACCCCCACACTCCCCTTCACCCTGTACGGTGCACCTGCTGACCCACATAGAGCTACTCCCACAAACTGCTCCACTTCAAATGCTGAGTGTGGAGCCATAGACACAGCCTTACTGAGGAGGCGCTCAGCGCACCATAAGATAAGCAGTTCTTTATTGTATCTTCACGGATACAAACTGGTTATAGTGCAACCTGACTTACCATCAGTCCACACGGGTCAGTCACTGACAAACTCTCTGCCTTAATATTCTAGAAACATAAGTGTTTTTTATTTCCAGAATACAATTACAGGAAATAGAGCTGGCACCTTCTGCAAGACATATCTCCCATGAGGGCCAGATATTCATGGTATTTGAACAATTGTGAGAATTTCCTCATTTTTTATCTGAAGAATTTGTGAGATATCTTATTCATTTGTCAATCGTTCTCCTGATACTTCCAGTATAAACTCACAAGTTCTGTGTATGGTGACCTTCTCTCTACGTTGTATACCAGATTAGTATAGGGAAGTGGTCTCCATGGTGACACCAGGAGATGATGTGTACTTTTATAATACCTTTCTAGAGGGTAATATGGATTACCATAGGCTACAGCTTTGGGGCTCATGCCCTATGTAAACACAGTGAATGGCCAAAGGAAGGGGCCACAGAGTCAGTGTTTTGCCATTAATTTCCTCTAATTTTCACTATTTTCTTCGACATAAATATCACAAATGTATAATAAGCACAAAATTACCCTCGGGCGATTGGGTGATCACGAAGTTGGTCATCGGGCAATTCTGTCTATTTATTTCACCGCTGTTATGCTCAAGGTAGTGGAACAGCAAGAGGCTATAGATGTTATGAACTGATTAAGGCCATATTACGCGATGACCTAATTAGGGAGTCTTAGGCAACTTGCGCGGACGCCATTTCCCCCAGCAGCAGGGAAGCACGAGGCGCACATGGTGAGGAAATGGTGGTATACCAGTGTTACTTACATGTTTGACTTTAGTCATGTTTCATCTATCAACATATCCTCTACACGACCTGCGTAATCTGCACCTCACATTGACATTAAGGGGCTGCTGGTGCACCGTTTGGTGCATAATCCCGAGGCGAAACATCTCTGCCTAAGATATTTATAGCCTAGGACCGTTCAGTACAGTGACTAAATATCAATAATCCTTGTCAGAGGAAGGGACATAAAGACCGAACAACTTAGATGTTTCATAATGACAAATAAACTGTCATTTACTATGCGAAAATTGTAGAAAACATGTGATGACAATGCTGGCTTCTAATCCAGAGGCTCCAAGGTGTACTCATCTGCTGAATGGTCCACATTCTCCAATCAGAAGAAAGCATATCCCCGCCATCCCCGCCGCCCCCGCCACCAACATCCCCCTAACCACACCTACTGTACTATGTCCTCGCCACAGTTAATGATGAAAGGTGGAAGGTCAGATGAATCATAGAATTGTTCATTGATGTCAAGTGGAATAGAATCAAATTACAAATTAATGATTTAACCCTAGATAGGAGCATGCGTCGGCTGTGTACGTCAATAAAGGCTGGCTTGGGCCGTGGCATAAGACCTTGTGGGGGAAGATGGATGGTAGTGGGTGGTGGATGGGGGGGGGGGGGGGGGGCGGCACCACTCTATACTACAATAGACCAGTAGTATAGGGAAGTGGTCTCCATGGTGACACCAGGAGAGGGGGTGAACTGTAGACCAGTAGTATAGGGAAGTGGTCTCCATGGAGACACCAGGAGAGGGGATGAACTGTAGACCAGTAGTATAGGGAAGTGGTCTCCATGGTGACACCAGGAGAGGAGGGTGAACTGTAGACCAGTAGTATAGGGAAGTGGTCTCCATGGAGACACCAGGAGAGGGGGTGAACTGTAGACCAGTAGTATAGGGAAGTGGTCTCCATGGTGACACCAGGAGAGGGGGTGAACTGTAGACCAGAAGTATAGGGAAGTGGTCTCCATGGTGACACCAGGAGAGGGGTGAACTGTACACCAGTAGTATAGGGAAGTGGTCTCCATGGAGACACCAGGAGAGGGGGTGAACTGTAGACCAGTAGTATAGGGAAGTGGTCTCCATGGTGACACCAGGAGAGGGGTGAACTGTACACCAGTAGTATAGGGAAGTGGTCTCCATGGTGACACCAGGAGAGGGGTGAACTGTACACCAGTAGTATAGGGAAGTGGTCTCCATGGTGACACCAGGAGAGGGGTGAACTGTAGACCAGTAGTATAGGGAAGTGGTCTCCATGGTGACACCAGGAGAGGGGGTGAACTGTAGACCAGTAGTATAGGGAAGTGGTCTCCATGGAGACACCAGGAGAGGGTGTGAACTGTAGACCAGTAGTATAGGGAAGTGGTCTCCATGGTGACACCAGGAGAGGGGGTGAACTGTAGACCAGTAGTATAGGGAAGTGGTCTCCATGGTGACACCAGGAGAGGGGGTGAACTGTAGACCAGTAGTATAGGGAAGTGGTCTCCATGGTGACACCAGGAGAGGGGGTGAACTGTACACCAGTAGTATAGGGAAGTGGTATCCATGGTGGCACCAGGAGAGGGGGTGAACTGTAGACCAGTAGTATAGGGAAGTGGTCTCCATGGTGACACCAGGAGAGGGGTGAACTGTAGACCAGTAGTATAGGGAAGTGGTCTCCATGGAGACACCAGGAGAGGAGTGTGTTGCATTTATATACTGTAATATTTCATATACACTTTATTTATGAGGCAAGGGGAGGATGGTGTTGGATGATAAGATGCATGGATGTCAGGATAAGACCTGTCAGGTGTGAGTGAAGGGCGAGCCACCTGGTCACAATGCACTGCTCCTCCACCAGCTCACTAGAGGTAGTGATACATTGCGATCATTCAGTGCAGGACATGTGCCATTGCTATTTATCAAAAGGATGAGATACTCTTGCGAACAAGTCTCCACTTGCAAGGAGAAGCTGTAGCTGAAGCTACTCATATTCACGGTAGAACTCTTGTGTGGGTTCTACGTTGGGGCCAGGTGTTGGGGCAGGGTTCCTATGTGTAGGTGTGCCCTGGTCGTCCCCCTGTGGTTATGCAGGTGAAATGTAGAAGCGCTTTAACCAGACACCAAAAGTAATTTGAAAATCATGTTAACGTCACTATTCACTAATATCAGAATCGACCGTCAGCTTTCCTGCATGTTTAATAGAGCCCTTATTGTGTGTCATTCTAATGGAGCAGAAGTGTTGGGAGGACACACGGTGCTGGGTTAATGGGATATCGCTGATGTACAATAGAGAGTTTGCGTGCCGTGGCCTGGTGACACACACCTTGTACATACACCCTATATATATACTGTATGTCCTGGTATACATTATGCACAAGATGGGGGCGCAATAGAAGCCCGGGGAAATGATAATTACATGTGTAGGAAGAGGGGAGACGGGGCTAGAATATAATCTCATACAAGGTACAAGAAGCAAAAAGAGTTCATGAGCTGGACTTGTTGGTCTCATCTTGCAATCATTTTAGACCCAACAAGCCCGACCTTCTAATGGAGGAAATACGGTATAATACACCTGACACATATGATATACACCCCGACCCCCGCCACACACACAATGCCCAGATCAACCCTCCCTCTCACCTCCTGACCTACACCTTGTGGTGACCCCGTACACTAGAGCGCCCAATGTGTGCGAACACGGAGCCCCTGGTGAGAGAGATGGAAGTATAGAGTGGGGGCAACCAGGTTCCGGCTATATAGGGCACAAAGAGACAACACTTTCACCCAACTCCTCAAGTATGGGTACTTGTGTCTCCGGCTCTAGTTACCCTCTCTCTACCTGTATTACATATATCTCATCTACCGGTGAAGGGTTGAGATGAACACAAATATATATGCTATAAAAACATAATACCTATGCTATATAAAGATACTTAAGAAAAAGAAGCAATAGTTACCATGGGAATTGGAATAGAATATTCTTCTAGATGACATAATGTACTTTCTAATATTATTCTAAATCAGAGTGAAATTCTTCACATGGCCCTGAGATTGGGCAGATTAACCGACGGGAAAACTTATAATTAGACATACTAGACATCACCCACTATTCATTTTTAGTTATTACATTTAAATAACAACAGGCTATGAAAGATATATCTATGTAAACAGTTACTTATAGACATGTTTATCCATTTTAAATGTTTATCATTAAATGTTTTGAATGTTTTCTCCTGACCTTCCCCTGTTAGCCAAAGCGATTAGAAAATTACTTCTCGCGTGTATCTTTTCTGTCTAGTATTGTATCATGTACAATTCCAGTGATAAGGACATGTTCCCCTCTCTTCTCAATAATCATCAGCTGAGTCGTGGCCAAGAGAGCGGTATGATGTTCCTGTACTCGCCCATATAATACTATCTAAGTATCTTCCTCCCTAGCTATGGGAGACAGCGTCTATGAGTGGGACCGGTGTCATCCCCGTGAAGCAATTGATGTATCTTCCTTAAAATGCAAGATTTAATATTTCCAAATAATATTTTGAATTGGGACAGCCAAGTTCATAGCTGTTGGTCTGTGTATAACATACAGCAGCACTTCCAATTCCTGACACACCTACTATTGTCCGTGTGCCACCAAAATGTTAGATTGATTGATTCATCCACTCTTTTATCAACTGATATCGCTTACATTCAAATATGGCGAGGCTCCTAGCTTTGTAGGGTTTCAACCATTACCTTACCTTTATAAACATTGATATGTTACACTAGTGTAACATTATTTTTATAATCATTGATATTTTACACTAGTGTAACATATTTAGTGTAGTGATATTTTACACTAGTGTAACTATAACACAGTATGCAGACAAAGGTTGTATCATAGATAGCGTGAACCCCTGCATCCCCGCCCCCTCCCCATTACCACCAGTTGCCATGACGCACGGACCCACGACGCCGCACATCCCGCTGGGGGCGTACACATACGTCCTGACGTGTGTAGCGTGTGACGTCGGGTGACGTTCCGTGACGTCGGAACGTCCGCCCAGTCGCCATGAGGACGGTGCATGACGGTGCACATGTGCAGGTGGTGGCTATAGGGCAGCAGCAGGGCGGGGTCCCGGCTTTGTAGCTCATGCTATGTCATATTGCTGTTTATACTCCGTATACTCCCCGTGGCTCTTGCTCCAGCCTCAGTCACTAGTATTTATATTACTTTGGGAGTTTTTGAACATATTAACTGAGGATGTTTTGGATGTTTATTTTGGATGCCATGTTTTCCAGATGTCATACAGAGTTGGTCCTTCAGTGTAGTTGAGTAAATAACGAGTTGAACAGATAAGTTAGTTTCGTACGACATTACACATCATCTCATTCATAGCGCGAGAAACCCTGACTTACTCCACTCCTAGCTCCCTGATGGTCGTTACACACAGGTGCAGAATGATCCTTTCTGGGCGTTTTACTCGGCCACTTCTGGCCAAGTAGAGTTGGTATAGAAAAACACTTTAACTACCGGTTTTTAATGTTCTCAATGAAAGTATACATTGATAAATATGCAGAGCAAAAATAAATACCTGATGGCCGACTGGTTTTATTAATGAGAATGTGTTTGGAAGCAGTGATTCTGGCCAAAGTTGGCGGTACTTTCACAATAATGATGCAAGGTGTTGTGGGACCGGAAGTACTAAAAAAACCCTCAAAATAAAGCAGATATTAGGGAGATTTAGCAACGCTAACGCTAGTTTCTCACGATAGGGTGGGCCGTACGTAATGGCAGAATTCAGTCAGTTTTAGTGGTGGAGAGGTGTTTTCAGAGGGCAAAAAAACATACAATTTCATGAAGGAGAGTAGTGTGTTACACCTGAATCCTTTGGAAAACACCTCCCGCTCATTTGTACATAAAAATGAAATCACAATTGACCATCATTTTAGCTTGAAATAGACATACGTTGGGAAAGTATTAACACACCTCTTAGCGTAATTGACGTCCGTATCTCAGCTAGCATGCTAAGAATAGCCCACCTAGTGCTGACGTAGTGCTCATAAACATACGTTAACGTTAGTGTTAGCGTTAGCGTTGTGGTTGCTAAATCAGCCTATTTTGCAAATCTATAAAAAATTGTTTATGTTGCTATGAAATTAAAAAGAGCACTGATGACACGAAAACAAGTAGTGTTTTGGCCTTTTAAATTTAATTCTCACCAAATTAGTGTTGTAGGAGCTTACAGGTGGCGCTACAGTCCCGCAGAACATTGCCGCCATTTGTCGAGGCCTACCTAGCCTACCATCCAGTGAAAATGAGTGTGGAATGTGATAGAAATACATCTATTACTATCTCACAAATCATTTTGCTGCTTTATTTATCATAAAAGTAAGTAGAGGCCACATATTTAGCCTGAAAATGTCACCGTTCTAAAGTATTCATTGGGGGCTTTGATCTTATTATTAGAAAAGGTAGGCTAGCTCTCAGACTCTATGAGCGACAAACCAAACTCTTGACGAAATGTGACCCCCGCGCTTTTAAAAAAAAAATAGCCAAAGGCTTCCCCGAAAATTTGGACTGTCATGCTGCCATTAAAGGTCAAACCTTCAGTAAAGCGCTCCCCTACCTGCTGCCTCAAAACTCGTCTTTTCATCATAGGTCGGACCTCTTTAAGTAGTCTCAAAAGCTGGCTTGCAAAGAATAATTAAGAATGGTCCTGAAAATTTTTTGATTTGAGCAATAATTAAAAAGTTCTCGCAAACCGCGCATTCAAAGCGAGGAGAATTCAAAGATGGCTGCCAACACAAAAGGTTGTTGGAACAGCGAGCAGGGAAGCAGCATGGAATAGCCGATGCCGCTCTGAGCCAATCAGATGAGACCACTGGCAATGACGTCATACCGTAGACCTAGCGCACAGTGGGGAAGCCTCTCCGATCAGAAAAACATCGAAGCACTGCCGCTCCTCATAGGTACAAACTCTGAGATTATAATTTGTTCCATTAAAAAGCCAACAAAATATAGAATCTAATCCTAAAATCTAAAGGCCTGCAGGCATCTTATGGTGTTCTATAAGGTCGCCTGCAGGCCTCGTCCAGACAACCCTGTTCCACTGTGGCGAAGTTTAGCCGGGTCCCCCAGCTCTGCAGTTGCTTGTGCCGAAACCATAATTTTAAAAGCTTTGATTATTCCCATCGATATAACAAATACAGAGAAATGAAAATCATCTTACTAAACTAACCAGCCAAGCAGTTACTGTACACGAATTCTCGCGTGGACACTCCTGGAGCGAGAGAGTCTGAGCCTCTCGGGCTACTCATTCACTAAAGTGTATCTTCTCTTGTCTTGCTCCCCCCCCCATATACCCCCCCCCCTCTCTCAGCTTTTCTCCCTCGTTTCCCCACCCCCCTTATACCCCCACCCTCTCTCCCTCGTTTCCTTTTCACCCCGACCGCCACCCCCATAGACACACGGTCTCTCAGTATCACTCACTCTCACTTTCTCGCTCCTTCGATCTCTATTTTTGATCTTTCAGCTCGATAAAGTGCGTGATCTTATTATTAGAAAAGGTAGGCTAGCTCTCAGACTCTATGAGCGACAAACCAAACTCTTGACGAAATGTGACCCCCGCGCTCCCGCTCATAGAGTCTGAGAGCTAGCCTACCTTTTTAGTGACCTATCATGACCATTAGAACTAACGCGATCTTGTAGCACTGGCCGATGGCAAGGCGTTGGAGTGATCGAAAGAAGAATGGCGCATCAGAGCACCTGATGACACACACACACCCTGTATGTGCTAGCAACCTCCCTGCCTAGATCAAGGTTTTCATGTCAAACCCACGTCGATCAATACATGAATTGTAATATAAAAATGGTGACTTCAACTGTACTTTGTATCGATCAATCCCCCTGACTTTCTTACCCACCCCACCCCAACACACTCACCAACAGTGTAGCCAGGTGCACTAATCTCACGTGACCGGAAGAACAGATGCCCACGGCCGGAAGTGGGGGCAGGAAGAACAATTCAAACGTCACCGCCAGGCGGAGACAGAGGCAGAGGCGGGCAGTGATGACGATGTCGCCGGAAGTGGCTTGCCCCGTAGCGGAAATCAGGGCGTGCCGGTGATCAGGGAAGTAATGTCTTTGTATTGGGCCGCTCATGTAGATCTTAGAGACGCTGATACTGCCAAAGCAGCCAATTAGAACGGAGGTCTGGGTCATATGACTCAATGGAGGCTATATAGAGGGTGGAAGGTATGAGCTGCTCCTGTGTAGGTGAGTGGCTCCAGCACCAGGTCGCGTGCATGGACGTGTGACACACACATCTCTTGGACATCAACATCTCTATGTTTATTCTTATATATATTATATATAAAAACAAACATACATATATTAAGAGATAAAATAGTTTCATTTCCACTAGTAATGAATACATTCATATAGAAAATGGTACAATTCATCTGTCAGTTGACAGGTTTTCCGGAAAGGCCAGAAATAATAAATAAATCACAAAAGTAATAATCTTTTACAATCGGTATATGTTAGCAAATTTCAAAAAGCTACGACATCAAAAACCTTGCCAAAGTAATTTTAATTTGCATTCTGCCCTAGAACGTCCATGTACTGTCTCTATTTAATCCTAGGTATTTGCAGAGTCGGTAAACATCAGTACATAGTCACCGCTGGTCAGCAGGTCACCCGTACCATTCCATGCCTTTCTACCTCTAACTATGGCTTGACTCTTTTTAGCACTGATCAACAGCTTGTGACTTCTGTATATCTATGGCTTGCATATCTTTGTGGACGATAGTGACACAACGTTTCAGTTTTCGCACAACATATATAGTGGTATCATCGGCACATAATTAGATGTTGCAGTGATTGGCCGCCATCTGTCAAATGTCGTTGATGTATAAAGGGAGAGCAATGGTGCCTTGCTGTATCCCACCCCACATCGCACTCTGCCCTCCTCACATAGGTATTTATTGATTGGCACCCTTTACTATCTTTCAGATAGTCTGTGAACCATTCAAAAGCCTTAGTTGTTAAACAAATGAACAAATCCTTCGTCTCGGCCCTTCCACTCCCAACCACGTCAGATAATGTTGAATATAGCATCCATCTTTAAACTAACTCAGATTACATCTTTAAAACAATAACGAATGAAATTACAGGCGTTTACAATAGCCATAAATACCATTTCTGTCAGCTCGTGAATAATATTAGGCACCCGCCCCTCATGTTAACCAACTTGTTCCTGTAATTCAATGCCAATAAGGAAGAGGAACTTTATATAAAGTATATAATATATATAGTTATTTTCATATAATCGTCCTCAGCCCGCTGCCGGAGGCGGAAGCTTGCTAACAGGGCCGCGGATGGGGAGTTTCCGGGTTTGCCAGGCCAGCACCCGGGGCAGGCTCATCGCTGAATGTTAATCTCTGATGCCCTGATAGTCCAACTATAACATATGTCGAACACTGTCTAGGCTTTCATCATTGGACAAAGGAAAAGGACTTTGCCTAGCGATTGAGAAAAGAACTCCTTATGTCATGACAAACTAGGCGATGCACTGCGTGTGGTCGCCATCAGCAAAGCCCGCTTCCATAGACTACTATGATCCCGCCCCCGTCCCTCATTATAACTAGTGGAGAGGCACAAGGGTTGAATTCCTCCTCCAGGTGTTGATGATCAGATCTGGCAATGCTGCACCAGCTGACCAACCACTGACCCCACATGCCCCCCACCCACCCACCTCACTTACTGGGTTTATTGTGGTTGCACAGAACTCTAGGTCTGCCAGTGTTGAGGCGTGGAGAGAACTATACAACCTTTCAACAACAGGCATCCTAACATCCAACAGGCATCCTAACATCCAACAGGCATCCTAACATCCAACAGGCATCCTAGTAAACTGTAAAGGCACGTACACATAATATAGGAGTATAATATAATGTCACAAGGCAGGAACACTTATCAAACTGGGTAGAGCGAGCGGAGACGGACATGCACAGCTCAAGATAATAGTTACATGGAACAATAACAGCACATGTATGTATGCAGGCAGCCGTCCACGGTGGCAATGGAAGCAAGTCAACTCCGATCTAAACCAAGATATCACCGAGAACTTACCATTGGACATATGGACTGAGAATGATGTGAAGAGGTTTTAGGTTGTTGGGGAAGGCGAGAAATAAGAGCGGTCAAGGTCACCTTTATTAAGGCCTAAACGCTATGAGGACCATGCTGGGCTGGGTAGGGAGTGTGGGTATGACTAATCGGATATACCCCCCACCCCCCGCACCTGCCCCATCCCCCCAATACACACACTGTAAATCCTGGTAATCCATGTCTTCCTGCTAACAAGCTGTTCCTGGATTAGCAGAATAAGACACAGTTAATGCTGCATGTTGCGTGTGAGGCTGTATACTGGGGGAGGGGGTGAGCCGGACTGTGGGAACAGCAGAGAGCTATGTACGTATATTTACATGGCTTTTACACGGGCTACACCAGCTTACACACCCACATCCGACCCACAGAGTCAAAAGGGACTCATATCCTATTAAAGGCATGAACTGGAAGGCCTGGGTTTCCTACAAGTTATATCTATACATAAAGATTTTTATTCAAGTTGATCAGTACAGTTACACGAAATGGACAGGAGCCTCTGTCAACAGATCTTCCAGGTCCGCCCATCAAATATACCTACTCTAATCAGTAATAATTATCTTGTGTAAGACATTAACCCTATAGACCTTGGTATAATAATAATTGGTCGATAAAACCTGTTTACTGAACTTACAGTATTATCTGTCTCTGATAGGACATTAATCCAATATACATTGGTATATAATGGTTGGTCAATAGACCTGTTCACTAAGCTTACACTAAATCAGGATTACATCGAAATGTATTATAGTGAGCAATAATTTTCTATGACAAGACATTACTTCCAGCAAACATGAATGATAATAATAATGTATCGCCTTATCCCCACCTGTGTGCATATTGACAAATAAAGAAGTATACTATCCTATATGTCACCTATTCATGACTACAACCGATCACTGAGTATCACCTGCACTGACTATCTAACTCATATAATTCATTAAAGGCCAATACAATATTTGAATATATTATTCTCACATGATGACATATCCTATCGATCAGATGTTTTCCAAGTTGGAACCTGCTTTAGAGAATCTTGTTCAAGTCAGATTTTATGTTTATCTAGGTTGTCAGCGTTTGCTCAAGCCTCTTATAAGAGAGACGTGCCATGAGCTGTTTTACCCGGGGGGTGAGCTGGTCTCCCCATCCACTGTCTGTCACAGTGCATGAGGAGGACTGCAGCACCTTACAGAGCAAGGTGGGGTAAAGCTATAACCCTCCTGTATTAATCATGCAAGTTCAACTATTGATCCCCGGAGTGCACTGAGAATGGCTTAAATTGGGCTTGGTGCACAATGGCAGTGACTCACTGTGTCAGGTATATCAGCTCTACTTACTGACAGTGCCTCCTTCCTGTCCCACTCACTGTGTCAGGTATATCGGCTGTACTTACTGACAGTGCCTCCTCCCTGTCCCACTCACTGTGTCAGGTACATCAGCTCTACTTACTGACAGTGCCTCCACCCTGTCCCACTCACTGTGTCAGGTACATCAGCTCTACTTACTGACAGTGCCTCCTCCCTGTCCCACTCACTGTGTCAGGTATATCAGCTCTACTTACTGACAGTACCTCCTCCCTCTCCCACTCACTGTGTCAGGTATATCGGCTGTACTTACTGACAGTGCCTCCTCCCTGTCCCACTCACTGTGTCAGGTATATCAGCTCTACTTACTGACAGTGCCTCCTCCCTGTCCCACTCACTGTGTCAGGTATATCAGCTCTACTTACTGACAGTGCCTCCACCCTGTCCCACTCACTGTGTCAGGTATATCAGCTCTACTTACTGACAGTGCCTCCCCCCTCTCCCACTCACTGTATAGTTATCGCTACAGAGTTGCTTGGTTGTGCTTAAAGGAGGATTTGTGACATTTTATAGGTATTAAAATTAGTCTTTATCTTCATAAATTGTAAGTATTAGCTCTGATTTCATCATTATAATCAAATGAAAACTAATTTGGATACTCATTCAATGTCCCTCTCAACATCAGTTATAGATTGACATCTTTATTTCCTTCATATCCGTGTATGTAGGGGAAGGCCTGCCTGAGTCTCCACACCCATTAGACATTGTAGATCATGGTACCATTGGTAAGGACCGCCGAGTCTGGGGAAAAGTATTTAGGAAAAGCTCAGCATAAACACTTTAATGGAGCTAATGGCAGCTAAGAGTGGCTAGAAATATGGTTAGAGGAACAAAAATATAAAAACATGAACAACCCAAACATACATTTGAAGAGACTGGGGAGGTATGGGGTTCGTAGAGTATTAGAATTGCGGCAAAATATAATTCAATGTATTTAAGATTTTGGACTTTTTATGTGTGTGCAAAACTTTCTGAAGAGTATATCAGCTCTCTCATGAAGTAATCAGACTTTTACTTGAGAAAAACAAGCATAACAGTCAGTTTGATGCTGGATATTAACATGGTGCTGAAAGCTAATATTCCCAATGTAAACTGTGTGATCTTTTATTTAAAGTGTCGCGTACACAACATTATGCCATTAGGTTAGTCAATAATAGGCCTATTTAAAACATTAGTTACCTAGGGCAACAATGGTATATTATGGAAAATATAAGATCTTTTCAGTGGTGAAGCAAACATATTTACCGATTATGCATGAGTCCTTAATGATGTGTCGTGCAAAAGAGAGGAGAGGGTCAGATGTATTGTTGAGTGTTATCGACCCCGGAGAAGTAGTTTTGTTGATATATTGGATAAAGACTTCTTAGGGGGGAAAAAGATTTTGGACTCCTCTCATTTTGGGTGATGAAATAGGATGCCAATGTCGTCAAAACAAATTCAATTGCATGTAACAATGTCAAGTACGGATTGAAAACCTCCCAAAATGCTAGGAAGTTAGATCGGCTAACATCATCCATCGCCATTAATAAAAGTACAACAAACAACAAATATAGCCCAATAGTAGAATACCCGAGGGGATTACTTGGAGGAGAATATGCGACACTATCCATATGGCGAACTCATTAAATGAATGATTTAGGAGTAAAATGTGTATTATAATAAAATAACGGATCAGAGATATCCTACTTTGATCAAGGATCAATGAGATTTATTAAGACTAGACATGGTGTAGGGAGGTAAAGGCAGGCAAGAGTGAACTGTAAGACTTACCTGTGGCGAGCTGGTTGCTGTTACACGGTAGGGACGGCTGGAAGAGACAGAGGGAACAATATAGTGAGACTGACATAGCACAGGGGAACATTGGGGGGCGGCAGTGGGGCGGGAGGCTTCCACAAACTGCAATTACATTGCAAGAAATTACAATGCTTTTGTAAATTTGTAAATTCATTTTAATTTACACAATTCGATATCATAATGAATTCGTAGAGTAAAATAATTGATTTCTGATTAAACTAAATTACAAAAACAAATTCGTACTAATAGTTTTGACAGTACACAGTAACTCCCTCCAATATAATGCATTCGAAATTAAATGCCGAACGATTGATGGATATTTACTATGCAAGACGTAGGGAAATATTATTAGAAGAATAGCGGTTATGATGGATATGTAGGTATTGTAAATTGATTGGGCATATTTACTTAATATTAGATATAATATACATGTGAGCGTAAGTGACTGGTCTGTAGAGAGGCATGGCGTTAACATGGGACTGTTTACCCACCACTAACTCACACCAGCTCACAGTCACTCCCCCTCTAATGGCGCCGGCACGCAGCCAAAACGCAGCCATCTGAGCTACTCTGGTTACTAAGGAAACCCTTGTGTGTGGTTGCCAGGGTGAACGGGTGACCACCTGTCTGTTGTTATGGAGTGACGGTGAGCCCGGGAACCTGCATAGTTTGTTTATTGTAGGTAAGTCTGGGTAATAGCAGGTTGCCATGGAAACCCAACCCCAGGACGAGGCATCTACACTTCATTAGGCGTTCAAGTAGAGTTCCATATGTGAATTCCGGAATTAGAACTTTTGTTTGCACTCATTATTATTATTGAGACATGCCGCAAACACATGTCACTTCCGGTGAGTGAGTGGGTTGGTGAGGGGCTCAGTCTGCCGCCGTGACAGCAGGACAGGGTGACAGCATCGCACTGACAGCAGAGTTGGCAGAGTGAAAACGTCACTAAGTATTAAAGGTGTAAGGGTCACACAGAATGACAGATGTAGTGAGCGTGGCACATCCAATTCGGGCCACTATTATTACATACCTGTCAAAGTCTTTAGCATAGAACCCTATGGAAGCGGAATAGCGGGATATGACAGTGTGACCGGTGATGTTATTTTTGTTCATCATGAGTACTTGTTATGCATAAAAATGTATTACATGGTCTAAATCTAAATCTTAGTGTATTTCCTGAAGTGAAAATATCTGAGGTTTATTTTCATTCTGGGTGAGGCAGGGTGTAAGAGGGTGAGGCAGGGTGAGGCAGTATCTCCTGAGTGGTGGAGAGTTATAATTACGAGGCTTAGCGTTGTACAGAGCCTTATACTGTATAAGCTTGATTATTGTAGCAACAACATAGCGACCGTCGTGAATGTTGTGAAGGGCATAGCGCAGGCCTAAGGCATGCATATAATGGCACTTCGACAATTTGAACAGATTAGTTCCCTGGAAATCTGAAAACTTCTCTCAGATTACTGAGGCACGGATTACGATGTCTCACTGTATATTGTTACGAACCCTGTCCAGCTTCATACAGCTTCATACCTCCCTCCCCCAGCCCCCCCCCCCCCCACACACACACTTCCCCAAGCTCCCCCCCCCCCACACTTCCCCCAGCTCCCCCCCCCCCCACACACACACACTTCCCCCAGCTCCCCCCACACACTTCCCCAAGCTCCCCCCCACACACTTCCCCCAGCTCCCCCCCCCCCACACACACACACACACTCCCCCAGCCCCCACCCCCACCCCCACTTCCCCCAGCTCCCCCTCCCCCCCCACGTCCCCCCCCCCACTTCCCCCAGCTCCCCCTCCCCCCTCCACATAATATTCATCAGTATTCATGGCCAGACACTCAATCACAGAAGGGCGCACAGTGAACCTTGTGTCATGACCAGTTAATAATATAATGACAGTCTACAGGCCAGCACTGTGTACATCACGCCAGGCCCGCCATACACCCGGTGTATGTTGGACGGCCCTATGCCATCCAGACAACACAACAGTCGCAATGGGTTTAAAAAGTAATTTAACTGTATTGAACAATATTTATGTCATGCACATGTGCAATCCCAAATGATGTTTATGTCCTATGCACTTCGATACGAATGTCATTCTATATAATATAATTTGTATAAAGGCCGTACATACAGGACATTATAATTATAAATAATGCATTGGCTGTATGTTCAGAATGCATATACTTATGTTTGAAATTGTTCAATTAATCAATCAGGAGCCAAGCTGTTTGGTGCCGGCGATCCTGTCTCATGTCTCATGTCCCACAGTTGACTGTGCCTTCTCTGCCCACCAAGATGTTAACCTTCACCCATTGATAATATTTAATTTCATTCTTGCCCTACCAACTGTCCTCTTGTTACAAGGTTAATAGCATAACAAGTTGTTATAATCATTACAAGTCAGATAAAATAGTTTATGGTCGTAGCTCCAATACATCCCGGGGCAACATACTGTCATACATACATTATACTAGCGATGTACCCTTCTGCGACGGTTGACAGACACAGAGGCGCCAGTCAAGTGCATATTGTGAATAGTAGGCCTAATCTTTAAATATCTGTATCCCAAGGCCCCCCGTTCTCAGCTCTACTCGTTCAATTCTTTCAGCTGCCTGCCCCATTTATAAAAGCCCGCACACAAAACCCGATTTAAAAAATAGCCCGATTTGGGCTGTACCAACCAATCGGGGCTGAAATCCTAGGAATTGACAGTGAAATCGGGCCTATTTTTTGGGCAACACAGAGCCGATTTGAGTCCCGATTATAGTATTGTGAGTCCCGACCTCTCCCCAAACTGAAATCGGCTGTACTTGGCCCACACATACCCGATATGAAGCCCGATTTGGGCTCCCAGAGAATCCCAGGATTTCATTTTGAATTCGGGGATGGGTTTGATTTTCTGGATATTTAGATAAAATCATACCTTCCTTCATTACATTGTTTTCTGTGTCAGTATAAATTATGCGATTCCTTTCATTTTTGTTTCATTATGAAGAACACAAATTCCTCTGCCAGGAAATGTATACTTTTCATACCTATCTCCATTATTTCATTATTTACAAAAAAAATAAAATGTCGGCCTGTGCAGAGAGAGAAGTGAGCAGTATAAAAGTGGAAAAAATGTTCTGATACTGCAGATATCAGTGAAGTTATAGTCTTTCAAAGTTATCTGCTTTTTAGAACTACTAAAATTTTAGCACAAATCGGGGGTTGGCCCCGACATTCCATTATATTGGATCGTCAGGAGAGCACTCCCGATTAGTCTGGAAGGCCCCCCAGTTTTGGCAATTCGGTAATTCTGTAAAACGAAATCCTATGTCCTGAAATCGGGTCTGGAATCGGCCATGTGTGGGTGGAAATTTGCCAAATCGGGCCCTAAAAAGTCAACCGATTAGTATCCCCGACTTCTCGTAGATTCGCCCTACTATCAACACATCCCCGATTTCAAAATGAAATCTTGGGACTAATTGGGAGCTCAAATCGGGCTTCAAATCGGGTATGTGTGGGTGGGGTTTAGGCCGGGGGGTAAACACATTCTTATGGTAAAATAAGCACTATAATCCTTACCCCGAATATAATCCTTACCCCGAATATAAGCCTGGTCTATCACCATTTGAAATTAATATAAGCCCGGGCTTATAAACGGGGAAACACAGAATCTCTTAATCATCCTACTCTCCCTCCCCCAACCACCCTCTGCCACTCTATCTCCCGATTCTATTCTCTGTACATTATATCCCTACCCATCTTCCCCCTCTTCCCCCTCTTCCCCCTCTCCCTCAAAAGTGCATGTCTCATATTGCCACCCCCTCTCCCTCCCCTTCAAACATCCTTCCCTCTTCCCCTCTGCCCCACCACCTCTTACACGACCATCAGTCAATTTTGTCTATATATTCCTGAGAATGGACCCATATCATTGCAAAGATATTTTGAATCAAGCATTATAATGGCTGAGTATAAACAGAAAGTGGTTACTGCTTTACATAAGTATAAAGATATAGATATGTATAAAGTGGGTGTATGTTAAATGTTTATCAGCATAATCAGGTCCACACTTATACCTTCGTATCAATCAGTTTGTATGGTTGTATGTGTGGGACAGCGTGGCTACTTCGTGGCAAGGCATCAAGAGGTATTCATGTGTTATATATCAATCTACAAGGGGGGGAAATGAAGCTAAATGATAACTGCCATTCTGTTCAATCATTGAAACATCGCCCTCACATGCATCCCAGTTCCCGTCACTCTTGATTAAAAGATCAATTTTAAAATTAAACTCTATTTTAGAGTTTTTTGTTGCGCTGAAGGCAACATGTAGTTGTTGGCTCATTCATTATATATATAGGCTCATGCATATATACCGTGGATGGTAGGGGGCAAGTAGAGAGGGGTGGGGGTGGGGGCTGCTAGTATGGCCATATATAGAGAGGGGAGTGTGAGGGGGTGGGGGTGGGGGCAGCTAGTATGGCCATATATCAGAGGTACTCATCACATCTAATATTGGGTTACAAATGACTGTGTTCCCTATCTACCCACTTATCTATTGTTCCATTAGTCCCTCATTGTCAAATACAATTGGCGTGCCGGCTAACATAATTACTGGTATGTAAATTAAGACGTGGAGCTGGTCTGTAATAAAACAATGGCGCTCAAGTGACATCCACACTTCCCTTTCATGCCATATCGCCATCCGCCATCTCTGTAATCACCCATTATCGCTCACTCCGCGCACTGGACGTGTGCGCATGCGCTGGTCTGTCAAAAGTTAATTGTATGTCACGTGACGTATATGAGGGTATGAATGGCGGACAGACATGATTGATGCTGGAGCCGCACCCGGCGTTAAACTAGTTTATTCCTTACACACAGACACAGTTATAACAATTTATTCTCCACATAAAACTATAGGCCAGCCAATAACTCAGAGTAGTTTGTCTGACCTGGGGACTGAACCCTATCCCACGATCTCCCTCACTCATATTGTTATTATCTTTGGATATTATAGAATACACATCTTGCAATATACACGAGAGACAATTATAGGATTAATTGTCGATATTGCATTGTATGATGTAAAATCCCGGGGATTATATAACACAGTGCACCAACATTCTACCCCCGGGGATACATTGTACCTCGGTTAATGTACCCCCGATACGTTGGACCTAGATTAGTCATGGGGGGGGGGTATACCTGATGAGGGGTACATTAGACTTGCTATACCTGGTCTAAGAAGCGGGAAGCAAATTATTATAGTTATTGAATTATTTATTGTATGAACAGTAGCGCAGTGCAACTCAGAGAACCTACATTTCTTTGTCAGCGGACTCTTGTTTAACTGATTAATTTTATTCATACTTGTAGAAGGTATTTGCTTGGAGGTACATATAAAGGAGGCATTGCTTGTATGGGTGAGTGGTGCTATAGCCCAGGCTACATGGCTACCATCCACACATAGGGAAGCACCTGTCATAATGTCCGACTCTTCTATGACAATACACGCCAGCATAATTGTCTAATTGTTGCAATTAAACTAAATTATTGATAAATGATTGCAAACGGTATAAATAAATGGCTGCAGATGGATCTGAATGATATGAGATATGGGATGAATATGAATATATCATTGTGTGTGCATGTATGGTGGGTGGGAGGAGGGCAGAGCGGCGGCCATGTATTTATGTAAACATGGTGTAATTGTTCTCTAATGCTACATACAGACAATGTCTCATTCCCGACTCATTACTTTATAAGTGACTTCTTGGCGGCGCACTGCCTGTTAGTAGTTACAATAATGACATCTCAGAGGTAGACCTTACATACCTCCTGTACCTACACCGTATTGTTATAAAGGTTTTTTGTAACGGTAAACTCAGTAATGTTCAGTTCAAGATCAACATCACGAGACCAGTCCCAACCACAGCTTCTCCCAATAATGGGATGTGCCACCAGTTCCATGCACGTCCATGTAGACCCCGGGTCTTTTATAAATAGATGTTATTGGAGTAAAATGTGATCTAGTTATGTTTGTTTGAATGTTTCTCTCATAACATAATGTAATTCATTACATATGTACGAATTACTTTGAGAATAACGTATCTAATGTGAATTATGCACAGTGCATATGTCACTAGTTATTTACGGGTGGTTGTCATGGCAACCAATAGGTTTTTTTTACCAAGTTTACGACCGCATTGCTCTGACAACAACGTATCTGGAGTGAGTTATGCACCCTCGAGTCATTCAACCAACTCGTTAGTTAACTTAATTGTACATAATACAATTATATAACTTAATTGTATATAATACAATAATGATATAATCAAATTCTAGAAAAAAAACATCAAAATAGAAACCCAACTTGAACTGTTTGGTTCCATATGTTGCTTTCTGTATGAATGTTAAGAATAATATATCCAATCACTGCAAGCGTCTGACAGGGGCGTAACAGACAGGGGCGTAACAGACAGGGGCGTAACAGACAGGGACGTAACAGACAGGGACGTAACAGACAGGGACGTAACAGACAGGGGCGTAACAGACAGGGGCGTAACAGACAGGGGCGTAACAGACAGGGGCGTAACAGACAGGGGCGTAACAGACAGGGGCGTAACAGACAGGGGCGTAACAGACAGGGGCGTAACAGACAGGGGCGTAACAGACAGGGGCATAACAGACAGGGGCGTAACAGACAGGGGCGTAACAGACAGGGGCGTAACAGGCAGGGACATAACACTAAGAGACAGGGCAGTAAATCATACAGTCATATTCTGTGTACAGACAATAATATGTCCGTCAATATTGTTTCAAATGTTGTCATGATTATGGAGTTGATGTATGCTAACGTATGGCTAGAGGACGTGCTTACCTCTGCCCCCCCCCCCCCCCCCCCCACCGCAATACCCGCGTGCTTTACGGCAGAACCTCCTCCATTGTGGGCAAGTCAGCCTGTCCCTCGCTTACTCACTCATAATGGGCTTTATTCCTTAACACATGAATACAAATGGCATAGTCAGATCTGAATATATATCGTCATTCATGTTTGTTATGAATATGGTAAGACATTATATCGTAATCTAATCATCTCAATGATTCTCAAAATTGTTTAATAAGTGAATTCATGAATGCTTAATTTGGGGCATGTTTTACATATGAATCAATTCAATATTTCTTTGACTCGTCCTCTGGGCACATGTGGCAGGTCTCTGAGTGGACTGCAGATGAGCCGCGTTATGCTGGCACTGTCCTCTACAAGCCGTGTATGGAGTGCGTCGCATTCCCCCATAACTATACCATTAGACCAGTCTCTCACACACTGTGGCATCTACAAGTATTTATGCTAATTCCCTACTGCAGGATCTGATACATAGATCCACACACAGATAAGCCTTTACCAGCAGAACCAGCCTACTATATAGGGGCTGCATGCACTGAACCAGCCTATAGATATAAGGGCCGCATGTACTGAACCAGCCTATATAGGGGCTGCATGCACTGGCAATGCAGCCTGGCATGGGACGGGGAGGGGGAGGGGTGCTTTACTGACTGGGATTTATTTATACATGTATTGTGGAAGGGCATAATATAGAAAAGGAAGGAAACTGAGAAATGTGAAAATGAGTTTGGCTGGCGTAAAATACAACCACCATATCACAAAATTGTAATACTATTTTAATTATCTTATTTGTAAAATAATTATAGGATTTTTAATTTACTAAACTTGATGAAATTACAGACGCTAAGGTAGCGGTGCTGCAGGGCATCAAGAGGCGGGCAGTGTTCAGCCGAACTGGGCTGACTATAAATAGGTGTGAGACAGCGCTGTACTTCCCAGCCTGGAATAAAGTGACATCAACACTTCCCGCTGATATTGGGCCTTGGCCTTTTAGTGCTCACTGATACCCAACAACTGCGTCTGGTCTGCTAAAATGGAATGGAATCATCTCAACCTAACGTGGGGTCCCACTATATATCCTCAATCGTTAGAAGTTCCACTAAGACTAGATGTACCTCCCTACAATCGTCTCTGTGAGACGACAATTAATTAGATCATTGGAACTCGTTACTATAGATACTGTTAATATGTGTGGGATGATTGTTAAAAGCACCGATTGCTTGGATGGTACGGACTTGGATGGGCGCGATGGACAAGGTCGGAATTGACTCTAATTCCATGTAGAAAATAGTCTTAACAAACAAGGTGGATATTATAATATATTAATCGTATACCATCATATATAATTAACTTATCTGTTTATCTTCTGCAATGGGCAACGCATGAAATATAGCAGCGAGGTCTGTTATGCGTCTTTTTGAATATGAGTAGGCCTATGATATTAAATTGTAATGTAATGTGGCAAAAAAAAATATTTAAAAAAAAATATATTCATGTATACTCTGGGTGGAACTCTCGGTTAGGAGGTGTGGAAGGTTTGGGAGGAGGGCAGGAGTGCCCCCCCCCCCTCCCCCCCCCCCCCCCGAGGAAGAGCACTGTATAATGAAGTGTGGCTTGACCCTGCGGAGTGTGTCACATGACGACGTGTCACCATGGAGAGGTGAGGGCCATACATTACAGTGGCCGGCGGCCATGCTTAGTGAGAGTTAGTGAGAGTGGAGCAGTAATACTGACATATTGTGACCGCTATAACAGCATTGTTTTAACAGCTTCCACTGCCAGCCTAATTAACAGTCCACATTAACATAAACCTGTCATGGCTGCCGCTATTAAACATGAGTGGCTTTATGACCCAAACTTATTGTTGTATATCAGGCAATATGTAGAGATGTATCTATACTGCATGGGTAGAGGTGAATGGTGTATATCAGACAATATGTATACATGTATCTATACTGCATGGGTAGTCTAGGTGAATGACTGGTGTATATCAGACAATATGTATACATGTATCTATACTGCATGGGTAGAGGTGAATGACTGGTATATATCAGGCAATATGTATACATGTATCTATACTGCATGGGTAGTCTAGGTGAATGACTGGTGTATATCAGACAATATGTATACATGTATCTATACTGCATGGGTAGTCTAGGTGAATGGCTGGAGTATATCAGACAATATGTATACATGTATCTATACTGCATGGGTAGTCTAGGTGAATGGCTGGAGTATATCAGACAATATGTATACATGTATCTATACTGCATGGGTAGAGGTGAATGACTGGAGTATATCAGACAATATGTATACATGTATCTATACTGCATGGGTAGTCTAGGTGAATGGTGTATATCAGGCAATATGTATACATGTATCTATACTGCATGGGTAGAGGTGAATGACTGGTGTATATCAGACAATATGTATACATGTATCTATACTGCATGGGTAGAGGTGAATGGTGTATATCAGGCAATATGTATACATGTATCTATACTGCATGGGTAGAGGTGAATGACTGGTGTATATCAGACAATATGTATACATGTATCTATACTGCATGGGTAGAGGTGAATGGTGTATATCAGACAATATGTATACATGTATCTATACTGCATGGGTAGAGGTGAATGGTGTATATCAGGCAATATGTATACATGTATCTATACTGCATGGGTAGAGGTGAATGGTGTATATCAGGCAATATGTATACATGTATCTATACTGCATGGGTAGAGGTGAATGGTGTATATCAGGCAATATGTATACATGTATCTATACTGCATGGGTAGAGGTGAATGGTGTATATCAGACAATATGTATACATGTATCTATACTGCATGGGTAGAGGTGAATGGTGTATATCAGGCAATATGTATACATGTATCTATACTGCATGGGTAGAGGTGAATGACTGGTGTATATCAGACAATATGTATACATGTATCTATACTGCATGGGTAGAGGTGAATGGCTGGAGTATATCAGACAATATGTATACATGTATCTATACTGCATGGGTAGTCTAGGTGAATGGTGTATATCAGACAATATGTATACATGTATCTATACTGCATGGGTAGAGGTGAATGGTGTATATCAGACAATATGTATACATGTATCTATACTGCATGGGTAGAGGTGAATGGTGTATATCAGGCAATATGTATACATGTATCTATACTGCATGGGTAGAGGTGAATGGTGTATATCAGGCAATATGTATACATGTATCTATACTGCATGGGTAGAGGTGAATGGTGTATATCAGACAATATGTATACATGTATCTATACTGCATGGGTAGAGGTGAATGGTGTATATCAGACAATATGTATACATGTATCTATACTGCATGGGTAGAGGTGAATGGCTGGAGTATATCAGACAATATGTATACATGTATCTATACTGCATGGGTAGTCTAGGTGAATGGTGTATATCAGACAATATGTATACATGTATCTATACTGCATGGGTAGAGGTGAATGGCTGGTGTATATCAGACAATATGTATACATGTATCTATACTGCATGGGTAGTCTAGGTGAATGGCTGGTGTATATCAGACAATATGTATACATGTATCTATACTGCATGGGTAGAGGTGAATGGCTGGAGTATATCAGACAATATGTATACATGTATCTATACTGCATGGGTAGAGGTGAATGGCTGGTGTATATCAGACAATATGTATACATGTATCTATACTGCATGGGTAGTCTAGGTGAATGGCTGGTGTATATCAGACAATATGTATACATGTATCTATACTGCATGGGTAGTCTAGGTGAATGGCTGGTGTATATCAGACAATATGTATACATGTATCTATACTGCATGGGTAGAGGTGAATGGCTGGAGTATATCAGACAATATGTATACATGTATCTATACTGCATGGGTAGAGGTGAATGGCTGGTGTATATCAGACAATATGTATACATGTATCTATACTGCATGGGTAGTCTAGGTGAATGGCTGGTGTATATCAGACAATATGTATACATGTATCTATACTGCATGGGTAGAGGTGAATGGCTGGTGTATATCAGACAATATGTATACATGTATCTATACTGCATGGGTAGTCTAGGTGAATGACTGGTGTATATCAGACAATATGTATACATGTATCTATATTGCATGGGTAGAGGTGAATGGTGTATATCAGACAATATGTATACATGTATCTATACTGCATGGGTAGAGGTGACTGGTGTATATCAGACAATATGTAGAGATGTATCTATACTGCATGGTTAGAGGTGAATGGCTGGTGTATATCAGACAATATGTATACATGTATCTATACTGCATGGGTAGAGGTGAATGACTGGTGTATATCAGACAATATGTATACATGTATCTATACTGCATGGGTAGAGGTGAATGACTGGTGTATATCAGACAATATATACAGGATAAGTCACTAGTGGGTCTGAAGGAGCGGGAATATCGCACGAGTTGCAACCGCGCAACACACGAAGCCGGAGGCTGAGTGTGTTGCGCGGTTGCAACGAGTGCGATATTCCAAGCGACGAAGACCCACAAGTGATTTATCTGATTTATGATATATGCTCTATATGAGGTAGAACAATGGATATTTTGCCTAAAAAATTCATATTTGTATTGAATTGCATTGTATTTGCATTTCAACCATTATCACTGTACTCCTACGCGCAGGAAATGAACATGAAGGAACATTGAGAGAGAAAGTTTGTGCGAGAGAAATAGCTCACATTTCCGATTCAATTTCAGTCACTTTCACAGCTTTAAATCTTTTTTAAATAAAGTTATGGTTTGACAAAGGGTAGGCATCGATAATGATGAAAGGATTTTAGTTTATTAATTCATTTGATAGCTATATTACATGTCTACCTGCGTTGAAAGTTACGACGATCTGACAACCAGATCATTTTCTTATCAGTTGGCCACTGCGGGAAAATCGCTCACGTTTTCGAATCAATTTCCATCCTTTTCACAGCTTTGAATAGTTTGAAAAGCACAGCAATGCTTTAACAAAAGCTAGATTAAATAGAGATGAAAGTATTTTAGTTTATTTCCTTCATTTGATCCATATTTCACCGTTCTGCCTCCCGTTCTGTCTGCGTTGAAAGCTAATCATGCTAATGGCGTGATTCCACTCAGTGTCTACTTTTGGCGGCTACGCTGTCAGAGGCGCCTTCGGTGTGATTTAATCTAACTTTAAATTATCTACTTGATATCTGATTTAGATATATTTAACCTCCAAACATTTCTCTATAAGCATGGTTTGCTTGGAGATATAATTTGGATAATTTGTGTTCTTTTTGGACACTACAAGACGGCCTAAAACAGCACCTCAGAACTGCTGGTGTAGTGCGGACATTGGCCACTCAGAGCGTGGAGTTGTATACGACATAACTCAGAGCGTGGAGTTGTACTCTACAATACGTTGTTTCAACAGCAACGCGTATATAATATGTATATATATGTATCATGCTGAAATTTAACCCTGCACATCTCTATCTTTTATTCTTGGCATTGTTGGGAGGCAGGGCAGCAGCAGTGAATGTTTTATAGGTGAGGTGTGCTGGGGGGGGGGGGGGGGGGACACAATATGAGTACACTTTATTATAGTTTTAAATCTACAGTAAACCTTGGTTATAGAGGATTAAAACCATCCCAGAAATATCCGACGTTGGCGAAATCTGACAGAAGTGCTTCGTCAGGTTTGTGTTATCCGCACCATCTGAAGGAGTATATCCCACTTGGATCCTCATATAGAGGAGAGACAATATGTGGGTGAGACTGCATGTGTGTACATTGTTTTCCATAAGAGAAGGGTTTAAAATGTCACTGATAAGACAAACAACATTTGAGCTACTGTCCTGCGATTGTCTAATAGTGAAGGCCGTGTCATGTTTTACCACGTAATGTGACACGTGAACATCTGTTATCATAATATTACCATTGTTTGTAAACATTGCAGTGACGGCCACCCTGCCACATCCTGCTCCCACTGCCGCAAACATACACGCTATAACTTCATTCACTTAAGTCTTACTGATGCTTCCCTTCTCAATTATAATAATTATATTGATATTATTCAAAAGGACAAGTTTGAATTCACATCATCGAAAATATAAAATATAAAGCACTGCATGCCAGGGGAAAATGTACCGTATATAATAACTGGTTTGTTAGGTACACCTTTGATTTTATTATTGTACAAATAAGTATGAAGTTAAATTGTCAAATAATCAGATACAAGATTGTTTAAAGTAACGGAGTGGAGTGTAAACTTGTAGTTCGCATAGAGAGTGCTAACAATTATTGTTAAAGATCCTCCGCGTATTGCGGAAGGATTTATTAGTATAGTTTATAATGTATGATGATAATTGTAATAATAGTAATATCACTCCAGACTAAAAACATGACACCCAACTGATAATGAATAACTCAAACATGTTGGAATTGGGTGGCCTGGAAGACCCGCTTTAAGTATCTGAGGGTATTATTTCTATCACAATTGATTTAAACATCCTTTTCTGGGAAAATGAGACGAATGTATAAATTCGATGAATCATCCGATAAGAAAGGAAAACTGTTGTGTTGTTGTTCTCGTACAAGAAAAGATGCGGATAGGTTTGGTGTAGGTGTGATACCTAGTACATGTATAAACAGTATACTATAGTAGACAGCAATAGTTTAGTCCAGTCTGGAATAGAATATAGTATGGTATATAGTGTGTTTATTCTCAATACAGATGAATAGACCCTTCACATCCTCTCCCAACCTCGCGAGCCAGGGCAGATTCTACTAATCTAGTCTAATGTCTTGAGGGAGGAACGAATCTGAGAGACACCCTGTGTTTCGGAGGATGATCCTCTCCCTGTGTTTCTCCTGTATAATGTCACTATACACAACACGAGAGTGACGTAACTCACATTGGTGTAAGCTCAGGATGAGCAGGTCAACTTGTGACTGTCCGCACCCTCCGTTATCTCCCCATTACTTCACGTAACCGCCGTAGACGCAGGACCACGTAGAACGTTTTGTAATTAACAATAACAATGCCACCTACCGACCTCGCCACACACTATAACAATTGCCCTCAGTCAGGGCCTGCCGTATTTGTCACCAGGGGTCGCTAGCCCGATGGGACAGCCATCTGGCGGTGGTGGGTGGGGTGACATGATAGTATTAGGGGATTACTACATGTGGTGGGGCTTATTGTAATGTCACACTATAGGGCGTCCCAAGTAATCCCCCTCTCGCTCTCTGACTAACCTTAAACCAACTTACTTCGATATATAAACTGCGTCTATAACAGAGTAATGACTAATGTCTGACTATATGATATAGATGAGGAGGGGGGCGTATAGGTTCTGGGGTCCAATAATCACCTATTAGTGGGTGTGTATTGACACCCCCCCCCCCCCAACTCCCCCTCCCACGCCACACACACAATCGCACACATACCACATACACCCGTCACTAAAACAATTGAATATATAAATTATACACCTATATCTCGTCTCAGACTCCGCTCCCTCTCAAGCTCACCAGAAGCTGGTAGACTGCCTGGGATGAGATCAGAAGTAACAGCAGATGTGTACATTATATACATGTATGCATGTGAAACAGTTTAATATAAATACATATATAAGCCTGTCCATGCACTGATATGGGGGGACTAGAGTGGATGCTTGGCCTAAGTGACCTGGTGTCATTATGTTACATGTTTATAGCCGTGCGTATACTCGCGCACATAAACAGTCCCCGCCACATATCTATTGCCTACGTGTAGCATCGTAGACTCGTACCTCGTCCTAATATTCATCTATTAGTTATTAAAGCTGCACTCTGAGTTATCATCGACCCTTCATTTTCAACCCATCTAAAAGTCCTTGGACCAAGATTTTGAAGGATTTTGTCCGGTTGTTTTGGCTACAAGACTTCATTCCACATTTATATTTCCTTTCCTTTCCTGTGGTCGCTCACCGGCGGTTAGCCGACATTAGAGCAACATCAAGATACAATAAATGCATCATGTGCCTTTCTATACTAAATCTATAGTATGCCTGTCCTACTGTTTGATGTCATTTGTCTGAAGATACGCTGTATACAAATTATAAATAATACAAAAAAAATAATGTGGGGCTCAACTTTCAGAATTTTATGCAACGGCAAGAGGAACACGACAATCCCAGACTGTTAACTAAGGTGTGTTTCACAAGCAATGGCTGAGGATTAGGGAAGGGTGGTAGGCCCGCTATCTGCACATGTAATTATGCGTATTAGCATGTATAATGGGGGAGGCTTATCAGCCGATAGTTATCACTACCAGTGACCATGGCTTGCATGATAACATCTCCCCCCTCCTGCATGACTCATACATGCCGTACATTCCCATGCGTAATGGCGGCATACACTATGAAACCTCAATGTAAAAGAAACCTGGGTTAATACGCTGAGCAATGGCCGAATTTTACTTAGATCATCTCAGCCCCAGGTCAAGCCGGCACAACACATGGGTTCATAGGTCACTAAGAAATCAGTGATTTATCATAAAAATGCTCGGAAGTATGGGCCGCCGGACCGGGCAGTGGGATAAAAGTGATATGGAGTGACCACTCGGTTTGACTTTGAGGTTGAACTACATTGCACCAGCGACGCGTTATTCAATGTTCAATTTCTAAAGCCTGAATAGCACAGTAAAACAAAACTATCATACAGTCTGATATTTTCACCGCCATGCAGTTCAGGATTTCAAATTTAAATGTTAGAAACAACACAAATGTACTTTGAAGTGTACCGAAATAAAATGTGAATGAAGCAAGCAATTAGTGAGTCCACATGTAGGTGTAGGTAGGTGAGCGCCTATTGTAGCCAGCTGGTGTACACATGTATGGGGGTAATCATGTCTGTTGGTGGAGGGGATTTACCTGTGAGGGCCTGTCCCTATTGTGGCCCGACACTCCTTCTCCACCTCTATACCCAGAGTAAAGCAACCCTTGAACCCCTTCTAATTAGTGAGGTGTCATGGCGGCCCGTATTCAGCCGGGGAGACGCTGAGTACACGCTAATCTCGGCCATATTTGGACATGGGGGATTAAGAGGACCTTGTCTTATTGTCAGAGGAAACTTCTCTAACACCCTCTTTGTGCATACTGGGCCTCCCACCCCCTGCCCGCCCACCCGCCACCATACACATCCATGATCAATTAAATATCACCACAATACGCGTTCTAAACCTGATAAAAAATAACCAGGACCATGATTATTCTTGCCGAATTGTCTCTCGAGAGTCCACATAAATGAATCATTTTGATATAAATATTGGAAGCAGTCGAATATTGAAGCGTTGGGAAATTATTTCATTGTGTGGTTTTCTCTTCGGATTCTTTTTATTATATCATATCTTTCAATCAACCATTATGTTACAATACCTTCTCTCTCAGGATGTTTTTGTATTAACTTAGTTGTTACTTAATTGCTGGAAATATCCCCATACTTCTCCTCCAAATCCACTGCCAATAAACACATTATGTAATGCTATCCTTCGTGCTCTTCTTGCCCCGCGTGTAATATTATCGGCGGCCTAACTAGCGATGTCTATTACACCCTAGTCTACGATCACAACTTAGGGGAACCCATGTTCTCACATTCCATCAAACATCATCAAACTGGTTTCCATCAAGCCGCTGGATTCTAAAGGTTGAAGACCACTTTATAAGTAATTTAGGGTGACTGCACCACAAAGGTTCAGTCTAGAAACTCTTTCCCCACAAACTGTTGATCCTTTGTAAACCCATTCGGACATTGGGAAGAGTGGGAATGGCGTGTTGTGTGATCCAGGCAGATTACTGCCACATGGCTGTACATGTACATGTGATTAACTCTGGTATTCTAATATGTGATAATTGCATTACATTCCCAGCTACTTCTCATTAATACTGTGAGGGGGCGCATCATGCGTGGGTTATCATGGTAGTAACCTGAGTGAGGAAGAGTCTTTCACTCTGCTGAGGTATAATAACAAATCATTTATCTTGCTTTGCCGTCCTACACTTCGACTGAAGTACTAGAGAAATCATGACCTTTTCCTTGGGATCAAAATAAATGAATGAAGGAATGAAGAGGAGTAGCCTATATAGGCGACACACGCGTAGAATGCAGACGTATACACACCCATCTAAGCCAAAAGTCTTCTCCAAAGAACTTTCTGTCCAGTCAGGTCCAGCCGGCCACATTCCTCGATTCCACATCCAGCGATAAGCTTAACTACAAGGCTAAGACTAAGGCTAAAAGTGTTAATGACCCCTAAACTTAGGGGTCCAAAACTGCCTTCTGAACCTGACTGTGTCAGTCATTGATCAGATATTGACCTCCAATTATAATGTACGACTGTTTCTGAAACATATATTTCTCCAGTACTAAGCCTACATTACAGTTGGAGAAATATAGGTATGGCGGGAACAGAGCAGGTCTCACAGGAAGGCATTTGGGCGAGCATAGAAGTAGATACATTTTACATTGAGGTAAAATACATACAGTGTCTATAAGCTTCTATAGGGAGGAGGGGAAGAGACAGGCGTGTAACAGCGACAGGGTAGATTAGTATCCCACACAAATAAACAGTAAATATATGGAGTGTGAAGCATGACATAGCCGTGACTGGCTGCTGCAAGCTTACATAAGGCTATCAGCTGATGGCAACCAGCATGAACCATGCAGGAGGCCTATAGTTACATGCGCGGGGTGCCGGGGTGGGCAAGGGCTAATGTTGATCCAGCACCGAGCAGTCATTGCCAATTGTAGATAAGCAAAACCCAAAAGACACATACTGGGCAGATATTTATTAGAATCACACACTCTAGATGTAATTTACACCAGCCTTATTCCACCGTCCCGTATTACCACTTTAGATCTATAACGTACCATGTTAGCTTCTTACATATGTTACATACGCTTGGTTTCATGGTTTATTTGTGCAGATTTAGGCCTAATCATGCATGGGGCTTGGGCACGGTGGAGTACAGTTACATGTACTGTATGTATCCCACACACCCACATTTAGACAGTCCCCAATAGCAACATAGGCTACGTGTACATACTAGGCCTAGTACATATATATTGTTGGCAATATCACATCTATTCAGTGTTAAATTGGTATCCTCATCTGGGGCCAGTTGGTATGTTGAGCATGCATATATGTAATAATAGTTGTTTGTTTGTATATGGACAGATTGGGTTGGGCTGATATCTATCGCAGGGGATGACACCCATCCCACATTACTACAGTTACTACCCCGGTGTCACACACATAGGCAGCAGACACATGGCAGTAAAGTTGGGCTTCCATTCGTCTGTATGTCCGTCATGCGTCCCTCTACTCCGCACCGAGGTAAGGCATCGGCCACACACTGCCTAGGGAGGATGCGCCTTACCGCCATCTTGCTCATCCTTCTCCTGTGTGCTGATTGCGTCACCATGGTAACATACACTATTGCCGCGTCGCGTAATGAGCATGTAGATGACGTAAGAGACGTAAGACGAGGACATGGAGGAGCATGGTGTGACGTTGTTTATTAGCTTTACGTGTAGGCACGACGTTACGTGGCACCTCTCTACGCCAGGCTACACCGGGAGGCTCAGGAGCAGCATGCAGGGGTATTACTCTACACGCTATACCTGTGCTGGTTATATGCTCGCTCTAAGCTTTACATTGATGTCTTCCATACCTAATGTAACAAGAAACAGGTCACTTGGTCCGCATGAAGGCGAGAGCGGAAACCCAACATTTTACATGTCAGCAATATAGGCTATATGGTTAATGTGCATATCATCGCAGATTATTACTAATTAAAGCTGCATTGTCAGCTATTCTGAGGCTATTCTGACCAACGGAATATTGCTAAATTTACTCATATTATGACTTATAAATAGGGCTGCATGTATCAATGCTCTGGTGCTGTTGTTATATCAAATCGGTCGAAAGGAAACGAGCACTGGTGAGCGATAATCGGGGAAATCACCACAGGAATGGCGCTTGGCGGGTCCCAAATAAAAGTGGACTTGTACGAAGCTCTGTTGCAAAAACTACTGGACAAAATCCTTCAAACTTTTGGTCAAATGACTTAGATGGGTTGGAAATGAATAAAACAACTAGAAAGTTTTTGACCGACATTAACTGAAATCGACACAAATACATGCTATAAGTCAATACAGGCATCTGCAATACACAGTCGGTCATGTTTCACGTAGCCGGAGAAAAGGCAGTCTGAGGGCAGAGTTGATTAAGGCATGTTTCACTTTACACCAGGGAGGATCCATCCCAGCAGCTCCAGTGTAGGCATTGAAAAATTAATACATTTAGGTTCTTGCCTTAATAAGGCAAGAACCTGAGATTTGTTGACATCAGGCCGAAACCATCCAAGTTGAGACGTTCTGCTTGTGGGAGGAGGAGGTCCATAAAACACATCCTCCCGAGGCAGTGTGTCTGTCCGCTGCCTTCCTCTCAACTCTACGGAGAAGCTGGGTGCGGAGTAGGGGCTGTCTAGGGAGCACTACGTCACAAGTAAAACTTTAATGTTTGTAGCTGTGTGTGCCGCGGGCAGCAAAGGAAGGAAGGGATGTGATGTGCGGTGTGCGGTGTGTGGTGTGTGGCGGGCGGGGGGGGGGGGGGGGGGGGGGTTAGAGGGGGAAGTTGGAATGGGAGTAGGGATTCGGAGGAATGAAAGCTGTCGATTGGTAGAAGAATTGCATTTTTTGAAGTCAAATTGAAATGTATCCGAGATGATTTTCGTTGGAACGTTCATGAGGTCTTGAAATTTAACTTAGAGGAAATCGATATAACATAAATGTATTAATTTTTCAAGTTTACTATATTATTGTTGTATTTCGGATTGATTTGGTAACGCATGACAAGAATCAAATCTTTAGATATGCGTCTTTTTGTAACTGTTTAATAGCGGAACTCCACTAGACAAATTTTCTTGTTGCCCACTAACAACAGTTCATTTCAATGAAAACGCAAATGGAGGATTGTCAGATGTGTTGCCACATTCCCTGGGAACTGTTGTTTCTGTATGGATATTTGTTGCAACAAATTAGTGGGCAACAACAAAATTTGTCGGCGCCGTTTTTCTCTCTAGTGGAGTCGCCCTATAATAAAAAAAATAGAGGTGGAGCCCTTGTAGCTCCTTGTTCCCTATAATTCCCACTAACAGTATACAGGCTACCTCCCCACTTGGGGGATGGGGTGGGTGGTGGTGGTGGAGGGGTCAGTTTGAGTGGCTCATGCTCAGTACATGCTCTCCTTCATCCAGCAATGAGTATAGATTAATCTATACTCATTGCTCTGAGCTATGAGTAGGTCGATCCACGCTCAGTTTCTTCTCTGAGAGTACACTATGAGACTAGTGGTGCATTATTTCATACAGTACAGGATGGGAGCTGAGGGCCTGTGCGTATATGTGTACATGTATATTCTGAAGATCTCCACATCCAGGTGCCTTACATGTTAGGTGGTGCAAACAGCAGGAGACGCCATAACTGTAGTTATGAAGCTGAATGAGAAGAGGGCCTGTCCGGGCTTTCTCCTACATTGAGCCCAAAACATGATTTCCCCCCATTTTGCGATGCTCATACTGTGCCAGTGCTTAGAGAGTCTTTATTCTAAGGTGGGTGGCAGTGAGGGCGGGAGAGCCCCCCCCCCCCCCTGCACCCGCATACCTCCAATACTAGCAGCACGTGTGACCTAGTCCTGAAGACGAGCTGCTAATCGCCCTCATTAGTGATACATTAGACCCTGGAGGAATCTAGATTAGACACTAGATACCGGGGGGCGTCTGGTGGCTGATCTATTGCTGGTGGCGTAAGTTGTTAGACAGAGACACAATATGTAATAGAGAATAATAGGTGAGAGATAGAGGCAGATATAATATGGTATTGAAATAGAGGAAGAGACAGAGCATATAAACACGGAAGAGATGACAATAATGCAATAGAGACATGAGATATGAGACGGAGACAGATACAGAGACAGTGATTAAACAAGTGAGACAGACACAAAGACAGAGATAGATGAATGAGACGGATAGAGAGATAGAGCAGGGAGGTAAAGTAGACGGATAGAGAGATAGAGCAGGGAGGTAAAGTAGACGGATAGAGAGATAGAGCAGGGAGATAAAGTCCGGGGGTAAAGTGGTGAGAGACTAGGATCTCATCTATTAATACAAGCCTACTCGTACACATGCGCCGTGAGTGGGTGTGACGCAAGTTGGGGTAATGTTGCATGGCGCTCCATCTGGTGGTTGATTAGGGAGTGATGAGCATGCTCCATTGACGACCTCAGCCAGGCAGCTTCGCATGGTGGGCACATGGGGGCGCAGAGAATATAAATTGTGACAATCAGGGTAAGGTAATCCTGGAGATTAGCAACTCCTATATCCCATATGGCACAGATGCAGCAAGACTCAGAGCTATATCCAAATGTATTAAAACTTAACATTTCATAACATTATTATTAGTAATTGCTATATTAATATGCATATTAAATATTTATGCATATATCAAGATTATATCGGTTACACACATTATCAAAATTACATTCCCTAATACTAACAGAAGGAAGTACTACTACAATAGATGCCTTGCTTACACCACTATGAACTACCCTACAATTATTACTCAATCACATCAAGGTTTCATTTCAGCGACCATGCCAAGTCAAACCTTTACATCATACCGTATGTGTCTCTTCACAAGCGTTCAGGGGAGGTACCACATACTTTTATTATTCTATGTCTGATATTTATCGAAATATGATACTTTATTGGTAATATCTTCTATAATATTAATTCTGTAAGAGAAGTGTAATTCTCCGCATCTCCTCCTAAACCGCTGGAAGGATTGCCCCGATTTTCATACTTTCATATTTTCATATCTCCCACTTTGCCCTCTCTCTCTCTATTTGTGGTTCTTGCCATGTCTGTGTTCTTGTATCTCTGTGTGTCACACCATTTACAGTCCATCTCAGAGTGGAATGTTTTATATATATAGGCCCTAACCTATATAATCATACCTCCCTGTCTAGACTCTCAGTCTCCCTCCCTGTCTCACCCTGTCTCTTTCTTTGCCTTTGTCTTCAGCACTGTATCTATCCCACAAAGATATTGTGTAATTTTCAATGTTACTACATTAGGAACAACTGCTGGGGGAGGAGGAGGGAGGGGGGAGGAGGGAGGGGGAGGAGGGGAGGAGGGAGGGGGAGGAGGAGGAGGAGGGAGGAGGAGGGAGGAGGAGGGAGGAGGAGGGAGGAGGAGGGAGGAGGAGGGAGGAGGAGGGAGGAGGAGGGAGGAGGAGGGAGGAGGAGGGAGGAGGAGGGAGGAGGGAGGTGGTGGAGCGGTGGTGGTGGAGGAGGAGAAGCAGGAGGAAGAGGTAGCTAGCTGTATATACAAAACATATGGGTACATAGTAGCAGGGTATAAGGTCGATGGTTCGGCTGGAGGAAGAGGAAGAGGCTATTCTCCAGCATAGGGTTTATCTATAGTCGATCTTTTTAGTATGACAGAACGGCGGAGGGTGCTTCCCTCCAATAAACCGATTGCATTTGTAGTTTATATAAGTTTTCCGTACAACGTTTATAACTCTCGTTGGTGACGCAAAAGCCCTACACCAGGTGCCGAACTTCATGACCAGGTTATCAGTGCTGGAGCAGGTGACCCACTTCCTGCAGTACAACAAAGCCTAAGGTGTAAGGAGCTGCTCACCTGCTGCTCGCCCATCAGTGGTTACCGCCTCACCCAAGGTTACTGTATGTATAGGATCAAGGCCACCATTGTCAGGCTTCCCCCGCGTCTATTGTATCTGGTACTCGTGTACTCAGTACTCTCCCACCACCCGGGCAGCAGCTTAGTAATATTACAGCTTTTCTTCTATTTGTCCTCAGCCTGTGTTATCACTACAGAGACCTAGAACTGCTTTATGGAGAGGCAAGATGAAAAGACTGATATGAATGTAGTGAATGGTTATTATGTAAGACAGGTGCGCTCTGCCCTGGAGTATTGCCCTTTGGCCTTTGCCTGCTGCGGTGGCGGAGTATATAATAGCATGGGAAGGCTTGTAGCCCCTCCGTCCCAGTCTTACTTCCGACACTCTTGAGAGGCAATGCCACGGGAGCAGTATACAAAAACTCAATTGCAGCTAAATCGAATTTGTATGGCCCGAATACTGATTCAGCTTACTGTTGGGTGTGTGTGTGACGGGGGTACACGACATAGCATGGCTAGCATTACAAGCTGATCATGTACACTCATATATTGCATGCACACATGTACTGACACGCGCTGACACTAACACCCAACACCTTCTCACCCCCACATCAACCTTCACTCTACACAACCTCTCCTACACCCCCTCCCCCGCCTCCACTCCAGGTGCTGGTACCACATGGCGGCTACCCCCCCCCCCCCCCTACACCCTATGCCCCATACCTGGAGGCTACTCACCCCATGTTCTGCACCAGGGTGACATTTTGACACATAATCTTACCTTCTGCCTGCTCCTTATTTACTCACCAACTTGTGCACCCGTGTTTCACAATTATGGCAGATAGTCAAAATTGTCTCTTTATATTTCTTCTTCTTTTATTTTTATTTTGCCATAAAACCATCTTTCATTATTATTGTTGTTGTTAAACCACTATTTCAATCATAAACCGAGGCTGTCCTGAGGCTATCCTCTGCAATACTGCTGTTCATGCAGCCAGCACCTCTCAGAGTACGAACACCGTTTCGTGGTGTTTATTGATATGCATCCAGAACAGTTTCATTCTTTTAAAAACATCTCAAACTATTGGCTATCATTTATATTTATGTTGTTTTGTTCTTGGCAACAGTTGCAAGCACCGTGCATTATTATTGCTGCACGTGCATTAAGTGACACTGGGCTACACGTACAGGGTGCGGTGTACCTGCATGGGTGGGAGAAAGGACCTCTTGCTCTTTCATCACATCTCAGATCAATAACTTCTAACAAACGCAATTTCTATCCTCCTCATCTCACTCACCCGCACTCAATGACGGAATTCAATCTCCTTTTGTTGTATCTCCTCGCCTCTCCCTCGGCCTCCCCCCCCCCCCACCTACCCCACCTCCACCCCCACCTACCCGTCTCTTCTCTACTATGCCCCCCACATACACACACCTACTATAACAAGATATTAGACATTAGACATTAGTAATTGTCACAATGTCCAAGAGAGTTCTGTCTTGTTTTGTGCATGACTCAGTATATACTGTGACTCAGTAGCTCAGCCATTTGCAATAGTGAAGCAAATTGAGAATAGTAAAACAAATTGAGAATAGTGAAGCAAATTGAGAATAGTAAAACAAATTGAGAATAGTAAAGCAAATTGAGAATAGTAAAACAAATTGAGAATAGTAAAACAAATTGAGAATAGTAAAACAAATTGAGAATAGTAAAGCAAATTGAGAATAGTAAAGCAAATTGAGAATAGTAAAGCAAATTGAGAATAGTAAAACAAATTGAGAATAGTAAAACAAATTGAGAATAGTAAAACAAATTGAGAATAGTAAAACAAATTGAGAATAGTAAAACAAATTGAGAATGCTAATTAATAGCCTAAGGCAAATCGATCGAAATAAATTACTATACTGGTCTCACCTACAATCGGATCTTATTGATTCTTAATGATTGCTCACCTTTTTCCAACTTTCCACTTCTATATTTCTGATAAGTTAAACCTAGATGCAAAAGCCTTAAACTATTGCAAGATGGGTTCGGACAAATAACATATGTAGTGGGTCCGCCACCCGGAATACAGCGAGGCTGTCGACTACCGCCAATCACTATCCAGGCTACGACAGCGGGGGCACTTCTACCAGCGCCGGAGACGACTACCACCAGTTCCGGCCAGTTCCGTCAGGGGGCGACATACGACCACCGTGCAGACGACACTGCAGACACCCTCCGACGGACGGTAGGCGGAGGATACTACTACCTCCGCAAGGGGATCCAGGCTTCGCTTAACACTACGGACTCGAGCCGCGCCGCGGACCGAGATACTTCTGTTGTTCAAATTAAGCACCCTTGCTTCAGTAACAAAACCTTTGTAACTGTATACCTTTGGGAAATAAACCAGGTTCAAACGAATCTCCTCGTATTCGTGATTCTTTACGGAATTTCGTAACCTCGCGCCCACGAATCTGCGGTTCACTACATTGGTGCCGTGAGCCTAGGGCCGAGTAGGGAAGTTCCCGAAAGGATCCCCGATGCTGAGAGTCAGACGATGACTCCTGGCGACGAGGAAGCAGCCAAGGCCGTGGCCAAGGCTGAAGCCGAGCAGCGAGCATGCGAGGCTCTCGCTCAGATGTTAACGAGACGTCAGGGCGATGCGCAAGATTTTGCGAACGACTCATTTGCTCAACTAGAGCAAGTAGTTGCACACATAGACAATATGCGTGCCGACGGATTGATTGTTAATCCGGACACACAAAGCTTGGTTGAGAAACTAATAGCTATTGTTTTAGGGTTGCGCTCGTGTTACAACGAGGACAATCTTCGCAAGCTCGTAGAGCGTGCGGGTTTCAGCGTCGAAACAGGCGAGGCGGATGGGTCGGAGCTTTCCGATGTTAAGCCGCCGGAAACCGTCAATACAGCAGTCCCGCTGGGACAGAGCGATGACGCGAAGGTCATGATGGACCAGTTGACTACCGTTCTTTGTTCTTACGACAAGACGGGAGAACCACCAGGCGAAATCGTTGAAGGTGAAATTCGAGGAACACTCGACTTACTGTGGGTAATGCACGAACAACTTCCGTTGAAGCGTGTGCAGCGGCTGTATCGTGGTCTACACGAACATGCGGTTTGCCCTCAATATCTGATCGATATGTTGGATCGGAGATATCCTGCGATTCTGCCTCAAGGTAGCCCGGATCCGCGAGTGCAACAGCCTTCGCAGAATACGGACAGCACGGAAATGCGAGCCCAGGGCTTGCCTAGCACTCCGGCAGGTTTTAAGACTGCAGGAAGAAGAGTCGACTTCGTAGAGTCGTCTCCTTCGGACAATGGCCTCAACTACTCGTTGACTAATGTTTCGATTCCATTGTTGGACAACGATGTACAGGCCAAACAGGGTTTGTCAACTGGTCACGAACCAGACTACCGTTCGACGGGACCAACGGCCGCTACTAAGTGTAGGCGTTCGATGATGCCCGAAATGGAAGCTAGTGTTGTGTATAACGAAGACCGCCCTGCGGAAGTTCGTTTATACGGATCAACGGGCAAGGGAGAAAATCCTAAACCTAAAAATCTCAAACCTTTTCGCAATGGGGAGGATTGGGAAGAGTATCTCGCATCTGCGATAAACTATGCCGAACTTTGCGGTTGGCAGGAGGAAACGCTGATGCGCGAACTCATTATGGCGACTTCACGACATGTGAACCAGTCTACTTGGGGAAATTCTAGGTCCCTAACGTTAAGTGACGTTGTGACGAGGCTTCGTGTCATATTGGACACAAAGACCGAAGAACAACGCCAGGAGGAATACCGCAAGCGTGTTCAACAACCTGGCGAATCACTTCAACACTATGGTGAGGCTCTGCTGACCTTGTGCAAACGTGCGTACGAGGGACAATACCTTGAACATATGAAGAAGGAGTCTATCCGAATCTTCTGCACGGGCTTAGAAGACAAATTTCTGGGCATGTGGGTGCAAACTAATCGCCCAAAGTCTATGCAAGATTGCGTAGATCTCGCAACAGATTTCGTGCGAGCAGGTGGCCCAGAAGCATATCAGCGCGTCTTGGGTTCCACGCCGGGACAGTCCTCTAAATTTAAAGCTAGGGGATATAAGTTCTACGGACAGAGAAAGGACAAGGAGCGGAAGGCTTCTTACGCGGCTGCGGAAGCAGAAGCGCAGTCCGACTCTGACTCGTCAGCGGACGAGACTTCGGGGGCGTCTACAGGGACCGAAGTCCCGGATTCTGATTCGGAATCGGAGTTAATAGCCGATTTCGCGGCCTTCCAGGCTATGCGGAAGGACGTGCGAAAGGATGACAGTAAAAAGTCAGACAGTAGCACCAAAAAGGCTTGGGATAAAACCAAGACTTTGTCCAAATCTTCCAAGAAGATAGTCACGAAAACTGACTACAGGAAGAAGGACACGAAAGCGACTCGTCCAGAGCCAGCTTGTTGGCTTTGTGGGAAAACTACCCACCTGCAAGCCAGTTGTCAATACCTGAAAAAGTTTCGCGCATTCGTCGCGAAAGAAAATGGTGACGACTCAAATTCCCGGGAAGATAAATCAACTAAGGGAAATTGACGTGGGTCTCGCAAGGAAGCGGTGACGAGACCCGCAAGTTCGACGGAACTCGTGACGGGAGGGGGAACCCTTCCGTAGCCCGCTCGGGCAAAACACCTCCAGAAGGGTCGTACAATCTGGGGAGGTCAGGTAGGCAGGCAGAACGAAACAAGGAGGAAACTGGGGTGATGGAGGGTGAGGACCCGACAAAGCCCGCAGACACGAAACCTTGGTCTAAGGAGTCGGTTAGTAGCGTTCGAGCCATTCCACGCGATCGTGGAATGTGTTTGGACGGCCGCTATACTGACGCTGGCACGGCGCTGCTCGCGGTTAGCTCTACCGTGGGTGGGGAACGCTGTGTCAAGAATTTGACTAGTTCTGCGGCCAGCCGGGATCTCTCTATTCCTATCGACGTGGTAGCGATAGTGGATAGATGGTACGTACCCGTCACAGTGGGTACTAGGCGAGGAGAATTTTTATACGACACGGGTGCAACTACCTCACTAGTGTCTAAACAATTCTATGAATCGCTAGCTCGCAAGCCCGACCTGCTCGCTTCGCGGGTTCGGGTAAAACCACTTGCGGGTGGTACTCCAGTGACGATGGGGTATGCGGTCTTTGACTTTGAGATCGCAGGGCGTTCGTATCCGAATGCCTGTCTCGTAGTCGATGGTCTAGGCGGCGGGGAGGAGGCCGTACTGGGCCAAGACTTCATGTGGCGCTATGATACTAGCATGACGGGGCCTGGGAAGATGCTCTTGGAAGGAGGCAAGAATCACGTATTCTGTCGACGGAAAGGAGCGATATCGACTGCATTCCTACGAGAGGATGTGCGGTTGGCCGCGTTCGAGGTAAAGGTCGCGTCTGTGGACGTGTCCCTACCCGAGAACGACGTGGGCTATATCATGGAGTCAGATGTAGGGTTACAAGTAGACGGTCTCGTGGAGGGTTGCGATACATATGTATCGTCTGCTCACTGCCACGAGCTTCCTATTATGAATCCAACGGGACTTGCAATAGTCATGCCACGCGGGACGCCCGTGGCATCCGCTTATGAGGTAGCGGCAAACTTCACGGGTGACTATTCGCATCTGGCGGATGCAAGAGCAGAATCCGTGAACGGGTCCAGCACGGGGGGTAAGCGAAAGCTGACCTCCGATAGCTGTTCAATTACTAGCATCCCTGAACTGGAATCTATCATAGAGGGCGCTGAAGTAGCGGATACTGAAACCTTGAAAAAGGTGCGCGAGTTGGTATACGCGAAAAAGCGGGTGTTCAGATTGCAAGGGGAACAATTGGGGTTTACGAACAGGGTTCTACACTCCATCGACACGGGTGACACTAAGCCTATAAAGTTACCTTTTCGTCGAGTTCCCTTGGCAAAACAGGAGGCTCTGGACTCCCAGGTCAGTAAAATGCTAGCGGAGGATAAGATCGAGGAGGGAAACGGCCCGTGGGCCTTCCCCACGGTTCTTGTTCCGAAACCGGATGGTTCAACTAGGGTTTGCGTTGATTTCAGGAGATTGAACAATGTGACACGAAAAGACTCGTACCCACTACCGCGGATAGACGACTGTCTAGAAGCGCTAGGTGGCAATGCGTGGTTTTGTACCCTAGATCTGGAGAGTGGCTATTGGCAAATAGCCATGGATCCGGACAGTAAAGAGAAAACGGCTTTCACTACTTCCACGGGGTTGTACCAGTTTAAGGTGATGCCGTTTGGTCTTTGCAACGCCCCGGCCACGTTTCAGAAAATGATGACGGAGGTTCTCCGGGGGCTTAATGGCAAGATCTGCGTCGTCTATCTAGACGATGTGATCATTTATGGTGCAACTATCCATGATGCGATTACGAACACGGGGTTAGTGTTTGATAGGTTGATGGCGTACGGCCTTAAGTTGAAGCCGAAAAAGTGTCGCCTCTTTCGTAAAGAGGTACAGTACTTGGGTCGCATCGTATCTAAGGAGGGGATACGGGCGGATCCGGAGAAGACGCGAGCGGTTGTCACTTGGCCTATTCCGTTGACAGTGAAGGACATCAGATCATTTCTGGGCTTCGCTTCATATTACCGTCAGTTCATTCCGAGTTTTAATGATCTCGTGCGGCCATTGCAGGAAACTGCAACAGCCGGGCAAAAGGTACTACGGTATAAGCTTACTTGGAATAGTGAGCTCGATGATGCATTCGAGGCTACGAAGAAAGCCTTGCTGTCCACGTCCGTCTTGGCGTATCCACGAGCGTCTGGCCAGTTTATTCTGGATACGGATGCGAGTGGTACGGCCATGGGGGCGGTCCTATCGCAGGTTCAGGACGAGCAAGAGCGGGTGATCGCATACGCCAGTAATTCGCTCTCGAAATCGCAGAAAAACTACTGTACTACGTACAGGGAGCTGCTAGCGGTCGTATATTATGTGCGGAAATTCAAACATTATTTATACGGCGCAGACTTCATAGTCCGTACGGACCACTCGTCTCTTACGTGGCTTATGACCTTCAAGGAACCAGAAAATATGCTGGCTCGTTGGTTGCTGGACTTACAGCAGTACGGGGTTACTAACAAAGGGGTTATTCAACACCGTCCGGGCAAGAAGCATGAAAATGCGGACGGCCTCTCTCGTAGACCCTACAGTCGTTGTAAACGTACAGATTGCGATGATTGTGGGGCACACGAAGCCGCTATTGCTGGTTTCGTGGGGGAGGGGAAAGGCACGGACGACAATCTCGTATCTGTAAACCAGACTATCCGTGAGCAACAGCGCACGGACGATACTATCAATCGTATCATGGGTTTCCTGGAAAAGAACCGGGAACCCGCAAATCTGACTAGTGAAAGTGATGAATTCAGAACAATCTGGAGTCACAAGACGGATTTGTGTCTAGAAGAAGGGGTACTCACTTTCAAGTGGAGAAAACCTTCGACTGGACATGTTTTCGCAAGGATCGTGTTGCCGTTTGACCAACGCCTATCTATGTTCAGGCGATATCACGGCCCGGCCTCAGCGGGACACTTTGGGCACGCCAGAACAAAAGATGCTTTACGAAGAAGGTTCTTCTGGCCGGCTCAGTCCGGGGACATAAAAAGATGGATTCAGTTATGCCCCGAATGTAATGTGCGAAAAACACGAAAAGGTGTCAATAAATCGCCATTGCAAAAAGAGCTCACGGGAGAGAGGTTCAGTAGAATCTCGATGGATATCCTTAGTGGCTTTAAGACTAGCACGAGAGGAAATACTTGTGTATTGGTCATCGTGGATTACTTTTCAAAGTGGTCGGAAGCATACTGCTTACCGAACCATAAGGCGGCGACAGTCGCCTGGACAGTATTTCGCAATTGGATCCTGCGGTTTGGCGCGCCCCGAGCGATACAAACTGATGGGGGCCCAGAGTTTGATGGAGAATTATTCCGGGAACTCTGCAATCTCTACGACACGAAGAAACAGACAACTCTCCCGTATAGGCCACAGGCAAACGGGCAGGCAGAAAGGTTTAATCGTGTTCTCGTGGAACAGCTCTCGTGTTATGCGGATTATGGCGCGGATGATTGGGACACTTATATCCCATGCATCGCGGCGGCATATAATCATACGATTAACGCAAGTACGGGCTGCACTCCTCATTCCGTGGTTTTCGGCACAGAGGCATATACACCTGCGGATCTAATTCATGGTGTACCTCGAAATGGCCTGGACTTCCCCTCCGGCTCAGGTTTCATCGAGGATCTTCGTAAAAATTTACGGAAGTCGCACGAATATGTGCGTCGTACGTTGAAGAAAACGGCCATCGCTCAGAAACGCCATTTTGATTTGTCCGCAACAAACCGGTCATTTGAAGTGGGGGACTGGATATATAGATATTACCCACCAAAGGCGGCGAACAAATATGGTGCGAAGTGGGATGGTCCGTTTAAAATAACCCGTGCATTAGGAGGCAACTCCTATGTCGTAGATACCGCGGCCGGTGGTGTCAAGTGGAGTGGAGATCTGATGAAATCCGTTCTTGACCCTGATAAGAGGGGAGAGCTCCGCAAAACGACCGGGTTGGAACAAGCTCCTGAGTATAGAAGGCTTGTGGCTGCTGGTAGAGATGTGGTGTCGCTGGAGAAGGGCAAGGCCGTGGCCGGCCAAGAGCTCGCTAAGTCGTTAGAGAAAACACTTCTCCGGAAAGTTAGTCTCGCGAACAGGCGTGGCCGCCCACCAAAACACAAAAAGGGGTGTACGAAGGAGACCGTGTCCCCTCCAAAGCGACTAACTCCTCTACCGAACCAGCAGAACAAGGGTAGGAAACCCTCGGTACCTAAGGCAGACAAGCCCGATAAGCTTGTACAACGGGACTCGGAGGTGCCGAATCCCACGAGGCCGCCCGATGTCGCGACGCGAGGCATTGGCAAACGAGTCTCCAAGCGTCCGGTCAGGCTTGGGATCGGATAGCTCGGAGCGGCCGTTAGAGCCTCTATTTCAAATGACGAACACAAAAGGTCTGTTAACCCGGTCGTGTCTGTCGAAGACATGGGTTAAGAAAAAAGTACACAACGAGAAGTCATTTTGGTCAATACGCTAGGAGAGTGGACGCCTCTGTAACGATCAACCCTATACGGCAATAGCTGTACGAGGCGGATGGGTGGAAACTGCTAGTATGGATCCATGATGTGGACAGTGCCGATATCGGGCTGAAATCAACCATGTTCGCTAACAGTAAGAAACCTGAAGCCAAGTATGTTTCCCTGATCATAAAAAAAAAAAAAACTGCCATAGTACCTTGGAGCGGCCCGTCTAGGGCTACAGATTAACATATTTAACACGAAGGTGTTACTAACCGTGGTTAAAGACCACGTATTTACATACGTACAACATTCGTATAGATTAACTATACGGAAGTTATCCGGTTTACGGGTAGCAATGTTCGTGGAGGCTGGACCCGACCAGGGCGCCACCTTCAGGCGATCTGTTGATCACATGACTGATCTTAGAGCATCTGCCTCCAAGACAGTCAGTCAAGCGAGAAGCGAGTTGGTGGCCACACGTAAGTGGCTCACATCAACCGCATTTTTGGCTTTTTACACAGAGCAAGGAGAAATCCAGTTCACTGTAAGTAGCAGCAAACGTTAACTTTCATTGTTGGATCATTGTGATATTGAAAATGAAAACATGTCATTATGTTACCATTGATGAATTACGATTGTTGAGTTCTGGCCGCTTCCATATAGCGTGCTAAGACATTACGCCATGTGCATCGTGAGAACAAGAGGAGGCTGGTGCCAATGCCGACCATCTCAATGAAACTCTTTCCGATATGGAATTGGATCGTTGAGAACTATCCTTGATGTTCGCTAAATGTTGCCGTGGTAAAGCGATGAAATAGTAGATGGGAACTTTTGATTCCCGGGGGAAAGCTGTTTCGTTGTTTAAATCTGAGGGTTTCAATTGTCAACTCGAAGGCTGCCATGTGCGTGAAGGTGACCTTTCTGCACTGCCGGTGGTTTCGGTTGCTGACTTTTCTGTCGCCAGGTGGGGCGTGTCTGGTTCAGTTTCGTGTTTTCGTACGGGTACCGGCTACATTGTTAATAAAATGCTGGGCACGGATGAATACACGAATGCTGCCGGATAACGCTTTTCGTGAGTAGTGTCGCTCCCTATGGCGCAGGTGGCTCGTGGGGCCGCCCTAGCGCGCGAACTTTCGCGAGTGGTGTCAACTACGCAACCGGAACGGTTGGACACGGCTCCTGGGAGTTCGCGAGCGATGTCAACACCTCGGGTGCGATTGAGTTGTTTCATTCGGAGGACCCCCTATATAAGAGCCCCGAGTCTAAGAGAGAGGTAATTAACTTCGGCAAACACTCGTGGTTTGCCGTACCCCTCTATCTCGGCGGACTACTGGTTAGGTCGTTCGGGTGCGAGATTTCATTGTGACCCGTGAATTGAGTGTTCCACTTTGTATTACAGGGTACGGACTTCGTGTTCGGGGACGAGACGAGGCGGACGGAAAAGAAACGAGTGGGGACTGTCTCTGAGACGAGCCCCCTTCTACCGTAGGGTAGCATTCCGCAGTCACGCTCATCATGAGCGATGACAGCGGACACTCGGCCGCAGAATCCTTCGAGGAGACTGCAGCCAATCGCAAACGGCGTGTTCGTCGTGAGCGCGACCGCCGCCTCAAACGTGAGGTGGAAGGTCCGGCAAGTCACTCGGATGACTCAGACGCGAGCCCGTCGGATGGCCTAAAAGACCCCGATGCGGCTGCCGGCAAGTACCGCCGGCACAAAGCTCTCAACGCCGCGGCGAAGAAGCTCAAGTGGGGGGATGGAAAGAAGCCGGTTCTTTCTCTACTCCCCGCGAACGAGCGAGAGCGTAAGGAGGCGGTCCGTGACCCATCGGAGGTCGATCGTTTCCCCGACTACCCGGAGTACCACAAAGCGGTCTCCGTGGAGGAGTACAAACGGTTCTTTGAAACCTGTACTAACCCCCGTAAGGTCTTGCGAACGGCAGATCTAGCGTACTCGTTTGAAGCCGACCGTAAGCTTCAAATGGCTATGCTCCTCTACGAAGAGGGTTCGCGGTGCCCGTTCCTGCTCTGCAGAACGGAGGCGCTTGTCGGTAAGCCGCAGATATTTAAGTCGCGGCTTCTCTTCACCAGACACCTGTGTGAAGTGCATACCCCCGTGACACCGGTTTGGCGGTGTCCGATTGGGTATTGTCCCGTAACCGGGGACCGTCGCTCCGACATCGTGGCCCACGGGTCAAAGGAGCCGCATAAGATGGCCCGTAAAAAGGCTGTCGATAAAATTATGCCGGTTCTTGAGCGCGTGGGCGTTTCGTATCTCCCACAGTGGGGATACAAAAGCACGCTCCACCTTGCCTCTGCAACCTCGGAAGCCATTCTGAGGAACGCAAAGGAACAAAACTTCACCTCCAAGTACCCGTTGGAAAAGGACATTACCAAGCCTAAACGAACGGGGAAGACGAAGAGGAAGAAGAAGGGTTCCGATAAGTCGGACAAATCGGACCGTTCCGACACGGAAAAGCGGCCCGAGAAACGTCCGAAACTCGTGGACGCGCCGATTCCCGACAGGAACGCTTGGCTGGACGGATATAAAATTCCGTCCACAAAGGAGAAGGAATTCCCCAACTTGCCCGCGCCTACAGGACTTACGGTCCTACAGAAGTCGCGTCGTCCCGCACCCGCAGCCGCGGAAGGTAGAGCACCTAGTGCCACCGTGCCGGACCCTCAGCCGGGTCCGTCACGACCTACGGCTGCCGCAAGGGCACCCCCACCCGAAGTCGACCGGGCGGGCATCGCCCGTACCCGAAAGGTGGTGGCCGATCGCGCAGCGGTCCTCCGGCTGGCTCTACAAGAGTCGCTGGAAGGCTTCTGTGTCGATATCGCAGAGACCTACAGGCCTCTCGATAACGTGGACCGTTTGGTTGATAGCCAAGCGGAAATCGCGCAGCTCATGGAGGACCTTAACAGGTCCCTCAACGAGCAGGAACTCCTGGTCGAGAGGGTAAACCTTCTCGATACGCAAGTCAACGGACTTCGCCGGGAGAACCAGGAGCTGCATGCGGAGGTCACTCTGCTGCGGGCACAGGCCGCGCAACGGGCTATGCAACCCGCGTCTCCCCCACCACCAAGGGTAGAGACGGCTCCTCCGGTGCAGAATCCGATTCTGCGCCTGGAACAGAGGAAGTTGGAGGTCCGCGAAAAGTTCAATCGAGCTTTGCGCGCGGAGCCGACCATTCCTCCGGGTTTCGGTCCGGGTGATCGTCAGACCGCCAAACCTCTTTTCGGAGGTGTAGGTCGGGGCACTCCCACCCATGCTCAAGCCCGCGCGCCCACCCGCATCGCGAATACGAAGGTGTCCTCTACCGCGGGGGCATCAACGCTCGCTAACGCGACCCCTCTCTGTGGTACGGAGACAGAGATGGAGGTAGACCCGCACGAGGGGTCAACTGCTCGAAAGGAGGAGAAGGCGGCGGCACAGCGTCGTTTCGAGCAGGGTCGGGTTGAGGCAGAGCGGCTCCGTGTCCAACGGGAGACGACTCTAGCCGAGACACGCCTGGTCAAAGAGGCCTTGGAGAGGAAACTCCGGGAAGAGGAAACTCTGCGACAGGCGGAAGACCTACGACTCCAACGGGAGGAGGCTGCTCTACGGGAGGCCGAAGAGCAGCGACTCCGGCAGGAGGAGGCTGCTCTGCGGCAAGCAGAACAGCAACGGCTCCAACAGGAGGAAGCCGTTCGTCTAGCTGAGACGGCCAAGCGGGAAGCTTTCGAGCGACAACGTCTGCTAGACAAGGAGCAGTCGGCCCACGACATGGCATTCTTCCGCGAGGAAGAGGAGAAGGAGGAAGCTGAACGGCAGCAGGCCAAGCTGAATCAGGAGATTCAAGAGCTCCGTGAGACAGAGAGTCGGCTGCGAGTTGAGGCTCTCAATTCGCGCCGGCCGGCCTTTCCACTATCCCATGGGATAGAACCTCCCTCCATCCAGGTAGTGGACCCCGCGGGGATCCCTATGGATACGGGTGGCACGCTCATCGGCGTTACTGACTTAACTCGGCAACGTGAGAATCAGAGCGTGTGTACGGGCACGGGATTAGCTCCGCGGATGTCAGCAGCTAAGTGGGGGCCTAACATGCCCTCGGCTAGCCAATCCGCGGAAGCAGAGGATTCGGTCGAGGTAACTCCGGCTGCTTCCTCCACGCCCCGTTCGTACAGACCACCCCGAGGGGACGTCTCCTCGGCGACCAAGCGCCTCTCCTTTATAGAGGACAAAACTTTGGTGGCACGGCCGGCACCGCCGCCGAGCGGTGAGGCCTCCCCAAAGTTGGACGAGGCGCTACCTTCGTTGGATACGTTCAGTCTTCCCGTCACCGCGCCCACGGGTACGAGTGTGGAAGGGGTCGAGGGAAATGGTGATGCGATCGCGCTACCATGGCCTCGCACGGACGAAGGTACCACTCCCGTGGACCATCTGGCGGCAGCAGGCTCGGGCTCTGACAAGTCGGTAGAAATATCGGACGGGGAAGAGCACGAGCTGCTGCAGGAGTCGGACTCCGAAACGGCGTTAATATACGACGATCTGGGACAAGAAGACAACGTAGTTGTCGTCCCAGATTCGCGTTTCGACCCGTTCGATGAAGCCCTTATTGGGAATCTCTCGCTTCACGGCATCTCCAAAACGGAGGGGGACGCTGAGGCGAAGGAGGCAGGGGAGTTCGTCTAGAACTCCCCCCCCCCCATAGGGATTGGGATCAGCATTGCGATCCCCCGAGGCGGCTGTCTCGTGTGGGTTCATCTCACAGCGAGGGGGGGGCTATCCTCCTCGCAGGTGGTGGTTTTTATCCGCAAGGCTAGTATGGCTCACTAGCCTCGCTTTTATTAATAAAGCTCGTGCACGAAAATTTTTTATTGCTTCGAATGTACGCTTCCAGTTGTACCGCGCTGCGAGACTGGGACGGACAGGCATGTCCGGTGGCCTCTTTAGGCCTATGAAGGCTACGAACCTTGGGGGCGAGTGCAAGCCTGGCTCTAGGATCCGTGCGGCGGAGTGGCATAACATTTGCCCCGCTGCACACGAGGATCTGGAGCCACGAGGATCTCCTTAGTGCCACGGCGGACCCTACATAACTAGTTATCGTGGACCCCTTCAACTCCAACTAGTGAGGGGGCAGTGTAGTGGGTCCGCCACCCGGAATACAGCGAGGCTGTCGACTACCGCCAATCACTATCCAGGCTACGACAGCGGGGGCACTTCTACCAGCGCCGGAGACGACTACCACCAGTTCCGGCCAGTTCCGTCAGGGGGCGACATACGACCACCGTGCAGACGACACTGCAGACACCCTCCGACGGACGGTAGGCGGAGGATACTACTACCTCCGCAAGGGGATCCAGGCTTCGCTTAACACTACGGACTCGAGCCGCGCCGCGGACCGAGATACTTCTGTTGTTCAAATTAAGCACCCTTGCTTCAGTAACAAAACCTTTGTAACTGTATACCTTTGGGAAATAAACCAGGTTCAAACGAATCTCCTCGTATTCGTGATTCTTTACGGAATTTCGTAACCTCGCGCCCACGAATCTGCGGTTCACTACACATATATTTATGTGTGTCCAAATAGACCTTGTCTCACATAGTCATGGTGTTCATAGCTTAGGTTTTCTCCTGGGTACATTTGAGTACATAAAATGCCTATGCCAAAGAGCCGGTACTGTACTTCGTATTTTGGTTTTATTTTGGTTTGAATGGCAATTACCTTAAATATAATTCTACCATCTGTGTACAATGAATGGGGTATTCTCGTGGACACCAGGCCGGGAGTGTGGATCCCCTGAGGAGGGGAAGATCTTTAGTCCACCACACCAGCTTTACTGGCGACCTGTAGGCAGGGGGGGGGTTCTCATGTAGAGATGGCGTGTAAGGGGTAAAGATTTAGATCAGATCCTGATATTCCCAGCTCTTTAAGCCACAAGCTGCGATACTTGTAAACCAATTAAAGACCGTGTAACTAGTGCATATGAGCGATATGCCGCACACCGCACAAACAAGTCACTTCGGCCCTCGCCCCACTCTAATCCCTCAGGCTTCACTCCACACATTTTTCGCCATCTGGACGGCCATGTTTTGAGAGGCGCGCGCTTTGTTCAATAATCCTGGAATAGCGCCACCTAGACGGGCTGGGGAGGAACTAATCAGGTGGTGGTCACCCAGGTGTGCGGAGCATTGTGGGATATCTTTTGGTGGTCAGTGAGACGCGCATGATGGCGTCTACCTAGCGTCTACCAAAAGGGCATTCATTGCGTGGTGTTATGTATAATGGCGGTAAATATTCCCCCCCCCCCCCACGCCCTCCCCCATCGCCCTTCCACCCCATTCCACCCCATCCCTCTGCTTGACCAGTACGTTTCTCTAACCCGTCGGTTTATACCAAAGGTTGAAATAAAACTAAACGGGCCCACAGAAAATATATTATATTTACAAATGTATTCAATCGTAAAGCCATTACCGGAAGATGAAATGTATGATGGTATATGATGACAGGTTATTGCATGATATATTATTGGTTAATGAACATGACGTCACGGCCTCTCCGTGGAATAATGGATGGTACTTGTGCAGATATTGATGCTTACTATACTATAGTGATACGTAGAGGCAAGGGAACTTTTAGAAATGCTGGTCCTAGATCTACGTGTCTATATATGATGTCTAAAATATTCCTATTCTAAATGTTCCAGTTGGAATTTGGTTCTTTTAATTAACTTGTACTAGCAAATACCCATGCTTTGCACGGGATTTGCTAGTGGGACAGTGGGGCCCACAACTTCCCACTCTCCTTGATCCCTCTCCAACCATCTTTCTCTTTCAAGTTGTCTCTGTAAGTTAGTATCTGTATTAACATCCACACCTCAAATGGAACCGTTGTATTGTTGTTGCCTCCCATTCCCTGTCCCCCCAACAACACACCCAACCCCCAACAATGGGGGATGGATGGATATGGATATTAGGCAACGCTCGAAATACATCGTCGCGAACGACAATTGCGTTTTTTTTCTAAAAAATATTATTTGTAATTTAATGACTTGGCCTGTAAATAAAATAACAAAAATGGCAGTGACTGATACATGATTAATTCAACTTTGAGGGAATTTCACTTCCTTATTTTCAGAAGCTAATGAATGGTTAACAGTTCGCAAGAATATATAATATATATATACACCTGATGTCAGGGATCTAGTTATAAGCTCTAATTCCGACATTTAAACTTCATGTTAACGGGCAGCGCCAGGGGCCGCTGACAGCCCTCACTCATATCACCGCCAGTAGGGGGCGTATCATGCATTGCCCCCTGGTGGGGGAATCAGGAAGCTGCCAGACTGGGGGCAGTGAGGTATGTGAGTGGGTATGAGGAGGGAAAGTGTCAATAACTAGACATGATGATACGGGGCTGTGGAAGTCATTAAACGTTTTCTCTGGGAGCAAGGTCTGGTGGCGGCTGGCCTTTAGTAGTGTACCGCTCAGCATACGCACCTCCACCAATGAACCGTGAAATGTAAGCCGCAGACCTCCGCAGTACCTCCTGCAGGGCCTGTACCATGGACTATACTTCATACCAGTTATGCACTTGTCAATTGCAACCCCCACCCCCCCACCCCCGGGTAGGTAGGGGAATGGTAGGGGAATGTCTGAGTTAACATTCCCCCACACAGGCGGAGATTTCCCTTAGTTTACAGCAATATCAACTAAAGGGGTGGGGGAATGTCCGCCAGTGCCCACTCTATACCTTAGTTGAAACAGTAATATCAACTGGATGGGTAGGGGAATGTCTGCCAGTGCCCACTCTATACCTTAGTTGAAACAGTAATATCAACTGGATGGGTAGGGGAATGTCTGCCAGTGCCCACTCTATACCTTAGTTGAAACAGCAATATCAACTGGATGGGTGGGGGAATGTCCGCCAGTGCCCACTCTATACCTTGTTTCCTAAAAGAGTTTTGGTGGTTTTCAGTGTGCATAGGCTTCCCTAGTCTAAGATCTAAAGTAACAAACCTCCTCCATTATAGCCACAAAGAGTGTCACCTTTGAACCTGACAGGGATTTAGCACCCCCTATATAGTGTTTCAATAGTGTCAGGCCTCAACTCAACTTGCTGAACATGATGGGGGACTCTTCTACACATGGGGTACCCCACTTTCCCTGGCTGTCATGTCTGAACTATACTTACATCCAGATCCTTTAGTGTTGGAGGTAGGGTTAGGGTAGGGGTTAGGGTATGGGTCTCCAGGGTTAGGGGTGGAGAGGGCTCATGTGGGGGGGGGGGGGGTTGAGGGGGTTAGGGTTAGGGGCAATGGAGGGGGGTTTATGTCACAAATCGGACAGTAAAGTCACTGTTAACTAAAATTTGCAGAAAGGTATGAAAGGTGAATGCTAAGAAAAAAACAGGAATGTAAATCCTTAGTAAAGTGAAGGTCGATATAACGATAAATGATTTTACTATGGTTAGGGAAAGAGTGCTGCTGATTATTATTATGGGGGGATGGTATAGGGATGATGACGTGATTAATTGAATTGTAAATGACATGTAACGATGTAATGATTTATTGTTAACCTTGAAGTTGATAACAGATTACGTACACTGATTTAACTAATGACTACAAGGACTACGTCCTATCGAAGTAATCGGATTGATGTTAAAAATTGAAAGTTATATTCTCATGATATCAAAAGTGAATGTATTAGTTGAACGATGAGCCAAAATGACTATATAAACGAATAACTTATAATATTATGTCGCAAAATCAATGATTGTTTTATATTTAGTTTGGGCAGTCGAGGAAGACCTGCGAGGGGGCAGAGGACCATAAACCCCGTTCATTATTTTCATATCTCTGTAACTGTATGAATTATATTGAATAAAAGCATTATATATATATATATATATGCCTGCCCCCCCCCCCCTAACAAAAATTCAGAAATTTGTTTTTTCATCAATGGAGTCTATCTAGGCTATCTTTTGATGATAAGAAGCCTACTGCTCCCCACCCTCTGCCCTGTCCCACTAAACAAATTGAATTTTTTTGCAATTTTTTTTTTCTTTTTCATCAATAGAGTGTATCTAGGCCCTCTTCTGAAAGGAAGCCCACTGCGCCCCTCCAACATGTGGCATTTATAATTACAATGGTCTATCAACAGGCTAGTACACATGATTCAATAAAATTATACAAGTATTGAAAACATTGAGCCAACCCTTCGAGATGTACAAAACTGTATGTCATGATGTTTAGATTTCACATCTGATTAATGAAAATTGAAAAATATATTTTCTCTAGCTCTACAGAGCTATGTCAACCAAAACACCATTTGGAAAACTTTTCTTAAAATGGCCCTTATATTTTTGCAATAACAGTTTGTCTAAAAGAAAATGTCTTCTGAAAAAATGTGCCCCAGGGGGGTCGGGGATTTACAGAAATTTCTTGCCCTGGGGGGTCGGGGATTTCATCAAATTTCCCAAAAGGCCAAGGACATTCCCCCACATCCCCGGGGGTGGGGGGGTGGGGGGGTGGGGGGGTGGGGGTTGCAATTGACAAGTGCATTATACGCGCCCTTTTGCACATCAATACAGCTAATATAACATTTCTCACGTAATATTGCATAAAATTGTGTAACCTCATTAATATTAATATCAATTAATTGATCAATAAATCAATTAATCAATAATTCATATGTTATATTGATAGAACTGAATATTAATGTACACTTGCGGTCGGCAACTAGCCACAACTACAGAGTTTCATTTACCCTGAGCTCACTCAACTGAGCTGTTTTCCCTCTGCGGTCGTTGCGGTTTCATTTGGCGATTGTTACAGGACCCAGTCAAGAAGGTGCAGTAGCCAGTCAAGAAGGTGCAGTAGCCAGTCAAGAAGGTGCAGTACTCAGTCAAGAAGGTGCAGTACCCAGTCAAGAAGGTGCAGTACCCAGTCAAGAAGGTGCAGTAGCCAGTCAAGAAGGTGCAGTAGCCCGTCAAGAAGGTGCAGTACTCAGTCAAGAAGGTGCAGTACCCAGTCAAGAAGGTGCAGTACCCAGTCAAGAAGGTGCAGTACCCAGTCAAGAAGGTGCAGTAGCCCGTCAAGAAGGTGCAGTACTCAGTCAAGAAGGTGCAGTACCCAGTCAACAAGGTGCAGTACCTAGTCAAGAAGGTGCAGTAGCCAGTCGAGAAGGTGCAGTAGCCAGTCAAGAAGGTGCAGTAGCCAGTCAAGAAGGTGCAGTAGCCAGTCAAGAAGGTGCAGTACTCAGTCAAGAAGGTGCAGTACTCAGTCAAGAAGGTGCAGTACCCAGTCAAGAAGGTGCAGTACCCAGTCAAGAAGGTGCAGTACTCGGTCAAGAAGGTGCAGTAGCCAGTCAAGAAGGTGCAGTAGCCAGTCAAGAAGGTGCAGTACTCAGTCAAGAAGGTGCAGTACCCAGTCAAGAAGGTGCAGTACCCAGTCAAGAAGATGCAGTACCCAGTCAAGAAGGTGCAGTCCTCAGTCAAGGTGCAGTACTCAGTCAAGAAGGTGCAGTACCCAGTCAAGAAGATGCAGTACCCAGTCAAGAAGGTGCAGTCCTCAGTCAAGAAGGTGCAGTACCCAGTCAAGAAGGTGCAGTACCCAGTCAAGAAGGTGCAGTCCTCAGTCAAGAAGGTGCAGTACCCAGTCAAGAAGGTGCAGTCCTCAGTCAAGAGGGTGCAGTACCCAGTCAAGAAGGTGCAGTACCCAGTCAAGAAGGTGCAGTACCAAGTCAAGAAGATGCAGTACCCAGTCAAGAAGGTGCAGTACTCAGTCAAGAAGGTGCAGTACCCAGTCAAGAAGGTGCAGTAGCCAGTCAAGAAGGTGCAGTACCCAGTCAAGAAGGTGCAGTACCCAGTCAAGAAGATGCAGTACCCAGTCAAGAAGATACAGTACCCAGTCAAGAAGGTGCAGTACTCAGTCAAGAAGGTGCAGTACCCAGTCAAGAAGGTGCAGTCCTCAGTCAAGAAGATGCAGTACTCAGTCAAGAAGGTGCAGTACCCAGTCAAGAAGATGCAGTACCCAGTCAAGAAGGTGCAGTCCTCAGTCAAGAAGGTGCAGTACCCAGTCAAGAAGATGCAGTACCCAGTCAAGAAGGTGCAGTCCTCAGTCAAGAAGATGCAGTACTCAGTCAAGAAGGTGCAGTACCCAGTCAAGAAGGTGCAGTACCCAGTCAAGAAGGTGCAGTCCTCAGTCAAGAAGGTGCAGTACCCAGTCAAGAAGGTGCAGTACCTAGTCAAGAAGGTGCAGTACCCAGTCAACAAGGCACATTACTTACCCGGATTCAGTCAGGGAAGGGGGAACAATCGCAAAGGAAAGAGCTCAGGAATCAGCCCCCTCCTCCCTCTTTAATTCCTCCTCCGTCGTCTCCTTCCTCCTCCTCCTCCTCCTTCCTCCTCCTCCTCTTTCCTCCTCCTTCTCCTCCCTCCTCCTCTATCATTAGGTGATATTACGTAACCTTATGTAATGGCATTATGGATCGTGCCACCTCCTTCCTCCTCCCCCTTCTCCTCCTCTTTCTCGTCCTCTGCTCTTCTTCCCCCTCATCTTCTTCCTCCAGCTCCCTTCCTCCCCTCGCCCCCGCCCCCCCCCCCCCCACACACACACTTTTCTCGACTTTCCTACAGTCATTCAGTAATTTCTAGACTTCCAGCCGAACGTCTGCTGCCTTCACACCCGCAGTTACCTTGTCCTGACACTAGGTGGCACGACCACACACCCTGACCTCTGGCGGTAGGGAGCGGCGACATTCGCCAAAGGGCAAATGGAGACCTGATTTGAGGGCACAAGTTACATGAGGGATGTCTCAGTTTGTTACCCGGTATTGCGCTTTTGATAACCGCCATATAGACAATATTGATTTAGGAGTGGGGGGCAGGGAGCGATATTGCTGGATTTTTGGTCAGAAGAAGGGGAAAGAGAATGGGAAGGACGAGGAGAAGAAGCAAGACAAGGAGAAAGAGGAGGAAAAGAAGGCGACAGTGACGGTTGTGGTGGGCCTCTTCGACTTCCCCAAGACATTGTCTTAGGGTAATATTAGTGTATTAGATGAACATGTCATGTCAGGAGAAGTTTGAATGCCATAATGCAATGCAATAATCAATAATCAAATCACCTGAAGTTTGCACTCCAGATTAATGTATGAAGGAGATCAATGGCCTGGGTATGGTTTCCAATATAATCATAACACATTATTCCCCTTGGAGGAAAGAAAATTCTCCTAAATCAGGAATTTTGCAAGGAATCTCTGTTGATAACCACAATTGCGATCGGGCTACGCTCTTTCTCTCCTCTAGCCATTGTTATGACCCTAAGTATTATATAAATTCCCATTTTATGATGCAAGAACCATCAATATAAGTTTCAGGTGTTCAGTAAGTATCTCGTGTCAGTATTATATCTTGTTGCATCGAGAGCAGAACAAGAGCAAGACGGTTTCCCCAAGAACAGGATTCACTTGTAATAAGATGCATGTGAATTTGAGTACACGTCCCTGGTGCGAGGATTTCTTATTAACCCCCCTCCTCCTCCAAAGTCAAAGTGACTGGTTTAGAGATATGATCTCAAACAGAACATGATATATATCTGTTGCAATGCACAAATCCACCTATAATTCCATTATTAAAACATAGAAACGGACAACAATACAATTACTCATGAGCAGTAATAGTAATACATGTCTAACAGTGAAGGGTATCAGACAGACGGGCTGCAGTAGCATGGCGCGGTGCATGCTGGGACAGGTCGCCACCATACCGCACATGTCTGCCCGACCCATGTCCACCCATTCCCTGCATGAAGTCAGATTCAATGGCGGCCACCAGAAATTGATGCTAATAACTCAAACTTCTCATTTCAGACATTTCATATCAGAAGTTGAAAAGTACACACTCAGAAGAGAGATCCAGGATATGAGGAGGCCCGTCCTTAGATAGAAAGCTGGTCAGTATAGTATAGATTTGAATCTTTAGAAAAAAAGTTATATCACAAAGAAAGTGGCGGAGGTTCCTGCAATTCAAGTGTGAACTATATATATTTTGTAATGTATTTTCCACATGTATTAGGGTTGTCAAAGGTAGCGAACATCGTGATATAAAATACTTAGTTGGGCCACAACAGGCTTATCGGCGGCACTGTTGTTGTACTGCCTCCAATAGCGGCAGTCAATGAGCACTGAGAAGTCCTATATTTACAGTGTACAAGTACTCATCACACCGATGCTGCTAACAATAGACACTCCCCCACCCTGAGATACAGTCAATCAATCAGGGACCATGCTGCTTGGCGCCGGCGATCATGTTTCTCCATCTCTCACAGACCCGACACCCAGAATCGTGATTGTTGATCCGCTACTTCCATTCCTAGACTACTTTTTCCTCCAATATGTCCTCTTGTTACGAAGGGTTCGGGTACGGGTCCAAAGAATGTTTCTCAAGGTTGCTTGGGATCTTACAGTGCACACCAGCATGGCTCTTATAGTTTAATAGCGTGATATTCACACTTTAATGTCCCTGAAACTTTCTCTTTGGCTTCCATGCTGATTGCTGACTGGAGCGGAGGACCTGGTTTGGGTAGCCCTGAATTCAGAGTGCTGCATCATCCAGGTGTTATATCTGAGACAATGTGGCCTATTTCGCTTTGCTTTTACTGACGAGACCAATGCATGACCCCCAAAGTACTTCCCATATTCCAGAACCTCAGGAAAAGAATCACATTTATTTCTGATTTTGACCTGACGGTATTTTTTTTCTCATTTGAATAATAACTTGAGTGATATTTTCGTTTTTGTTTTCGTGTTATTTCCTCTCTGGCAGATTCATTCCCTTTGATGCGTCTCTCATTCGCCCTAGTATATCAGTTATGGAGTGATGGGGGGAACTCCCTCCACCATGCATCAGAAATAATCATCAGCTGGACGAGATGTTGATGGCTCACCTATAATGATATGGTATTATCGTGTGTTATGAGAGAGCGAGGTGACAGTGACTGGGTAGCATGGACGCACATAGCTCCAGCATGGCTCAGACCACAGGCCTGTGACTGCAGATATTATGCTATCAGGCAATTCCCACTATCACCCTGCCCCCTCCCCCCACTTTGTACATTTAATAGGGACATGCTTGCGGCGGCCACATGTATAGAGGGGGTATGCGCGCTTATCTCACCGGCTCCTGGAGGGGGATTAATAGGCTGGATTACACGCGTCTATCCATCATTTTAATCAGGTAAACAGATACATGCTCCGCCATGCACTTACCCGTCTCTGGCCGCCACTATAGTGTAACACAGGATGGGTACATATTGTCTACAGCCACATACCCATGACTTGACTCACTACCTGCACTATAACCTAGCAACATGCGTCACACAGCTCATTATTTACATTACCAACTGATGGCCATAACAAATGAAAGTCTGTGAAAAGTTTGTTATCATGTGTTTATTTCACTATTATTATCGGTCAGACTGGAAGATCTGCCTTGCAGAAGTTCTCGACCATTTCATGTCAATTTTATTACGGATTCTTTTTTTTTTATATAATTTTATGGATTCTACAGAACAATTTTCATTTATTTATTTATTCATCTATTCATCTATGTTCTACACCGAACTGTTGGAAGTTCAGGTCTTAAAAGTTCATTCTCGGTAAATATAGCCTAGGTCAAGATGTAAAATTTTCGACCTTTTGTTATCTTGTTCTTTTCTAACTTATCTGAGAGACCGGGAGAAAATAATGTCCACATATTTGCCTCCTTCCTCTTCTTAAACTTGTAGTGATCTAAACAAATATCGTCGGTAGATTTAGCTCGGTATGCTGCTAAGATAGATAGACGAGGGAGAGGACCAGAGAGGGAGACAGAGAAAGGAGAGGCAGGGGAGAGATCGAGGCAGGAAAGAGATCTAGGAAGGATAGATAGAGGAGAGGAGATATGATTTTGATATGATTTGATTTGATTTGATTTGAAAAATATTTCATTCAGGAAGACATATATATACATTTCGTAGTGAAACGATGTTCTCAGTATAGCCTGATTTTATATTCAATTTAAACTAAAATATTATCATTACAACATGAAGAAACAGTAAAGAGGCAATAGAGTTACTGGCTGGTGTGTGTGTGTGTCGGTGGGCGGGGGGGGGGGGGCTAGATGCAGCCGAGATATTGCCCCACCACTGGAGGCCCGGTAGGACATTTACTGGTGAGATATTGTCTGTGTGCAGGAGAAGAAGCAATCTGGCGCAGGAAGCGACTCTCAGACTGAAATAACAGTCTGCCTATCTGATAGGGCACCGGGGGATATGTGGGGGTGCATGGGGGTTACTTACCTACTACTGCTGACTCATGGAGCCACCCCCACCTTATATACCGTGTAATACATGTACACATATATATACTGCATATAGTATACAAGCTGTTAGCCTGTTTCCTCTCAGTAATATACAGAGGGTAGTATACTACCCGGGAATTAGACCAGCGACTAGAACACCCTGTAATCTATCAGTAGGAATGGACTGATGGTCTGTGAGGCCATTGTGGGTCATGTGTCTTCTACAATATGCAGCAATCCTCTGGTATCTTTATACTTATCAATACCATATCGGTATAGGTGTAGATACATATAATATATATATACTATATATATGTACATATATATATAGATAATTTATACTTGTGAGGTGTATGCCCCAGCTCCGTCCCAGCTTTATGCTGTGGCAATAGGGAATATTGCAAAAAGCAGCCACAAGCCACAGAGCCCATCTCCCCGCGTAATCAATCGCGGTTTCATACCGGCGGAGAATCAATTGCGGAATAGAGAATGATTGGAGCGTGAGATATATTGGGGGACGAGGAGGAGGAGGAGGAGGAGGAAGGGCCGACCTATACCGGGCTCTCAGCTCTACAAATGGGGCCTGGACAGGCAGAGCCATATCGATCTGCAGCGCTGATACAGAGAGAGAGATAAAGCATGAATATGTATGTATGTGTATGGGAGGGGGCGGGTCAGGCACTCTGTTCTTTATGTAACAGGCACCAGTCAGTAAACTCATTAAAGGGGAAACAGAAATGCCAAATATTCCCTTTAAAGTCACATATTTACAATATTAACTGTTAGAGACTTGCCTAATTTGGTTTTGTAATTCGTAAGAATCCTAGATTTCTTTTTACATATAAGAATTCATATTATAAAAATGTTGTAGTTGGAATGTTACGTACGCCAATTCCGCTTACAAATAAATTAAGATAGCATAAACAAATATTTATGCGGTGACTCCAATGCTTAAGCGGGATAATGATGTTCTATGTGGCAGGCCGCTATGGGAGTCAAACACAGTACAGGTACTCCCCCCCCCCCAATATGTGACCGCCCCGCCCCACCCTCATAATATTTTTAAGTAGGGAGATTTAGCCTAAATTACTACAAGTACAATAATGTAAAATATGTGGGAGAGTTAATTTTATAGGTATTTAATCAGCGAATGTATTATATTATAATTATGCCTGCAAGATTTCGAAACTTAAATCTGTATCAGTTTAGCCTCAGTCGACTAAACGAAATAGACCCTCCACTTCTCAGTCACATTATATCACAGCTTAGCTTCTTACCAAACCTGCAACTAACTGATCCACACTATGGTATTGTTTTACCCTAACTAACTGATCCACACTATGGGTATTGTTTTACCCTAACTAACTGATCCACACTATGGGTATTGTTTTACCCACAACTAACTGATCCACACTATGGGTATTGTTTTACCCACAACTAACTGATCCACACTATGGGTATTGTTTTACCCTAACTAACTGATCCACACTATGGGTATTGTTTTACCCTAACTAACTGATCCACACTATGGGTATTGTTTTACCCACAACTAACTGATCCACACTATGGGTATTGTTTTACCCACAACTAACTGATCCACACTATGGGTATTGTTTTACCCACAACTAACTGATCCACACTATGGGTATTGTTTTACCCACAACTAACTGATCCACACTATGGGTATTGTTTTACCCTAACTAACTGATCCACACTATGGGTATTGTTTTACCCACAACTAACTGATCCACACTATGGGTATTGTTTTACCCTAACTAACTGATCCACACTATGGGTATTGTTTTACCCTAACTAACTGATCCACACTATGGGTATTGTTTTACCCACAACTAACTGATCCACACTATGGGTATTGTTTTACCCACAACTAACTGATCCACACTATGGGTATTGTTTTACCCACAACTAACTGATCCACACTATGGGTATTGTTTTACCCACAACTAACTGATCCACACTATGGGTATTGTTTTACCCACAACTAACTGATCCACACTATGGGTATTGTTTTACCCACAACTAACTGATCCACACTATGGGTATTGTTTTACCCACAACTAACTGATCCACACTATGGGTATTGTTTGGAAACTGCAGACAACATGGTTCGCAGAGGTGGGAAGGCGTCATGGCAATTTCCAAGTTCTATGTAAACAATACTGGGTAATTTAACCATTTAACATATGGAATGGCCCTCATTGCTTTTCTAAAATAGTGTATGAGACACACTCATAGTGAGATGTATGAATCATCGTTCATGGCTTCGCTACTCTCGGTGATACATACATTTTCACTTCTCGTGTGTCTGATATGTTATTTTAGAACAACCACTCAGTGCCTTCCATCTAAATACGGCCCTTCGACCCCTGTGTCTGGCACATATGTGTATAGACAATGGGTCGGGGTTCCAGTTGCTCATGATCTATAGTCTTAATCAACATAAAAATCTGTGACTGCATGAAGTTGTTCCCACGTGCTGGTATATTGCGGCTTACTTTCAGATTGTAGACAGCCATATCTCTGTGGCTT
>OW804102.1:12913999-12925983 GCA_942159475.1 Sthenelais limicola
TATTTTATTGCTAATCTTGTATATAAGGCCCAGTGTGGGCCGGGTAAGATTGTCACTCCCTGTTGACCATTCCTTGAATGATGTGCGTCTGTGTGGGAAGAATAAAGCCTTGCTGAAAACCATATTCCTCTTCTCTGATGTCTGACTAGATCAAGCACGGGCCGAGCCATTTGAACCCCAAGGTCACGAGTACCTTTTCTACTTAAGTAACTTATATAGCTAAGTCCCTCTTCTGTGCTAGCTGCCGCGCTATGATAGCTGACCATTGGAATGGACTATGTAATTGAGCCTAACTTAGAACAACTCTGGGACGAATTGGCCCCCAGCAACCAATCATCTCCCCCTCTTTCCCCTAGCGGTCAAATAATGAATAACATTAATTCCCACTCCAACAATATTTCAATTTAAACTATTTGATTCACTTTGGTTCTTTTCACAGTAGCCTTGCCTCCTGCCCTTGCCTCCTGCCCTTGCCTCCTGCCCCTTGCCTCCTGCCCCTTGCCTCCTGCCCATGCCTCCTGCCCCTTGTCTCCTGCCCATGCCTCCTGCCCCATGTCTCCTGCCCATGCCTCCTGCCCCTTGCCTCCTGCCCTTGCCTCCTCCCCCTTGCCTCCTGCCCTTGCCTCCTGCCCTTGCCTCCTCCCCCTTGCCTCCTGCCCCTTGCCTCCTGCCCCTTGCCTCCTCCCCCTTGCCTTCTGCCCCTTGCCTCCTGCCCTTGCCTCCTGCCCTTGCCTCCTGCCCTTGCCTCCTGCCCCTTGTCTCCTGCCCCTTGTCTCCTGCCCCTTGCATCCTGCCCTTGTCTCCTGCCCTTGCCTCCTCCCCCTTGCCTCCTGCCCTTGCCTCCTGCCCCTTGTCTCCTGCCCTTGTCTCCTGCCCCTTGTCTCCTGCCCCTTGCCTCCTGCCCCTTGTCTCCTGCCCTTGCCTCCTGCCCCTTGTCTCCTGCCCCTTGTCTCCTGCCCCTTGTCTCCTGCCCCTTGCCTCCTGCCCTTGCCTCCTGCCCCTTGCCTCCTCCTCCTCTCACATTCAACTCTGAATGTAAGAGTTAATGCTCAGCCTCCACACAAGCTTATTAGATCGCTTCATAAACCTGCCAATGCTGTCTCACTACTGCCACAGTACGGATATTGATAGTTATTAAGCCCCCCCCCCCCCTACAAACAGCCTGCTCCTATAGCCGAACCTGTGGCAGATTAACTAATTAAAGTGACAACAATTAAGTCATAATTATTTATAGCCTATAAGTGAACAATACCGCCTCTGGCGAGCTCATATTGTACTAGAGTCGGGAGGGAAGACTATTGGTGCTTGGCATTGTCATTACGCGGAGTGACAATGGAGGCCGGGATATTAGAGTCAGCATTTGGCGGTAGATGGAGCACTTAGGTAGGTGGGGAGGGGGCGGCGAGGCGGGGGAGAGGTCAGTATTGGGGTACAACAATATAAGTGTTGTTGGCTCAACCCCAGAATGGCTGCACGTAGAGAGTGATACCGCTCACATGTTGGTCCCACACCAGCTTCACACACTGCTGGTGGCTATACTCCGCATATATAACACATATTGATGGAGGTATTAACCGCATTGTTTCCTACTTTATGTTAGACAACTAGTGTTAATCAGACAACCCAGTCCCCATCAGTTGACCTGAACAGATGAAAGTAATTAAATCTGTAATAAATATGTGCCCCTGGGGGTTCCCACATCAATACAACTATACAACCCATGACAGGTGGCCATATAGTAATGGTGAAACTGAAGACTGAAATACATTTTCATGAATTTCAAAATACAAATTTACAATATAAAGTGGCCCTAAACCTCCGCGCTCAATCTCAAGTGTTTGCCGACGCTGTGATTATGGCGTTGTACTGGAGGAGTCATGTATTGATGCCTCACGACCTGCCAACCTCCTCCACAACCACTCTTATATAAAATATACACATAAAGAAGCATATAATATACAATGCTACTTATGTACATACATTTATACATATGTGAATACACCGACAACAATGGTTACCTAGACTTGGCAGGACTACACCACTGCCACACTTTAGCACTGGTACAGTGGGAATAGTCTAAAATATCGAAATTTTGAATTACATTATACTTTCAAACACAACATAATATCTAAACCAATTATTTGTGGAATATCTCTAACCAATACGTTAGTGAGGAATCGTTCCATGATAACATTATGAGCCTTGCAGTAATCGTCCTCCTACAAACATTCCAGTTCACCCTTCGGTGCCCTACTCTTCCCTCACCACCCTCTCCGTCCTTCTCCCCACTGCCCTCCCCTCTACACACATAAAGCATCTCCTATACCTTACATCCTCTCCACCCAATGTCCAAAGTACAGCTATACATGTAGTAATACTGTATACAGCGCTGCGTATTGGCTTGTACAACTGTGGATAGGAATATTCATGTTATGCACAGGTTGGGTTTTGAGGATGGGTTTTGAGGGAGAGACATAGAGGGAGCGAGAAAGAGGACAGTTCAGTTCAGATTCAGATTCAACCTATGACTGAATGAGGAACGTGAGAGAGCAGGAAGAGCAGAAATAGGAGACAGTAGTGAAAGGAAAGAGGTTTACCCTCTACCTAAAAAAACTTAACCCTGCCTCATTAAAACAAAGAGCTGACCAAAGAGTTCATTAAAGCAGGAACACATGAACCCTAACCAGAACACTCTTAAAAAGTTAACCCAAATATCAGTAATTCAATTGAGGTTTAATTGGTTTATAGCATCGTTGATTCCTACTGCACGAAACAATCCTGAACTGCAAGCAGATTGTGCAGTATATTCATCTTTGATTCCTACTGCATGAAACAAGGCTGAACTGCAAGCAGATTGTGCAGTATATTCATCTTTGATTCCTACTGCATGAAACAATCCTGAACTGCAAGCAGGTTGTACAGTATATCCGGTTTTGTCAGGAACCCATATGTGTATAATACGTACTATGTATGGTTTAGGTCGTTATTTTTATACAACAGTTGCCATGAATATAATTAGTAGAACCCGCAGAAAGAATAAGAGAGATGTTCGCACTCAATTGAAGTGATGTCTGGAAACAAAACTTCTTGGGCTACAGCAGCGAAAACACTAGTAGCATCGGTATCCATCATCGCACGGAAGTAGAAGCTATAAGCCAAGACTAAAGATGGGAGGCGAGAAGATCTGAGAGTTAGGAACCAGAAACCTATCCTGTGGGAGGTGGGGTAGGGGTGGGGGTGGGGGTGGGGTGCTTTGTGAGACAGAGGACGGGAGGGGGACACATACACACACCTCCTCCTCCACTCTTTGTCCTCTCCCTCCTTTATTGAGCGCCAATTTCCTCACAATACACGCATGCATGTGAGGATGAACCAAACACTGTCCCACTCTTCACTCACTTATAATCTGTGATTTATCCGTCCTCTATTGCCTCACATGTTCGTGATGGAAAGTAAGCATTTACATGAGGGAGTGCTTCATACAGCTGTACTCTATATGCGACTATAGAGTTGCATTGCATCCCTCTCAAGTCAGAAAATGCAACTTGCAGCCATAGTAATTGATTATTTATTGGACGAGACTCTCGTCCTATAAACATTTAATGCTAGTTCCTAGTTTCATTCTCTATTCACTATTTGCCCTTGGGAAAGAGGAACATTGAAAAATAAACTAAAAACAAACAATGAGAATCCCCATGAAATATCTAAATGTTAAATGAAAAACAAATGTATCATATTCAGACTTAGCTCTTCACTATTAGGAACAAAGCCTACCATGTGTACAGATTGATTGATTGATGTTGTTTATTTCCAGCTCAAACAGTTACAAGGTTGATAGTATACAATAATAATATGACTGGAGGTAGCTACTTGCATCTATGCTAGCCATAGATCTTCCAGAGAGGCCTGTTACATTACGTTAAATTATTTTTATGTGAGACATTGTGTGATGGGGTGAAGGGAGGTAGTGCCCCCCCCCCCCCCATGTGTGACAGTGTGTGATGGAGTGAAGGGAGGTAGTGCCCCCCCCCCCATGTGTGACAGTGTGTGATGGAGTGAAGGGAGGTAGTGACCCCCCCCCCCCCCATGTGAGACAGTGTGTGATGGGGTGAAGGGAGGTAGTGCCCCCCATGTGTGACAGTGTGATGGAGTGAAGGGAGGTAGTGCCCCCCCCATGTGTGACAGTGTGTGATGGAGTGAAGGGAGGTAGTGCCCCCCCCCATGTGTGACAGTGTGATGGAGTGAAGGGAGGTAGTGCCCCCCCCCCCATGTGAGACAGTGTGTGATGAAGTGAAGGGAGGTAGTGCCCCCCCCCCCATGTATGACAGTGTGATGGGGTGAAGGGAGGTAGTGCCCCCCATGTGTGACAGTGTGTGATGGAGTGAAGGGAGGTAGTGCCCCCCCCCCATGTGAGACATTGTATGATGGAGGGAAGGGAGGTAGTGCCCCCCCCCATGTATGACAGTGTGATGGGGTGAAGGGAGGTAGTGCCCCCCCCCCCCATGTATGACAGTGTGATGGGGTGAAGGGAGGTAGTGCCCCCCCCCCCATGTATGACAGTGTGATGGGGTGAAGGGAGGTAGTGCCCCCCCCCCCCCCATGTGTGACAGTGTGTGATGGAGTGAAGGGAGGTAGTGCCCCCCCCATGTATGACAGTGTGATGGGGTGAAGGGAGGTAGTGCCCCCCCCCCCATGTATGACAGTGTGATGGGGTGAAGGGAGGTAGTGCCCCCCCCCCCCCATGTATGACAGTGTGATGGGGTGAAGGGAGGTAGTGCCCCCCCCCCCCATGTGAGACAGTGTGTGATGGAGTGAAGGGAGGTAGTGCCCCCCATGTATGACAGTGTGTGATAGGGTGAAGGGAGGTAGTGCCCCCCCATGTGTGACAGTGTGTGATAGGGTGAAGGGAGGTAGTGCCCCCCCCCCCATGTGTGACAGTGTGTGATAGGGTGAAGGGAGGTAGTGCCCCCCCCCATGTGTGACAGTGTGTGATAGGGTGAAGGGAGGTAGTGCCCCCCCCATGTATGACAGTGTGATGGAGTGAAGGGAGGTAGTGCCCCCCCCCCATGTGTGACAGTGTGTGATAGGGTGAAGGGAGGTAGTGCCCCCCCATGTGTGACAGTGTGTGATGGAGTGAAGGGAGGTAGTGCCCCCCCCCATGTGTGACAGTGTGTGATAGGGTGAAGGGAGGTAGTGCCCCCCCATGTGTGACAGTGTGTGATGGAGTGAAGGGAGGTAGTGCCCCCCCCCCCATGTGAGACAGTGTGTGATGGAGGGAAGGGAGGTAGTGCCCCCCATGTATGACAGTGTGATGGGGTGAAGGGAGGTAGTGCCCCCCCCCCCCATGTATGACAGTGTGATGGGGTGAAGGGAGGTAGTGCCCCCCCCCATGTATGACAGTGTGATGGGGTGAAGGGAGGTAGTGCCCCCCCCCCCCCCATGTATGACAGTGTGATGGGGTGAAGGGAGGTAGTGCCCCCCCCCATGTGAGACATTGTATGATGGAGGGAAGGGAGGTAGTGCCCCCCCCCCCATGTATGACAGTGTGATGGGGTGAAGGGAGGTAGTGCCCCCCCCCCATGTATGACAGTGTGTGATGGAGTGAAGGGAGGTAGTGCCCCCCCCCCATGTGAGACATTGTGTGATGGAGTGAAGGGAGGTAGTGCCCCCCCCCCCATGTGTGACAGTGTGTGATGGAGTGAAGGGAGGTAGTGCCCCCCCCCCCCATGTGAGGCCCCCTATATCATTCATCACCAGATAGTCTCTAATTAACCACCAGAGGGCAGCTAAAGTTACCCACAATGCACTTCTCCTCCCCCATCTGTATATAGTGTTACCATGGACACCACATACACAGTGCCCCCTGACGGGAGTCTTGTAACCCTGCATGCCCCCCCCCCCCCCTATGTACAATAGCTATGCAGGAATCAGCTGTAATTATGAGCTATCACTCGTTGCTGAGGCGATCAATCTTACCAATGTTGATAAAGTTATCTTAAAAGCATTATACAAAACTGGAACATTTATTTTGATCAGTTAAACTCACTTTTATGTTGCTCTCTTAGTTACATTGCTGAAGTGTTTGCGTTTTTGTTTTCAGCTCTTCTCAGCTCGGAGACGAGTACTACAGGAGGTAGTACTCGCCCACATCCCATACATGTATATATATACAAGGTGTTTATGAAATACAGGTTAACACGCAGCAATATATCATCAATAACCGATGTGGTGCATTTATTTAGTTATAAATCTAGTTTGAATGAGGCAACGCAATAATACATCCACGTGGTGGGCATGCGTTTTTGCACATCATAATTAAATGTGCAGGCCTTTGATTGCAATAAAAAAATGAAAATAATAAAGCACCGTCCCACAACCCAGGTGGAAGATATGGTCACCGTGCACCCAGCTGCAGCCCAGGCCAGCAGGACTGGCACTACATGTAACACCTAGCCAGAGTACCTGTATTCCATATATGCTGCATACACATTTCCTTATAATATAATTTGATTAACATTTCCATCGGGCATCAGACTGGTATATCACAATGCAGAGAAGTCAATGCGTTTTCTAGGTGGGCTGAAATTATTTCTCGAGATGTTACCTAAACCAAAATGATAGGAAACGAACCGTTAAAACCAGAAAACGACCTGCGCAGTGGCTCACTCCCCTATTGCGGCAGATACCACGGCGATAAAAGAGTAGATAAAGCTGCATTCTGAACTAAATCCATGGAGAACAGTCTAACAATTATTACTGAACAGTCTAACAATTATTACTGAACAGTCCAGCAATTATTACTGAACAGTCCAGCAATTATTACTGAACAGTCTAACAATTATTACTGAACAGTCCAGCAATTATTACTGAACAGTCCAGCAATTATTACTAAACAGTCCAGCAATTATTACTAAACAGTCCAGCAATTATTACTGAACAGTCTAACAATTATTACTGAACAGTCCAGCAATTATTACTGAACAGTCCAGCAATTATTACTGAACAGTCCAGCAATTATTATAGAACGGCCAACCACTTATTGCCCTGTTTAGGATATAGAAGTTCTATTCTGTATTTGTGGAAATATGTGGAGCAGGACGTCTTTTAACCCTCTCATGTCAAGGCGCTGTGGTGAGGAGGACCACTCAGTTCCCGGGAACTGGACACTGCGTCTACTCAGGGGTTTTATTGGGAAGCTATGCAGGATACCACAGCACATGTAGGAATGCAGGTTTTGTATATAAAATAGAAATACTTACCCGGTCGGGTGTGATGTGCGGGTAACCCCAGTAACGTATCCTGGAACAGAGAACGATATTTCTGTATTTGTAGTTACAGGCCTGCACACTACCGGTAACTGTAAGCACAACTGTTTTATCTTGGTTTATAGAAATGTCTTGCAATAATTTACCAGATACCTGGCTTACTTTACACATATACTAAATACCAACGAATCATACAATTCGGATCGTGCTTTGATTTGCAATTTCTATATTTCATAAATGATTTATTTCCTGAATTTTTTCGAACATTATAAATATAAAAGTAAATATAAATTAAATCTTTATTTTTTTAATAGTTTAGCTGCCAATTTTAATGACAATAATAATGGCGGATGGTGGTGATGACGGTGGATAATGGCGGGTGATTGTTATTGTCATAAGAAAAATGGTAACAATTCTTACTGACATTATATGAACATATTTGGTAATATGTAAGTATGGGCGATTCCTATATTCAACATATAAACATATTTACATATATATAAACATATTTACATATATATATATATATATTATATACAAAGAGACACATAGGTATACGGTACATAAGGTGGTGGTGTTCACACCTTATTCATGATCTCCTCTAGCCCTCACCATGACAACATTCTTATGTGTGCCTGCCAAGAGTAAGGACTAGAGCCCCCGAGGGCCTCTGAACACACCAGGTCTCTGCGCATACCAAGTGTGGGTGTCGGGAGGGGGGGGGGGGGGGTCGCCTCAAACGTCCAGCCATCTTTATCCTGTATATAAAGCTCTAACTAACAGTGAATCTCTAGTCGCATGGTACGTGTATGTTATAGTCACAGGCTTTGGCTACACACAGGACTAAAGTCTTGCTGCTTTAATATTTGCATAATTGCAATAAAACCAGGAGAGATGGTTCACACGGAGGAACATATTGCTGGAGGAGGCGTCCCCCTGAAACCATGGCCACAGATATTATTAACTGATATTTATAACTGAAGAAATGCTCCTATGTTAGTACCTGCATGTGCACTGTATTAGATGTTCCCCTATTATACATCAGATGGCCATGATCTTGATCAGTCAAATATGGTATATGTTTATAAATATGGCTTTGGGAAATTATATCATATGAGACATAATAATGTCCTATATGTAAACTAAATACTCTATCTGCACGTAGAGGGTACATTTTCATATCATATGCATGCCCCATAGTTAGTCATACCTTAGAGTAAAATAATCTATTTTACTCAGGTAATAGTCATGCAGTAACAGTAAGAGTGATTTAGGAAGTGTTTAGTGCTGCCATTGTGTCAGCCATTGTTTTACGTAATGGCACATTAATGCCTCACATGCGAGAAAGGAGCCAGGAAAGGTTATCAAATACACATGATGAGGCATTGAAGTGTTCAGTAAATATGTGCTTACATTATCTAATGTTCGCTACGGCCTTTGTCTCCTCCTGCGCAGTTTTTGTACAGGTCTATAGTTTATATGTATATTTTAGGGGGCGCTATACAGTACAGGTGATAGAGAGAATGGACGGAGAGATAGACACTGAGAAGATGGGAGAGGAAGCTAGAGGAGAAAGCTATAAGAGGTGAGACACACGGCGATGGGGAGATGGTGGGAGAGAGGGGGGGGGGGGCAGCTAAAAAGATGCATCTCAGGCTAATAGAGGAAATCATGAATTTCAAAATTAAGAATTGATAAGTTCCTGTGTAGGCCCCACACACATTGATAGCTTATATAGTATATATTGAAAATGAATTTCATTTTCACAGTCCAGGCTCAGAGACTATCAGATCCCTTCAAACTCAGGAAAACTAACTAGTCCCATTAAAATTCCATTAGGATTAGTGTACTCTAGGGCCGGGAAAGCCATTGCCAAACCGATCTTATCTGATTTGATGGGCTGTGAGTGAGCCTATACTGTTCATACCGACACTAGATAATGTTCAGTGGTTATAAACAGTGGTTATAGGTTAAATTAAGGATACCTTTCTATGCCCTACACATGGCTTATGTTGTTTTCATTTCAAGTACTACCAACGGTATAACTGGTTACCTGAGAGGTTTAGGTTTAACTTGCCGAATGTAGATCAAGATTTATATTAAGTTTAGTGGCAGGAGACCGTTAGGTCGAATCCAGAGGTGTGTGGCACCAGAGTAGCCTATGGTCACAACAAAGAACTCTTAAATTAACTAGGATATTATATTATTGGGCGGATAATGAAACCTTAGGATATTTAAAAAGCCATCGCCGACACCATACCCACCCGCCACCATGGCAGCCATGTAGCCGTGGCCGTCTACATGGCATGCCGAGGAACGTTTGGAAGGGGTGAGATATAGGGGTCGGGGAATCAGTTATTAGTCAGTTATGATACAGAAAGACCCCATGTTATTGGAGGGAATCTCAGTCTTTGGGTTTTCCCTTGGCCTGAAGACATTGTTTCTGGCGATTGGAAGTCAGGAAGTAGCATTTTCACATGATTGAGCGAGAGTCGGGATATAAGTTGGTAGTTCTAGATTAAGTGGGCGTGGCTAAAATCGTCAGTGCTATGCCTGAGGCATATTTTATATGCCACTATTAACGCCTCGTCGTCGAGACACAATAGTTATAATGATGGCAAAATATGCTTGGCATAAAAACATTTTTATTTCAATTATCTTTCTGTTATGACATAATTACATTGTCATGATATTTTTTCATCGCTCTAATTATCCCATCTGACGCACATACCATCATGCCTTATTCCACACAGATCTGCGCAGCACCTCACCAGTATGTGTCCTCACTGCGCAGGCCTCCCTACATTGGCGCTCTCTATCCAATTATTACGTTAGATCAAATATTTACCTCAACTTTTTCTTGCAAAAAGTGAAGGCCTTCAAAGCGCAGTTAAGGTCAATGAATTGATGCGGCCCGCGCCCTTAATCACTAATGACAAGCGTGAGGGGGAACAGAGTGACCTGTCCGCGACCTCATGACCTTTATTGACCCTCACGACTTCCTCTAGTGGTCATCTTGGAGCGACACCTAGCGTGAGATAAGGTCAATTTGGCGGTGCGACACCTTGTGGCGGCGCTGGGCATCAGTCCAATCACGTGATCTCTAATGTAATTCAGGGCATGCAGCCTGGCATGGGTGGAAATGTGTGGAGAGATGCTGAGTTGGTGCTGCCGCTGCATATATATTGAATTGAAACACTTTGTATTTGCATGATGTAACAACAAAAGGTCACTGACCAGACCCAGGTCCTCATTTGGCACTGAGGGTTTTCGCTTGGCATAGATAAAATTACACTAATGGTGAAAACAAGAAAATGAAAAAGTGAGGTGTTATCATTATTAAACCACCACTAAACTAAAATACCAAAACCAACACTACAATATTTACACCACCAAACAACGCAAAACAAACACAGGCCATGCAGAAACTTAGCTAAACTTCCCGCTGGCCTGTGGACAACACACACATACAATGCACCACACCTCACCGGACCTCAGCCCCACCCCCCGATTGAAACTATCATATAAACACCCACATTCCTATGTCTTACATGTCCTAGTGTTAAGGAATCCTAGTTTAGCATCTATTAGAGTCAGTTGATTTAGTTAGACACAGCAGTGGGCAGAAAACCATGGCTATTCCTAGTTGAATAAATCCCGTGAGCCCACGTCATATTATGTCTCATTGTACAATCTCCTGCACTTAATACTTGATCACTCTTATTTTGACTTTGCTGTATAAATATCCTGAATTAAAAAAAATATCTATTAAGAATTTGGTATATTGACAATCCAACAGATGAGGTATATATTTGCTAAGTGTACAAAATAGTGACAGAACCAAATGTACAGGTTGCTCATTTCTGCAGCATATCAACTCACTCTCGCCCTCGTCCTCTCACCCTCCCCTCTCTTCCTAAATGAAAGACTAATCACAATTTTATCCACTGTCTTGAGGAGAACCCCAAACTAAAAAAATAACCATTCGACTCGAGTCAGTAGTCGCAGGGCCATAATATAGGGGTTCCTAGCATCGTGCGCCAATATAGCAGGAGTCGCCAGCTTCCATTGCGGATCAGATGATTTCCCCAGCACCGAAAACTGTACTATTGGGGGTACAAGTGGCAGGGAATGCAAGGGAGAAGTCGGTGCTTTCCCTGTAGCCAAAGGTACCGCAGAAGGCCCAGGGTGGTCTGGGATTAGGCACCCAGACAGATCCCAAGAAAATCTCAAAAACAACAAAAAATTTCCCTGTAGAAATTTCCCCAAAACGTCGATCAGTAGCGATTATTAGTAATTGAAAGTTGATCATTGGAATGATAGTGTATGTGCTGATGCCTGGCAGATTCAGGGAGCGTAGTACACATGACAACGACAACGTTGCTAGACCACAGGATGGAGACGACGGTCGCTCCGTATAGGTTAGATTGTGGAATGTGGGCCTTGTCAATGTAAGGCAGGATTGTTGTGGCACTCTCTGACAGGTTTAGACAAACGATGGCGGAAAATGTGTGAGTGAGTGGTCATGAGTCATTGACATGGCATAAAGAGCTCAAGTAAAAAGTTGAAGGGAGCAACTCTCCTCCTGGTTCTCCTCCACTACCATCCTTCCTCCTCCTCCTCCTCCTCCACCCCTCCTCCCTCTCCTCTCCTCTACACTCCTCCTCCCTCTCCTCCTCTACACTCCTCCTCCCTCTCCTCTTACTCCCTTTACTCCCT